>OY757923.1:1370954-1890954 GCA_963585895.1 Sepioteuthis lessoniana | reverse complement strand
TCTTACTATCCATTGAATCATCGAAGGAGTACATGCAAAAAGCCTCGAGGTAACATTATTGTTCGTAGATTTCTCCAAAGCATTTGATACTATACACAGAGGGAAGATGGAGCAAATGCTACTAGCATATGGTCTCCCCCAAAGAAACTGTTACAGCTATTATGATGCTTTATAAAAACTCGAAAGCAATGGTTCACTCTCTTGATGAAGACAAAGACTTATTTGACATTGTTGCTGACATTTTACATGGTGATACATTAATACCATATTTGTTTATAATCTGCCGAGACTACTTACTTCAAATGTCGATAGATCTAACAGAAGAAAATGGCTTTACGTTAAGGAAAAAAAAAAGCAGATTATATTCTGCAGAAACTATAACAGACGCAGACTATGCAGATGTTCTAGCGCTTCTTGCAAATACATCTATTCAAGCCAACTCCTACTGCATAGCCTAGATCAAGCAGCAGGAGACATTAGCCTCCATGTGAACGCAAACAAAACTGAGTACATGTGTTTTCAACGAGAAGGAGCCGTTCTCTACTCTAGGTGGCTGGCCTATAAGATTAGAAGACATGTTTATATACCTCGGTAGTAATATTTCATTTACTTGAAACTTTTACTTTTCAAATCACGTTAGAATATACTAAATATAAAAAGAGAAATACAGTTTTATTTATTTACTGAGGCGGGCTCTTTTTTAGAAAACTTTAGATGAACAATTTCTTTTTAATGAATTATCTATTATTTTATCAATGTTGTCAGTTGAAAACATTTAAAGAAAGCAGGGTTTCTCAGGTGTGTATTTCCTTTGGGGGGGTCTTTTGTTGTTATTTGTTTTTGTTTTCTTTTCTTTTAGGGGAGGGGTTTAGAACATACGCCTAGGCTATCGATCATGTGTAAGTCTGATCTATCCGATAGAATAAAACATGATGTTTCCAAACTGTGGCAATGTCAGTACTACTGTATGAATGCACTACATGGACGTTCACAAAATGCTAGAAGAAAAAGCTAGATGAGAACTGCACAAGGATGCTACGTACTGTGTTGAATAAATCCTAGAATCAACACCCCACTAAAGAGCTGCTGTAACGGACGGCCTCTTACCTCCCATCCAAGTAAGACGAATAAGATATACGGAACACACTGCTGGAGAAGCAAGGACGAGCTCATAAGTTACGTTCTTCTATCGACCCCAACATATAAACATGCCAATGTTTGCCGACCAAGAACTTATTTACATCACCTCTGTACGGAGACTGGATGTAATTTGGATGACCTGCCAGGGAGCGATGGATGATAGGGACAGAGAAATATTGAGAGAGAGTCAGGGAAATTCGTGCTGTCAGTTCGACTCGATTTTGATAATGATGATGATGATGATGAATAATTTGTATTGAAATCAATTAAAATGAAATAAAATATGAATAATATTTTTATATGTGTTCTTATTTAGTTTTGTTAGTCTTTCTGATTTAGTAAATGTTATTACATCAAAGCTTAAATACTTGCGTCCGACGGAACCGCCCCAAACAACGACAGACCTATAACCTGCCTACCAATGTGTGGAAAATATTAACAGCACAAATAAGGGAAGAGATTTACTAATCTCTAACAAGCCATGGGTTGTTCCCTGAGGAAGAGAAAGGATGCCGCAAAGGATCCATAGGCACAGGAGAGTTACTTTACATTGATCAGCACATCTTAAACGAAAGCAAGACCAGACGGAAAAATCTAGCTATAGCCTAGATTGGCTACAAAGAGACATATGACATGTTCCTCCCAAAGCTGGATTATAAACTGTCTCAAAATGTACAAAATATCAGATGAAGTCATAAACTTTATCGAGAAAACCATGAAAACCTGGAAAGTGGAATTGACAGCATGAGGGAAAAGCTTAGCTGAAACGAAGGTCCAAAGAGGGATATTTCAAGGAGATGCACTATCACCGTTACGAATCATAATTGAGATGATGTCACTTAACCACATTCTCAGAAATACACAGCCGGGTACAAACTTAGAAAATCGCAAGATGAGATCAATCACTTAATGTACATGGACGACATCAAACTGTTTGCAAAAAATGAAAAAGAACTAGAAACTCTAATACATGCAGTGAGAATATATAGCCCGGACGAAGGGATCGAATTTGGCATAGAAAAATGTGCCATGCTTGTAATGAAAAGCGGCAAACGACACCTGACGGACGGAGTGGAACTACCAAATCAAAACAAGATTAGAACGCTCGGAAAAAAGGAAGCGTACAAATATTTGGGCATCTTGGAAGCTGATTCTATCAAACAAGTGGAGTTGAAAGAAAAAATTAAAAAAGAATATCTTAGGAGAACCAGAAAGCAACTTGAGAAAAAACTCTGTTGCAGAAGCCTTATCAAGGAAATAAATACCTGTGCTGTATGCCTCGTTAGATATTCGGGACTTTTTTTGAAGTGGACAAGAAAAGAACTTAAGCAAATCCACCAAAGAACGAGAAAGCTAATGACCATTCATAAGGTATTACATCCCAGGGATGACTTTGACAGACTTTATGTATCAAGAAAGGATGGAGGAAGAGGACTTACCAGCAGTAAAGACAGCGTTGACGCATCGATACAACGACTCGAGGACAACATAGAAAACCACAAAGGAAGACTGATCACAGCCACCGGAAACGATACTGACAATACGAAGGCTAACAGAATGACAATAACTAGAAGGCAAAAATGGGAAGAAAAACAACTCTATGGGCGCTTTAAACGACTAATGAACAACATCTCACTCGAGAAAACCTGGACGTAGCTAAGAAAAGGAAACTTAAAGAGAGAAACAGAATCTCTCCCCATAGCAGCACAAGACAATGCCATATCAAAGCGAGAATAGATAAGACACAACAAAATAGCAAATGTAGGTTATGTGATGATAGAGACGAAACCATCAATCACATAATAAGTGAATGCAGCAAATTAGCACAGAAGGAGCATAAGGCTAGACATGACTGGGTGGGCAAGGTGATCCACTGGGAGATGTGCAAGAAATTTAAATTTAACCATATGAACAAATGGTATATGCACAACCCAGCATCTGTCCTAGAGAATGACACACATAAATTCCTATAGAACTTTGACATACAAACGGACCACCAAATCTCGACCCAAAGACCAGACCTTATAATGATCAACCCCAAAAAAAAGAGAACTTGCAAAATTGTGTATTTTGCTGTCTGGGCTGACTATAGAATAAAACTGAAAGAGATTGAAAAGAAGGGTAAGTACCTGGACCTTGCTAGGGGATTGAAAAAACTATAGAACATGAAGGTGACAATTATACCAATCGTGATTGGTGCTTTTGGTACAGTCATCAGAGGATTATTAAAGGGACTGGAGGACATGGAAATAAGAGGACGAGTGGAGACCATCCAAACTACTACATTATTGAAAATGGTCAGAATATTGAGAAAGAGTCCTGGAGACTTGAGAAGACTGGCTGTCACTCAAACTCCAGTGAAAGACCATCAGGTAACGCTGATGTGAAAAACTCTCAAGGTGTAACATAATAATAATAATAATAATAATAATAATAATAATAATAATCACTTCATATTTCTAGCGATAAGATGATCTGAACACGGATAAAGGAAGCCTCAAGAGATAAAATTTATCTCTTTTAATAGCAGCACCAAAAAACGCCATTAGGACATAATCATATTAAAGCGAAAACCCTATAGAATAGCAAAGGTAGGCTATGTGGAAACAGAAATTTAGGATTAGCAAATGAAGCAAAGTCGCACAAAAAAAATTCAAGAGTAGGCACGATTGGGCGGGGAAAGTAATCCACTGGGAATTGTACAAAAGGACAAATTTAACCGTACTACGAAATAATATATACACAAACCTGAATCTGTCCTAGAAAATGAAAGGCATGAAATTCTCTGGGATTTTAAGATACAAGCGGATCACCTAATCCCCGCTAAAAGATTAGACTTAGTGTTAATTAACAAGAAAAAAAAGTTGTCATCTTGTGGATTTTACCGTTTTGAGAAGATCACGGAGATAAGATAAAAGAAAGCGAAAAGATAAATAAATACTTGGATCTTGTCAGACGACACAGAAAATAAGATAAAAAACGATGAAATGAAACAAGATATAATTAGAGAACTCGCTAAGATAATAGTGATATGAAATGCAAATCACCTCTAAGAGAAAATAGCAAAAACTATTTAATGTAGAAATAGTCGGCAAAATTATGCAATAGAAGATTTTCTAGGAGACTTTAAACCAAATGTTACGCTTTTAAATGAAATAATATATGTGACTGCTACAGCAATAAGACTCGTCACCAAAACGCATAAAGAAAATAGTTTTTATTGGGAATCCTTTTGAGATGAGGCTTCTTTATCTGAGAATTAATTTCATTTTTCTCAAAAGGATTCCCAATAAAGACAATTACAAATTCGGTACGGACCCGACTATGGAAGACCAGATAAGGAGAACAAATAATTGGATTTATAAGACCAAAAAATCCAACCTTGATCGCACTTCGGGGCCCGTGGCACAGCGGATAGAGGCGTTGAGTCTCTACGGTTCCAAGTGAGCATTGTCAGAAGATAGCGGTTACAATTCCTACCCAAGCTGGCCAGAGGTTTACTTGGTCAAAAACGTGGTGCGATAGACAACAACTATGGAAGGCAGTAATTGCTGGGGATACGGTTACAAGACTCAGCATTCCTATCCGAGATCGCGGTTATTCACCTGAAGAAGGCCAGTGGTGAAATTTGGCCGAAACGTAGTGAGAAAAACAACAAAAAACTACCAAGATGAGGACAAAAAGTCCGCAATAAAAATAAAATTAATTCTCGCATAAAGAAAATAGTTTTAATCAAACCAAATGAAAATTAAGGAAGCAAAAGAAGAAGAATACAAAGAAGAAATATAAATATTTGATGAAATGAGTCAGAGTGGAAAATTAGGAAAGAAAGATTCAAAGAAAATAAGACATAACATCAAGTAATAAAATCCCGATATTAAAAGAAGAATTAAAACAAAAAATCCAACTAAAGGGTCAGTGGATCCAAAGATATGATAATCGAACCAAATTCTTTAAACACAACAAAATATTTATCGACGAACCAAAAAATTCATCAAGAAATAGGAAAAAAGACAATAAATGTAAACGAAACCTCCTGAAGAATTGAAATTATTTGGAGTAATAAATGGAACCGTAAGAAATCCTTTATAAAAAAAAGGAAAAGTAGTTTAAAAATGTAAAAGACATTTGAAAAATTAATGAACGACAAATGTACGAAGATATGACAATATATGAGATTATAAACACACTTAAATGCACACATAAATGAAAGTCACCTGGTAAAGATAAAAAAACAAATTTTTGGCTCCACCCATCAAATAATGACAAAACTTATTTCAGAAATCTTAAAAGAAGCAGGAAAAAAATGCCTGATTGACTTTCAGAAGGAATATCTTACCTACAACCAAAAACAAAAGAAACAACAAACGCAAAAAAAGTACCGACTAATCACATGCCTTCCAACAATAAATAAATTGATAACATCGATTCTAAAGCCAAATTCATAAAATGTGAAGGAATCTCCTCTTTAAAACAAAAGGAATGCAAGAATCTTTGGCTGCAAGTATCAGCTTCTCATAAACACGATGAACATGGGGAATTGTTGATCCAAACAGAAAAATCTCTGTATCATTTGGATCGACTACTTTTGATAACGTATTCCACGAATGGATTCTAAAAGTTTGAAACATTTTTACGATAATCCCATTTATAATAACATTCCCAAAATACAATGTGGAAAAGTAGAATCCTAAGCTCAGATTAATCCATGCAAAAGGCATATGAAGAACTAATAATCTGAACATTAACAATGGAATATTTCAAGGAGACTCACTTTCTCCTCTCCTTTTTATATAGCTCAAATACCGCTTTTCATAAAACTTAAAAACACAAACTATGGATAGAAAATACTACTAAAAAATAAATTATCTATTCTATGTTGACGATTTAAAGTTACATGCAAATATGATGAAGATTTAGATCTACTAAACACTGTGAAAAGATTTAATGACGACATAGGGATGCAATTTCGCCAGGACAAATGCGTGAAAGTTACATTGAAAAAAGGCTCGCTATTAAAGTTAAAAACCATCACACGGAAATTACAGAGTCAAAACCTAATAAAACCCATAAATATTTAGGAATTAATGAAGCGAATAGTATCAATCATACAATAAATAAAGAAAAAAAATTTAATCTATAAGAGAATAAGAATCATATTAAGAACAGATTTAAATGCAAAAAATAACGTTATAGCAATTAACCCCTTGGCAATATAATAAACTGGGTGTTAGTTGAAATAAAAAAAAAAGTGGATACTAAAGTTAGAAAACTAATAATCTGCAAGTGATTGCATCTTCCAAGAGCAGATCTAGAACGTCTCGACGTCAAGAGAGAAAATGGTAAAAGAGGCTTAATCCAGACAGAATTGCCCTACAAAACAACCCCAAAAGGGTTAAAGAAGTACTTAGCCACTACAAAAGGTTGGATGCTACAGTTAGTAAACACACCAGAAGCAATAGAAAAAATATTCAATCAATAAAGAAAGACATTCGCTCAACACCTAAAGAAATAAACATAAAATATAAAACAATAGAAGCAGCAAAAACATAAAGAAAGAAGCTAAATGAATTACAAAAAAAACTCCTGGGAACAAAAGCACTTCCATGGACGATACAAAGAATTATCAATGCTGATAAAGATATAATAAAGACTAATCGATGGCTGAAAAGTATTGAACTGGAGGCGGAGACACATGGTTGATTATAACAGTACAGGATTGCGAACAAAAACTAAATCAATTGACCAACGAATGTCCGCTTGACCAATCCTAATACCAACAGAATTATAAAGAAAGGTGCGATGAAATAAGACATTATATACATTGAATGAAAGTATGAAAATACTATGAAATATTAGATTGTGAAAAATGGTATTAACTCCAACCAGAACCAATAACACAAGCAAAAGGAGTTACTATTCTCGGGATTTTGCCATCGAAACTAATAGAAAAATAAAGAGTCATAAAACAGATAAAGTGTTTAAGGACTAAAAAAAGAAAAATGTACCTTTTAATTGATATTTCAGAACGAATAGATAGCATATCAGTCAAAGAATATGATAAAATACATAATCCCAAAGACCTGGAAATAGAAATTAAAAAATGTAGCACTACTACCACACCAGTAATAGTGGAAGCCCTGGGTATGATTAAGAAAGGGGGAAATAAACACATTAACAAGATATCCGGCTGTCCCAGCCAAATAGGAAATACAAAACAATTGCACTTTACAGAACTATAAATCTCGTTAGGTGAGTGCGATCAATTTGACTGGAAAATATTACTGAAAAGAGACAGCAAAAAAACATAAATACATGTATATAATCACTACCTTCCTTCAACATAGGTCTTGGGTAGAGACCCATTTAAGGATTGGAAGACATCAAAAATGAAATAGAAAATTAAATAATAATAATAATAATAATAATATCAACAACAACAACACTCCAGTGAAATACCGCCAACTAACGTTGAAGTGAAAAACTCGCAAAGAGTAATAAAAAAAAATAATAAATACAGAATCTATATGATAGATTTTTGTGTGGATCTGTCATTTTTTTAACATATAAATTCAACTTTCTTGTCTTTCGAAATAGCTGATTCGAACAAGAGATGCTGTTGTAATTTAATTTACGAAGCTCTTTGCTTCGATGTGGCACAAGGCCGAATGAATGGGGCACCCAATGAGACTCGAACTCACTCTTGCAGGTTTGCTAGTCAAGCTTGCTAACCATTACACTACCCGAGGTGCCCCGAACAAGAGATGCTGTTCTTAGAACAGAACAAAGCAACGACTAAAAAACTGAACGCAAATTTTAAAACATCAGGTAGCCAAATCAAAGGGAAGACACTCTTTATTCATTGCAGTTGTCCCCCTTGGAACAATTTGATCCAGACATTGACATAAATTTTATTCCCTATAAATACAGTTTTAATATTATTCGTTCGGCTCCTGCAATTGTTTGAAAGAGTGATTTAAATAGGATGGTCATTGATTTGTATGAACAAGGAATGTGAGCACGATAAAGTGTATAAAAGTAAAATTCAACGTTTAAAATTGACCGGTAGTTAATATTTGAAAATATTCTGATGTAAAAAGTATTCATGAACTCTCTTTTTAATATCTCTGGATCTATCACATGTGAAAAGTTGTTAGTGGGGGGAAATGGAATAATCCATATAATTTACATTAGAAAAATTTTAGATTGAAAATTTTAATTAAATTGAATTTTGAAAAAGAAAAAGAACCTCCACTCAATATTTTATTCATTTATTACGATATACCCAGGTAAGGGTAAGTCGAAGTTAAATATTTTCAGACTTTATTTTTCAGGTGCAGGTAGGATTGGGAAACGAGAAAAATTTTGGTGAACTAGCTAGGCTTTGCCCGTTCACTAAAACTTTTCTTATTCCCCAATACTACAATCATCGGAAAGAAATTGCTTCGGCTTACTCTTACCGCGCTTTTCAGCTCAACTAATAAACTTTCCTGGTCCCAAGCTTGTTGAATTACTGAGTTTCAACCTGTACTACACAAAAAAACCCAAATAAATGTTATTCATCTTGTTATTAGTACAGTTCTATTATTATAGAAAATACACAATCTTATATCAAACCTTCATTTGCAGAATCTTTAGAATTATCTACAAATATTGTAAATGTTAAGGAACTAAAACAATATTTACAACTATAAAATAGGCTTCATTTTTCAGTCATTTGAGTCATTTTCTGTTCTTTATCAACAAAAGTAGAAACAATTTGAAAATAATCAAAAGGAAAATGCAACCTACTTCTACTCACAATTGATATACAATAACAATTCCTTTCAAATTAGTCGATTTTTTCTAACCATCCAAAGAAAGAAATATATTTTCACACAAATGACTAAAAAAATTCAATTTTTTCTCATTTCTTACAGCTTAGATAATTTTTCGGTAGCATTTCACAAAAATTTCAAAGCTACCAAGATGGATTTTATATATATATATATATATATATATATATATATATATATATATATATATATATATATATATATATAATCAAGTTTTTGGTACAAGAAAAATTATATGGGCAAACTTTGGTCCATCTAAATATCCAGTTTCTTTTAGACTTCCCTGGATTGGTCCTGCAAGCCAGTCATTTGCCGATAAAGTTACCTCCTCGGTGTATCGTTGTTTTCATGCT
This sequence comes from Sepioteuthis lessoniana, assembly GCA_963585895.1. Taxonomy (NCBI): domain Eukaryota; kingdom Metazoa; phylum Mollusca; class Cephalopoda; order Myopsida; family Loliginidae; genus Sepioteuthis; species Sepioteuthis lessoniana. The sequence continues at coordinate 1,881,626 of OY757923.1, read as the reverse complement.
GTTAAAGTTAGATCTATTTTCGCTACTAAAGCGGCCTTTAACTCCATACATAAGGATGTATTTCCTATCTTCAGTCAAAGTCTATAAATCTATAAGTTTAAATGTTGGTGTAATTCATCATAAATAGGTCGTACAAGCCAGCGTTTGGAAGTTAGAGTAAGATAGGTATGTAACCCGAGGTATTCTGAACAGTGATAGATTAACATCCGGGGACTCACAGGCTCTTGACTCGGCTATCGGTGAACATCTTCTAACTATAAATAATTGCAGGACCAACTACCAAGATGACTGGTTTTCTGTTCTGTATAGAACAAGGAGTATAATCCATCTCAACATCTTATAGGCGATCAACATTTTTTTTTAGATCGCCCCTCTCTATGTAGACAGAGATTCAGTCATAAAATACATATTTTGGGAGACATTTTACACATTGGCGTGACATAAAGTTCCCGATTTTTTTTTTTTTTTTTTTTTGTCATATCCTTTTTTGTCACATCTTTTCCCAATTCAAAATACCCGTTTTTAATCGTTTCTCCAGTGTGGTCGTTTGAAGAATACCGGACGAAAGGGCCATAAGATCCTTTTATTTTTTTAAATAATTTGTTCTCCCATACACATATGATTCCGCTATCAGTTTGCATATATATATATATATATATATATATATATATATATATATATATATATATATATATATATATATATAGTTCTTACGAGTTCACTTGGTGAATTGATAGAGAACCAAATGTTGCAGTATTGTCGAATAGTGCTAAATATCAATGATAGAACATTTACACACACACACACACACACACATATATATATATATATATATATATATATATATATATATATATATATATATTACATGGTAGCGTCTGTGACCCTGAGTTTCATGCAATTTGCAATCGTCGGACATAGTGGAGATTTTCAAAAGAATCGATTAATATGGATAATTTTCTTCGAAAAGTGGGGGTTATGTATGTGTGTCTGTGTGTACCCAAGTTTGTGTGCTATTGAATGTTAATATGTTTGTGTAGGTGCAGTTGCTTGCACGTACATATATAGACGTATGTCTGTGTAAGTACTGGCATATGCATCTTTACATATTTCCACTGTCTGTTGATGGGAAGGGATGAGACGAAGGAAGAGAGGGTGAGAGATGGGAAGAATGGATTGTCGCAATCAGAATTTCTTTTTCTTTCTAACATTATGGTAGCTAAAGGCTTATTTTGATTTGAATATGATATGTCTGTTTTGTGGAGAATTTTGTTGAGAGATGAAGATGATAATTTTGATTTTAATCATAACCATCCCTCAACAAAATTATATATATATATATATATATATATATATATATATATATATATATATATATATATATGTATTTATACATACATATATATATATATATATATATATATATATATATATAACAAGGGTTGTTCCTCTCATTTTTTTTTTTTTTTTTCAGCATGAGACTTCGACTTAAGGCATTTTTTTCTTAAGCAAAGTGGCTTAAGCAAAATAGGCCCATTAGTCTAAGGCTGGGCCTTTTTTTCTTTTAGGTTTTTTTATGGTTACTTGTTAAAGCAATAAGCCTACTGCAGGCTATTTGTGGTTTTGGTACGCTGACCCCTTCAAAAGAAAGTTGAGTTTAAGGTCTTTTAACAAAAGGCCCAGATAAGGTTGCCATTATTGATTATCATGGCAGTTAAGGTTGATGAGTCCTGTTGCCTTTGTTATATAAAGAGAAAGAAGAAAACAAATGAGACGACAAGAATATTGATGTTTCAAAAGGGAAAGATTTAATGGCAGCTTGAGACGAAGTTTTCCTTTGTGTTGTGAGTAATAATAGAAGGACAGTTGTAAATAGCTGAACAGGAATTTAGCAGAAGTTCGAGGTCCAGTTGATTTTGAAGAAAGGAGTCAAAGGTGAAAGAATGGTCTCCTAACTAGTTGAGTTGGAATTTAGCATTCAGCCAGAAGTTCGTGGTCCAATTAATTTTGGAGAAAGGAGTAAAAGGTGAAAAAATGGTCTCCTAAATAGTTGAGCAAGAATTTAGCATTCAGCCAGAACATATTTTTAAAATGTAAAAATTTCAAAATACCACTTTAATAAACTAAACCCATTTTTGTTTGCAAGTCTGAATTTTTTTATCTGAGATAAAAATGAATGCGATGTAATTATTTCACTTTTTCAGCTTGAAGAGTTATCTGTAAATAAATAATGTTTTATTGAATGTGAATTATATAAAAGTAAGACAACTAATCTGTTCTTTTTTCTTAAAAAGTTTTATGTCTTTTGTCAATAAAAAAATGTATGCCACACTTACAATTATAAATGTTAATTGTTATATAAGATAAATCCATAAAAAAGATTGCCCAGTCGGCTGGTGGGGGGCTGTAGAATACACCGATTGCTTCTCTGCAGATGGGTAAGACCCCCCCCCTCCAACGAGTGTCCTAGATATGACACTAAACAATCTTATGGTGAGGTTCCAGAATTGCTGGAGCTTTGGGGAATGCGGAGTACTCCTTCATTGCCATCGCTCCCAGGTCCACTCTGGCTCGGAGTGATAGCACCTGATAGGGCCCTGTCTATGGGGTAAATAGAACTAACAGTATACTTAAAATGAATTGTTTGAGTAAACTGAATAGCTTGAAATAGAAATGTTTTTCACAATTACACCGTACTTACATTTAAACTGCGTGCTTATGCTTAACTGAATTATTTGAAATAGAACTGTTTTCCGATATTAAAACTGTATTTACACTTAACTGAATTGTTACATATAACTGCTTGAATAGTTTGAAATGGAAATGTTTTTGACAATTAAACTGTGTACTTATGCTAAACTGAATCTTTTTAAATAGAACAGATTATTTACATAAAAATGGATTTGGCGTTAAATAACCTACAAAGGTTGATATGCCATAAAACCCAACAAACCAAACCAAACCAAACCATAAAAAAGAGATTGACTAATTTTATGAAATTAATATTTTAGAGAAATAGTTTTATGAGTGTAATTTCAAAAGAATTATATTTACATTTTACTTTTGGTCTGGATTGTTCATCTTAAGTCATTAAGTTTAACTTTTTCTTTAAATGGTGTTATTTCAAATTATTGCTCTAAGTAGAAGTGACATCTCTTTGAAGCCGCTTCGTATTAAGTTGATTTTCTCACCGTTTTCTAATCTACTGTTGGACAATTTCTCTTCAACCTTTTCTTTTCAGATGAGTTTTGATGTAATTGTATTATTCTCGTATCTTTATATTTTGAATGTCAGGTTATTATTTCTGATTTTTTTTTTTTTTTTTTTCATTAATGTTACTCTGATATAATTTTATTCTTTGTTTATTCTTCTGATATTTTGAATTTGCCTTTTTTATCATATTTGTCTTCGTTCAATTTCTTTGTAATGGATAATTTTCATTCTCTCTACACACGAAAATACCTGTTAGTATATATAGATATATAGATATATACATATTAGAGAAAAATGTAAATAAATCCGACGGTAATTAGATATAAAACATAAAAAAATAAAATATTTAGAGGATGCATTTTTTATATATGGTATTGAGCCCATTGCAATTTATTGTTGCTGTGGGTGTTAGTATTGCTTAGTAGGCTTAAGTCGGCTCAAGGACAACATAAGGCGTGCGTGCTTTAGTTAAGGCATCTTTATTTTAAATAGGCAGAGTGGGGGGGTGTATTCCTACGCCAAGGGGTTGTAATCTTGCGCGTAGAGAAATAGTCAGTGTTATTACTACATCCTCTTACCAATGTTGCTATATTCCTTGTTTATTTATTTTATATCTTTTTGGCCAGTGTATTTCCCGGCCACTTCTTGTTGTGTTGCATGTTGGCTGTTTTATACTTCTCTGGTGTGAGACGTTGTTTGTATTTGTGAGTCCTTTTCGCAATGAAGTGGTGTGGTCATTAGAATGAACCTGTTTATGGTTGGATGTTTCTGCTGCTCTTATTTGGACTCTGTTTCGTCGTTTTGATGATCCATCTGGGAGGTGAAGGATGTATGATCTGGGTTCTGCACATCTACTTATGATTGTTGCTGGTTTCCATTTCCCAGTTTGGTTATCCAATATACGTACATCTTGCCCAGGGACAAGTGAAGGTAGATCATGAGCTGTTCTATCATGATACATTTTCTGCATATCCTGTCTGTGTTTCTATTCTTCACGGATATGGTCAGTGTTGGAAAATCTTGGAGTTGAAACTTTGGCAATTAAGTTTGATCTTAACATTCAATTGTTTAAGAGTTCAGCTGTACTTAGAAGGTTGTGGTTGATTGTTGTTGTTCGCAAACACAGCATTGCTAAGTTAGGATCTCTTTCTTAGCCTTAATTAGAGCTCTTTTAATTGTTTGGATTTGTCTTTCAATAAAACCATTTGATTTGGGGAACTTTGGTGAGGATGTGATGTGATCAAATTGCCATTGTTGGGCAAATTCTTTAAAGTACTGTGGTCCATTGTCACTAACAGCTCTGCTGGGAATACCATGTTCAGAGAATATTTGCTTCATTGTTGATATGACCAGATTGCTTGTTGTCAGGCCATTCATTTTCCGTATAATTGGAAATTTACTGTAATAATCAGCAATTATCAGATATTCATGATAATTGCAGTTAAATAAATCTGTGCCGACAACTTCCCATGCTCTGCTGGGGATATCATGTGGCTGTAAAGTTTCCTCTGGTTGTGCCAGAAGGTTTTCCTGGCATATTGAACAATTCTTGATCATGTTCTCGATATCTGCATTAATTCGCTTCCAGTATACAGCATCTCTGGCTTGAAGACGTGTTTTTTCAACACTTTGATGGCTGTAATGTAGGTGGTCCAAGGTATCGGTATTTTCAGTGCTAGGGAGACAGCTTAGAGTATAAGCTAGAGTCATTTTCTGTCTTGGAATGTATTCGATTTGCATCTGGTATCCTTGTAGCTTAATTATCATTCGCTGTAATCTAGGGGGTACACTGGTAAGTGGCTTTTGTAGTATCATGACAATTGGCTTATGGTCAGTGAGTACTTTGAATTGACGTCCATGAAGATATATGTGAAATCTTTGGACACCAAATACAATTGGAAGAGGTTCCCTTTCTATGCATGCATACCGTTTTTCTGCATATTTTAGAGACTTTGGTGCATATGCGATAGGTTTTTTGTTTTGTATTAGTGCAGCTCCAAGTCCTTTCAGGCTTGCATCAGTTTGTAATACTGGCATTTCAGTTGTGTGAAAGTATGTTAACGTTGAGTCTTGACGGATTACTGTTGTGAGTTTCTCAAAACATCCCTTGTGGCGTTCTTCCCACAAAAAGGGTGCATCTTTCTTCAACAGTCCTTGTAGAGTATGTGTCTTGTCAGCCAGGTTAGGAATAAACGGTGATAGGTATGTGATAAGACCTAAGAATTCTTGTAGCTCTTTTTTGCATGTTGGGTACGGCATGTTTTGTAGGTCTTTGAGCTTTTCTGGGTGAGGGCTGACACCATTTTTACTATATATCATTCCGAAGAAAGATATGCTTTTTGATTTGATTTTTCATTTTGTTGAATTAAACATAAGACCATTTTCGGCGGCTATTTGCATGAGCCTGTGTAGAATCTTATCGTGTTCTTTTTCTGATTTAGCATAGACAACGACGTCATCACCGATTCCTATAGCGCCATCAACTTGCTCAAGTATTTGATCCATTTTCATTTGGAAGATGTCTTGTGATATGCTCAATCCGAATGGTAACCGTTGAAACTTGTACCTGCCATAAGGGGATTGGAACGTTGTTAACAACTGCGATTCAGTGTCGAGATGTATAGACCAATAACCAGCTTTGGTGTCAAGTTTAGAGAATATCTTGGCGCCTGTAAAATGGTGTGATAGCTCTTCTAGGGTCGGTGTTGCATGGTGTGGTCTTCTGAGCGCTGTATTAAGGTGTCTTGGGTCTAGGCAAATTCTCAAACTCCCATCTTTTTTATGCGAGTATGCTAGACTTGAAACCCAGTCTGTAGGTTCAGTCACTTTTCTTATTATCTTATTTTTGACCATGTTATCAAGCTCTCGTTTTATATAGTCTTTAAGTGCAATTGGGGTTTTTCTTGGTGCGTCAATATGTGGATGTATGTTTTTGTTGACCGAGAGTCTGACTGCACATGGGGCCAATTTTGTCGAACTGATCAGGATATATCTGCATCAGGTCTTTGGTCACATTTATCCGTGTTGCTGCAGGAGTTTGGAACGCATCTTCTTTTTTGACTGTGTAGTGAAGGGTAATTAGTTTGAGCTGTTCCAGCGATGGTAGCCCTTGTACTGCTGGTCCTTGTACGTCCACAATGTGGAAGGTGCTGATCTGTCAGTCTGATTTGTTGTATTGACAGGGTATTTTGATGTTATCAAAGCATTTTATTGGTTTGCCGTTATAAGCTATCAGTTTTTTGTTGATAAATTGGTTTTTATGTTTGGGAAACCATCTGCGTCCAGTTTTTCTGGGAACATTCTACGGAATGTAAAAACTGGTAGGGTGTTCCCTTGTGCCCCTATGTCGATCTTCAGACGCAACTTGTGGATGCCATTTCGATTCGGCAATTTAATGCTAATGAGCACGAAAGCTTCATCTCTTTGGGTCATATTAATACAATGGAATGTCAGGCTTTCCATTTGTTCCTCAGCTTCTTTGTTGTTGTATACTGCATCAGTTTTCACATACGGTTTTCTCCTATATTGTGGTTGATAGTGAGATTTTGTTTTTTTTTGTGTTCTCTGCTTTGTGACCTCGGCCTTTGTTTTGATTTTGTTCCGTTTGACAAACATAGTGATGCCCAGTGGTTTGCTTTACCACATTTGTTGCATTTTGATCCGAATGCTGGACAAGCTTCACAGTGAAACGCGTGGCGTTTACCACATTTGAAACATTTATTTGACATAGTAGAACGTTTTGGTGTTCTTATGGCTTGTATATTAGTATTATCCACATTATTATTATTCACCATAGCCCTCAGTTGTTTAATGTGAATGTTGGAAGCTTCCTATGTTTTGCTAATACTAACAGTTTCTTCCAGGGTTAGAGTATTGTCTTTTCTTAGTAACTCCTTTTGGAAGTCTGCAATGGGAGTGCTGGCGATAATGAGTTCTATTATCCGTTGCTGTTGCTCATGTTCTGTAAACAAACATCTCTGAGTCATTCGCCTGCATTTGTTGACTAAGTCATCAAACGATTCCTCAGCTTCCTGTTTATAAGTCATTCATTTCAAACGGTTTATTCTGAAATTTTCTTAAGGTTCGAGTTGTTCAATGGACTTATTAAAAATAATTTCAGGAGTACATTTTTCTTTCTCTGTTAATAACCATGTGTTGTATTTTTTAAACCTTCATTCCCAACTCTCAATAGTATGTAGTTTACTTGTTGTTCTATTTCTATTTTATTGACAACAAAATACAACTCCAACCCCAGTTTAAACAATTTAAATGTTTCAGCTAGATTTGAGGATTGCCAGTCCATATTAGGGATATCATTATTTGCCATTATAAATGTTCAACTTTGAACGTGTTTACAAAAAATATGCAAATTCAAGATAGCAGTATCATGTAAAAAAACGATGCACGTGATAATAATTAAAAAGGAGTTTGAATTATTTACCTGACAGGTTTTGTTTTTTTTTTGAATTCTGTAAAAAGACAACGTTTTGTTGCTTTTTTTCCGAGTTGGTTTGTTGGGCTTTTTGTCCAGAAGTGTCTTCGGTTTGTTACTTTGTACACGGATTTTTTTTTGGGGGGGGCAGCCTTTAAATGTTGTTTTCGTTTTTTAAACCTTTAAATGTCTTCTTTTTTATCATCCCGGCTGCCAATATGTAATATATTGTTGTTGTGGGTGTTAGTATTGCTTAGTAGGCTTAAGTAGGTTTAAGGACAACATAAGGCGTGTGTGCTTTAGTTAAGGCATCTTCATTCGAAATAGGCAGAGTGTGTGTGTGTATTCCTACGCCAAGGGGTTGTAATCTTGCGCGTAGAGAAATAGTCCGTGTTATTACTACACCCATATTTCGTTTTTTTTTTTAAGAAACACGCCTTCAAGGTTTTATAATAGATGTTAAATTTTTCATCTGAAAAATATTTTCAAGTGAAAAAATGAAAAGTTCTTAGCATTTCTTAATGTTAAAAGAGTTCCATTTAAAATCAGACTTACAATAATGATGCAATTTCCTTGTCAATAAAAGTTTTAGAAAAGTTCTAGAAAAAACGAATCAATTTTGGCGCAAAAACGCCCACGCACGTATTCTAGAAAATTCAAGAATTTAGGGAAAACCCAACTTAAAAAAACAAAACACTCGACCACATTTTTTGACCAAATGGGTGTACTAAAAAACATGCGGTCGCTTTCTTCGTTAGGAATTTGCAAAACATCTTCAAAGACACCTGAGAACAGTTCACTTGTCCCCCAGAGTCCTAGAGTCTCCTAACAGCCCTACTTACTTGGTCTATGGGTTGCCGAAAATCCAGAGATAGTAATGTTCATCCCTGCATAATACAAGAAGGTTCGTCGGGGAGGAACAGATCGGACACAGAAGGACAGGCAGCTGGGAACAGAGATACAGAGATGCAGCAGATAGGCTGACATAGATGGGACCAGAGAATGAAGAACAGACACAGAAGGTCTACAGAGCAGAGGGTCAGGCAGAAAAACAGAGACAGCGAAGTTCAGTGAGACAGGAGGGTGACGTTTAGCCCAAAATCTGGCTGTCAGCCTTAGTTTTCGCTACCCAAAGTGAGGACTCCACAAACCGCCTATGTTGCAGTGTCACACTCACCTCCTCTTCTCTTTAAATAACATTTATTCAACTTATTTTGCCTTTTTTTTTTCTTCCTTTGTGGATCGTCTCGGGCTCATACATTTCAATTTGCAGAGATCGTGCAAACATAACGTCGGGTCAGATGATTATGCGGACGGAGAATGCATAACCCAAGTACGTATTCTCACACATGGTTGGGGGTTTTGAAAAGTTTGTTCAATCAAACGAACAAGGTAAATCGTTTGTCAAAATATCTGCCATTTAAACAAGTGGACCGTCAAGAGAACAAGTTTTAGAAAGTGGAGTTCATTTTTTTGTTTTGAGAATTTTAAACCATAAATTCTTTCCTTCACGTGTGTGTTTGAATTTGCGATATTGATAATTCTGATTGGTTGAAGCTGATAAAAATTCATATTCCCCGTTTGACTTGCAAGTTGATTGTTTGGCTGAGATTCAATACCGCTCAAAAATAAAGGTGTGAGAAATCATCAAATGAAAATGAATGGAATCTCGAGAAAAGGGGAAGTCCTCGTAGCGAAGTGGTTAACGTGCTGGACTGACATCGTTGTAAGCGAGATCGAACTCTAGTCGCTCTTTCAGACTTTCAAGAAAGGCATGAACTCCCTTATCACCCAGCTATTTGGTTTGATTTCTTTGTTTAATTGTATATCAACCTTCGCGGATCGTTTAATGCCAAAACCATCCTTGTAGACGAACAGCAGTAATACTATTTAACCCATAGCTAGGTGAATAAGGAGATTTATACTTTTCAAAAGGATATTAGTCTGAAAGAAAACCTAATAGCGCGACTGAAGTTCGAACTCACTACGATATCACAGTCCAGTAGGTTAGCTACCACACCATCGGACTTCCACCAGCTATGGGTTAAAAAGTGCCACTACTGTCCTTCGACAAAAAAGGGTTTTGCCATTAAATAACCCACGAAGACTGATATGCCATTAAACAAAGAAACTAAACCGAAATCTAGAAAGGGGGGTGTAATTTCTCCACCAGCCTTCAGTATAATGCCCATCTCAATAAGTAGTACACAACGGTGGTATATCACCTGGTGATGTATCATTCAGTAGCATATCACTCAATGGTGTATTACTTTTTTAAAATTTCTCACAGCAACTTTGCAAAATTCAATTGAAGGTGTCAGTTCATGCCTTATGTACACCTGTAGAGTTCTATGATCTCATGCAATGAAAAGGGTCATTCTCTTTTCCTCTTTCTACAGTCAATGTTTCTTGATGAGATTATGATCCCCTTCTCTTACTAGACAATTTTTTTAAATCGTGCAATTAAGTATTTTTCTTTCTCAAGGCATACAAATGACCATTTTTGAACTTTTAAAGTTCCATGCCTGTGCTGTTTTTTTAAATGATACAAATGTTAAACAATAGATTGGCCAAATCTCTTAACACAAAGTTTACATTATCTAAAGAGAATCATAATTGTTGTATTCAGAGATTGTCATATCAAGTTGAGGTCAATTGAATTAGATTGACATGTAGTAACCCTTCAGGTCAGATCAGAGTTTAGATCACACGAGGGGAATTTTAAAGTCATATGACTACAAATTGGCTAGTAGAATTAGATTTGGACTATCTTGTTTAGTTAGCTGTAAGTAGCTGAGACTTACAAACCAGCAAAAAAATTTGGGCAGTTGTATTTTCAATCAATGTCTGAAAGAGTAATTCCTGGTTGTGCAACCAGTAATGTAAAAGATGTCTGAACAGGAAATGAATATGTGAACAAAGAAATTTAAAGAAATGGAGCAGTGAAGAGGGTAAAAATGTGAAGAAAAGATGGCTATCCAACACTATTTTAATAGAAGTTTAATCTGTCCATTCTCCACTTTTTCCAGCGCTTCCCTTAATTGTTTCCCCCTCCCCTACTGTCATGTAGCACCATGCAATTTCTTAAGTAGTATAACTATTACACTTCCTAACAGAGATGACCAAGAAAACAGATATTTCTTCTGCCACTAACCTGAGCTGATCCATTAATTGCTGTAGGTTCATTTCCTTTACTGTGCCCATCAACCTGGATATCGCAAAGCCTTCAGTCCAGGATATTCTTTTATCAGCAGATTGCAAAGGTTTGTTCAGTTATTAGGTTTTCAATGAAAATGTACAAATTCCAAAGAGCAAAATGGGAAGTGTTAAAATCCATATAGAATCCTGACAAAAATAATTTATTTTATGAATTCATTATTTTTGGTTAGCATTAAAACCATTATGCACAAGTTTGATTTGATTTTAAAAAATCTGTAGGGTATATTAAATTTCTGTGAATTTTATTGCTTATATATATATATATATATATATATATATATACATGCATGCATTTTTAAAAAGTGTTTTCCTATATCAATGTTTGGTTAATTATTAGTTTGTTATGCCACTTTAAGCATTTTCCCTTTTTACCATCTTCTCAAATCAACCTCTATAATAAAAATTTAAAAAAATCTTCACACAGAAAATATACAATATTGATACAATATCTACATACAGATCCAATCAAATATTTCATCCACCAGTTACTAAAAATGCCCTATTTCTTTATCTAATTTCAGAATTCATCTAATCATAAAATTGTCTATTTCTCTTTTTGATCTGGTTAGGTAATTTGTTCCCCAAAAAATATGTTAGCAAAAAAATTTAATTGGTTAATACTTTTCAAAATATGCCTTGACAGAAAATGTCCAGTTTGACAAGTATTTTTTTAAATTCCATTTCTATTTTATTTATTTACTTTTTGGATTTCCCAGATGCTTTATTTATATTGAACTTTAATATTTTTACACCTAATATGGAGTACTTTACCTTTTTCTATATCAAATTTCAATTTGCATGTATCTTCTCAATATGATAATTTATTCAGATTTATCTGTGGTATTTCACTTGATAATGGTCGAACAAGTAATTTATCTTCTGCAAATATTTCTATTCATGATTTTATATCATTAAAAACAACACAGGTCCCAATATTGATTCCTAAGGAACACTTGAGAGTATATACTGTTTTAAAATAATTATCAATTTTTATTTTCATGGTTCTGTCAAAAGATATCTTACAATAATTATTTTAGAAATATCTGAGTTTTTCGTTTTCTCTAGTAAATGATATACCTTATCAAATGTTATTATATTCTATACAATTCGCAAACAATTTACTTATTGCATTGATAAAGCTTTCAGTTGAAAAGTACTTGGGATGCATTTTATCAGGTCCCATACTTTTACTATCATCCAATTTAAATAATAGTTTTTTTTTTAGCTGTTTTTGTTCATCCATAATTTTTTTAAACTCTCATAACTTTTGTACAGTGTATCAAACTCTTTCAAAGAATGAACAGATATTTTAAAAATGTTGCTCATACTCCTGGTACCAACATTTCTATGAACTTTAGTTTTTAATTTTAGATATTTGAATTATCATTTACAATTTTATTTTCATGTTTCAATTTTTCATATTCATTTTGCTTATTTAAAGCATTTTGATAGTTTTTCTATTCATATAATTCCAAATTCTCTTTTTTTTTTTCTTTTATGAGATAGAAAAATTAGCTTGGGACAGTAATTGGCTAATTAATCTCCTTGTTTAGAAAACTTTATAAGAATATTTTCCATTATTGATCTTTCTATTTAATTCTTCCAACATTTCAAGTGTATCAGAACTATAATTCTGATCAATATTATCTCCCTTGTATGACACTAACTCTTCTCTAAGTTTAGATCAGTTTCAGTTTTCTGTTAATATATTCAAAATCTGGTTTCACTTTAACTTCTATTTCAATACATACATGATCAAATTTATCTTACAATGATATCAAACATATCCATTAGACATTCATTATTTGAAAAAAAAAAAAAAAAAAAAAAAATCCTGATCTAATATAGCTTTTTCTGTTTGCTACTAGTTTACATCTAGCATCATCTATAAACCAAAACAATCCTTTTGTTAGGAACAAATCTAAATATTTGTTTTGTATTCCAAAATGTTGACTAACTGAATTTACAGGAGATCCAACCAAACATAGGAAATCCTAAATTGTCACTTGACGTATTTAAGAGTAAAATTATTTACAAACATAATAGTTAATTAGACTGATTAATTAAAAGGCAGCAGATTAAAAGCTGCTTACAATAATTAAATTATCAGTGGATAAATTGAGAATTTTTTTTTTGCATTATATAAATCATTGAATATTAAAATTCATCAAAGGAATTTATCAGATTCTTGTTGAATGTACATAAATATTTGCGCTGTTTTAACATATGAACATAAACACCAAATTTCTTTGCCAAACTTTTGAAGAAGTTTAACAGAAAAATTATTAATGTGACTTGTCCAAGTAGGTAACATTTTTTTTAAATAAAATCAGTATACCTTTAGCAGACAAAAGTTGTAAACTTATAGAATTCAGTTCAGTGTCACACATTCATGAATGAAATTATGTTCTTTGCTGAATTTAAATATTAAAAGAGAGAGAGAGAGAGAGAGAGAGAGAGATCTAAAATCCAAGGAGAGTTAAATTATAAAAGCAATTCTTTATTAGACAACAATCAGAACCTAGAATAAAAATTAGGAATTGTCTCAGTTTGAGGCTCGGAATTATGGTCACTGAAGTATGTTTTATATACAAAGATTTTGGTTTCAGAAAAATCAATCTGAAATTTTTCAAACTTATTTAAAGATCATATAGATAATTCAGTTGACTTGCAAACAAATGTCACAATGTAAGACTATTCTCCTGTACCTAAAATGTCCAAAGGAACAAAACTCACAAGACTTCCCTACCCCCCCAATAAAACAGTAATATTTTAATTTATTAAATAAACTAGTAATTTTTAATGAAATATTAATACTTTAATTCATACTAATTGAAGCATTCAAATCTTTTTAAAAATGTTCTTTTTGTATGTGAGTGTGTAATATTAATTAATATATCTGGCCTACTGTGTTTAGTTTCTAAATAAATACTACTTATCATTTAGCTTTGAAAACATTCCAAGGAAATTATCAATAAAATAAGTAATATTCTAATTCATTTAATTTTATGATAAAATAAATTTACAAAAAGAAAAAATATTTTAATAATATAAATATCAACAGGTTTTTTTTAATATTAGAAGGGATAATACTAAAAGTGTTACACAGTGTACACAAACCGTTGACCGATTGATTATTAGAATAAAAACAAGAGTTGGCAGTTAATATTTACAGTTGTTGACTACTCACAACTCAGGCTTTTTCATGTCACCAAACAGAATTTCTTGAGCCTGTGTTAATCTTATTAAATTTTGTTCACAACATTTTTATGAACAAGAAAAAAAATTATATTAGTCAATATTTTAAGTTAGAACAAAGTTATATTCTTTGAAAAATAGTGAATAAAAAGCATTCAAAATTTTTTATTTTATTTATATTTATTTATATTTTATTTATATTTATAGTTTGGGTAGAAATTTATCAGCACATGTCACAGCCTTCTTGTTTTGTTTGAAATAATAAATAAACTTGATATTAGGGTACTCAGGTACTGGAATCACCAACAATATATGCATATATAGGTACATCAGTAAGTCTGTAGATTACTGAAGAAAAAAAAAAAAAAAGCATTTATTTTACACAACAAATATTTATTTTTCGACAATCTCCTTTCTTGTCAGTACACTTAACCCAATGGATTTCCATTAATCCTATAAATCAAACATTATACAAAGAAAAATTTCAGATCAAAATTCAGCTACAGATTGTCCCACCCTCAAATGGATATGAAGATCCTATACACCATAACTCACATATTTTAACCAAATATCATCTAGAAAACCTATAAACCACAAAGTTGGCAAATATAAAACATCTATAGATTTTTTTAATGGTCTTATTTTTCTAATTAACCATATTTTCTTTTCAAACACCATTAAAACATTAAATACTAGATTATTGGGGAAGTCAATTGTAAGCATAAAAAGCACTGATTTTAATGGTACAAACATGTTACATTTCGAAAAACAAATTTTTTTTTTAAATTATTTTTTTTATTTTTTAAATCACTTAAAAATCAAGATCCTTTCTAAATGGTAATTTTTTAAAATCTAATTATAAAGCATTTCTGCTTATTTATTCATAATGAGTTATAATAAAAACTTAAATTGTACATGATTTCATGCCTAGTTTAATGGCCAACAAAGACAGCATTTACGAGAGTGGAATGTAAAAAACTAGATACTCAACAACCCACTGAAACCGTCAAAAAATTACTTTAGTGATGACATTTTGAAAGTGTTTAACAAAAGAAAGAAAAGTCTAATGAACCAAATTTCAGCATAGTTTCAAACTAATCTTTGTTTCCAAAAATCTTTTTTTAATTTATATTTAGTAATCTCAATTTCATATAAAGCCTAAAAATCATCAACATAAAGAGAAATTACACTCCATGAAGAATGAGGTTGCCTTTTTGCTCAGAACAACACAAACCAAGACAAATGGAAGAATTATATTTTAGAAGATGAATCTGAATGCAATCAGCTTCCTACATTTCAACTTTTTGTTTGCAATTAATTTCTTTCCCTTTAAATGAGTAACATGGAAATTAAAAGAAAAACAAGGGAGATAATTTATTTATTGCATACTAGACCACCACACTGCATAACGTCTGCAATTTAAAAAATATTTCATGAATATATATATATATATATATATATATATACATACACACACACAGCAGCTATTTTGGGTCAATTCATATTTTTCTAGATTATCAAAATATGGTCATTATCTGTAAGTAACATTTCAAGTGATTCTTGTACTCTTGTTTTCAACATAATTTTTAGAAATTTAATAAAAAAGTTATGAATATATTTTTCATTTGACATACTTTAAAGGTCTACAATATATTTCACCAAATAAAAGTAAACAGCATTTTAAAATCTTTAAATTCTAATGAACTAATTTTAGAGAAAAGAAAATTTCAAATTATTTAAATTTTCCTGGATTTTACCTTTGTAACATGCTAACACCTTTTGATTCCATTTGATATGTATTAAGTTGTCATAAAATCAAATAAAGAAAATATATTCAGAAAAAAAAAAAAAAAAAAAAAAAAAAAAAATCACAGAAGTTCAATAATCAATGAATGAATAGTGAAAGTTTTATTAAATTTCATAAGTTGATTTTCAGCAATTTTTTTTTTAATTTGAGTATATTTAATACTTTAAATTTTCCAATTGATTTTCTATATGTTTTTTATACAAATAGAAAACAAATTTAAAAAATAAGTTATTTTTCTATATAATGGAAAAAATAATTTTCATATCAGATTATTTTCCAGTTTTTCTTTTTAATGATATAAATTTTATGAAAATTTATTAAATCCTATGTGAATAAAAAGTTTGTCATTGTGCATCAATAGCAGAGTTATTGCTATCAAAAAAGTTAACTAGATTGTTTTTAAAACAATCTTTTGAGAAGAAATGGAAATGAAAGGAGTTTTTACTGAAGTTTTGTACAGAAAAACGAGACTTTTCTTTAGTTCTAACTTTAAGGGAGGGGGAAAGGATCAATGGCAAAATAAAGCAATATGAATCTAACATCATAAAATATACAACAGAAAAAATTTGATAATAGAAAAAAATAGTTAGGTATAAGCTATAATTTCAAAAGTCAAACAATAATTCCTTGGATGTAATATATACACATGCATAAACAAATTATTCCCTGCCCAGATTTACTAAATATTTTCTTATTGTTAATGGTTATAGTTTTCCATCTTCAATAAACAAAATAAAGATTAAAATATGTTTGGAAAATGAACTTATGAAATGAAATGAAAAAAATAAACAAACAAATGATAAAAAAATAACAAAAAATGAAATTAGGTTACAAAATTAAAATGATGAAAGTTACAACTAGAAAATAAAATTAATCAATTGAAAAAAAAAAAAGTGAATAAAGTAGAAATAATTTGTTGGCTGCAGAGTTTAAAAATATTTAAAAAAAAATAAAAAAATCAAATTAAATTAAATTAAAAAAATAAAAGACAAAAAAAATGGATGCAGCCATGAAGTTTGATCAGAGAAGGGTGGGGGGCAGTGAAACCATCAAAATAAAGAAACTGTATTCAAATAAATAAATGAAAATACAAGACAACAAAATGTTACCATCAAATTTAATAAAGACTTGCAGAAGGACATTGCTAAGTTCTTACTGCAGTCTAAGATGCACATCTGGAAGCATGAGTGAGTGTATGTGTGTCCTTCCTCAGTTAAGGTGTCACACACACAGCAACAACAAAAATTTGTTGTTTTTCCTTTTTTTCTTCTTCATAAAAAGGTAAAACGCCATCAAAATAGTTTGTGATTTGCCATGTAGTATTTGGCCGAGTGATGGATGAATACCAAATGAGTAATCAAAGAACAGGGTGAGGGATGGCAGCTGAGAAAGAAAACTGAGGAAGTGGTAGGTCGTCGTCGTCATCATCAGACCACCATGCCAGCCAGAATGTCAGCTGAAGTATCACAGTAGAATCTGGTAATGTCAGAAGGAAGAGACTCCCAGTTATGTGCTTGGATCTCCACAATTTCCAACAGAGAACAACGTACTTGAGGACTGGAGCTGAATAAAAAAAATTTTTTAAGTAAAATAATTTTTTTTTTATCACAATATAATGAAAAGTACTTTTAACAATCAAAATTATTTCAAAAGATTTTTTAAATTCAATATATTCGATACAGGGGAAATAACTCGTCTTGCAATACAAAACGGTGATAACTACTATAGATATTAACTTAAGCAAGATGTCAAAGAATTAAAAATAAATAAACAATATGTCTAAAGAATTGAAAAATAAAGTATACAACATTTTTTAATAATTTTTTAATATACTTTCTAGACATTCAAAAATATGGAAGTGGGTGAAAAAGCCAATAAAAATACAATGATAAATGCTCAAAATTTCAAATGAGGTTAATATAAATGTTCCTACTTAAAAGATTCTTCTTTAACTCAGTGGGTTCAGATACAGTTCGAATAGTACATAGGAAAACTAAACTATATTTAAATATTTTTTAATTTGTGATCCTTTAAAAGGAAGTAAATATTTCATGCTTAACTCGTCTCAAATTGTAACAATACCTCAGCCAATAATATTAATGCAATAAAGTCATTTTGAGCAAAGGAAACAATTCTTATTTTAAAAAAGAAAAAAAAATTTATTTCAAGAATAACCTTTCCTTGGAAATTAATTTGAATAACTTTTTCTTTATCCAAAAGTCAAATAAATTTAAATTTGAAATCTAATTGACCCACACAGGACTATTTTAATTGATAATTTTTTTTTCCCCAGTTTTAACCATAAAGTTGTTCTAGGTTGAATGATTGGTTCAGAAATGACTAATAATTCTATTGCAAACTTTTTTCTTCTTCCATTGAATTTTCCAAAATATTCATGGAAAAATAAAATAAAAATTTATCAACAATTTCACAAGTATTTCTAAATATTCTTTTATCAAACTGACATCATAGCATCGACCCACCAATCACTATAAATAGTGAATGGCCCGATAAATGAGTGAAGCGAGTCTAATCAGTTACCAGTAACCATTACTGTCTGTACTTCCATAAATATATACTGTTGTAAACCTTACATCTTTGTGTTATTCATTTCTGGCCCTTCAAGACCACCACACAAATATAATTATCTGAGAATCATTACAATGAGAAATTCTTCTATAATAGATGTTTTTAGCTGTTTGCTTGTCACTTTTTCTAAAATACACAAAACATTTTTGCAATGTATTAGCAACCTGGTACGAAATAAGAGTAATGATAAATTCCATTGTATTTGTATTCATCTTAGATTTAAATTGTCAATTTGAAGCGAGATAGAATAGTTAAAATATCTAATTTCTGAAATTGTTATTTATTTTTACTTTTTTATATTATAACTTTAAAGAAAGTATAAGATTTTCATGTGTACAAATACAATGCTAATCCTTGCAAGAGTGCATAGATACATTCTAATCCAGAGTAGAATTGCTGATCCAAGTTAAATAATCTTATCATTTGACAGAAATTTTAAGTTTATATAAATAAAACATGATCAATTTTTGTCAAATGTCACCAACATAACCATTCAGTTGTTATTAATTAAAGATTATCATAAACCAAAAATTTATGGAGGTATACTTAGCATAACGGTTATCATTGGGGAAAATGGAATTAGCGATAAGAAATAAAATCCTAGATGAGGCTGTTTACATTTCAGTTTACACTAATACTCTTGGGAAAGATATGAATCCATCTCTTCTTCCTTGTGCTATGGGCAAATAGAACAAACTGGGTTCTTCAGCTTCAATAAGGCAACTCATCTAGAAAAAGGAAGACTCTGAATTCAAACTAGCTGTATCCCACTTTAAAAAAAAAAAAAATTGTCCATGTGTCACATCCTGCTTGTGGCACATGTGTTGGGTAAATACACAAAAAAAATTTTCACCTCAAAGACTCTTTAAAACAAAAATTTGACAGGTGTGTGTGTGTGTGTGTGTGTGTGTGTGTGTGTGTTTGCTTTAACTCCACAATGGTATGTGCAGTATTTCTTTGCTTATACAAATCAAATCAAAATTCTTATAGAAAAATAAATAAAACTTAACAAGAACTCTTCTGAGAATGTTGGTAAACAAGATGAACTTTATTTGAGCATATATGATTAAAATATTTATACAAGCACAGGGCACAAGCCCAAGAGACAAGGAAAAAGAAAAAGATAAACAAAACTTGAAGGACTGACTTGCTCATAGAAGGGGTGGGTGTAACATCATGGGATCATTCTTTAGCTCTGCTCTGCCTCCACTTCAGGTATACAGAGTGAGAACTCTACTGGCAACTGTTGAAATGTTTGGTTACTGCCAACAAACTGTGCCTCTTCTCACAACTAAATATCAGCTTGAAATTATCTCACTGCTCAACCAACTAAACTCAATAATAAAATAATTCAATAAATAAAATCATACACTGAAAACCTTGTTTTTTCATTTCTGTACATTTTCAATTTTATATATATAATATATGCCATATAAAAGAAAAACCTTTAAAAATTACTCATATTTTTAGACAAAGAAATGAGAAATTTATAATGAAGATTAAGAAAAACCCACAAAATTCAGGTCACAATCTCTCTAACCCAAATTTCATTTTCATATATATATATATTTTTTTTTTTTTTTAAGTAAAGACCAGACCATTTGTTTTTCTTGTCTGGTTGAAAAATGATATTCAATTCTTGTATCAAGAGGAATCAATTTTTGACTTTTTTTCCTTTCCACTTATTATTTTTTTATATAATGATAAACAAACTTAAACCTAAATCAAGGAGATAAGTAAAAAAAATATAGAATAAAGGAATAAACTGATTTAGGGAGAGAAAATTATCAACTATAAATAACTTAGATGAGAATTTATATATATACACACACTCTTAAATCTTTGTACTAACACATCCAAGGTTCATAGTGTCACACAAGACATTTCAAAATGTCTACATGAAAACACCATGTACACACAC
Organism: Sepioteuthis lessoniana; assembly: GCA_963585895.1. NCBI lineage: Eukaryota > Metazoa > Mollusca > Cephalopoda > Myopsida > Loliginidae > Sepioteuthis > Sepioteuthis lessoniana. The sequence continues at coordinate 1,861,247 of OY757923.1, read as the reverse complement.
ACACACACTAATTTCAATTTTATTCTGCATGCTGCCATAATAAAGCTAAATATAGACATATAAGAGCATTCTCACATACATTTTAACATAAATCAAAAATTGTTTGGACCAAATTAAATTAATTTCAGAATCTATCTCAGTTTCTTATACAGAATATAAAAGCTGACATCTGTGCTTTTAAGAGTATAAACACACGGATTTGAGTGATTTTTCTTAGAACACATTTTTAATAAGAGAAATTACACTTAAAATTGGACTGCACTTAGTTAATCTACCATAAAAAGTATGCATCTATAAAAATTAACAGAATATCAACTCACCCCTGGATAATCTTCAATCTGATCTTATCCAATAATTCTTGCATTTTATCGGGCTCTGTCATTTGCAGTTCTTTTCCAACAGACTGAAGCTTTAAAAAAAAAAAAAAAAAAAAAAAAATTAATATCAAAAAACATACCTAGATGCATAATGAATTGACAGTTTTCAGTATTGAATATTTTTCCAGTTATTTTACACAATGAAAGATTTGCAACTTTATTAACTAAAAACATTTTTTCTAATCATTTAAATGTGGTTTTTAATAGAATAAAGAGAAAAATATATAATACAGATCATAAAAACCAATATTATTTTTCTATTTTTTTGCACTTAGACAAAAAAGAAAACAAGGAACATACAAATACCTTAAAGAAAACTGCCCTTCCATTTTTCTATTACAATAAAGACTCAAAGATTTTTTCATAAAAATCTCCAATGTACTTTTAAATGGTCAAACTATATAAAAAGGAATATTAGTTTTTTACTGAACTTGATATACCAATTGAAAGAGTAGACAAGACCAAAAGTTATTAGACTCTTGATGTACACAAATGAATGTCTTCATCTTGGTGGTTGTATGCTCAAGCCTTCTTCAAGTATCTGCCTTAGTTGATAATCTTCTGGAAATTTCATTCAATTTATGGGGAGAGATTATTCTTCATGCACTGCTCATGTCAATAAGGACATGATCTCAGACTGAGACTGTAAATTAACTGAAGAGAACCAGTGTCAAAATTTTACCACAACACTCCTCACAGGATTCTTTTATCAATTTCTTTAAATTGCTAAGTGTGACTAGAATAAAAGATGAGGACACTAATCAAAGTAATTCAGTGAATAATAAACCAAATTTCAAACTGATTTTCATGATTTTAGCTCATATCAGTGATTTAAGAATGACCTACTAAACTACCAAAACAACTGATACATTTAATATAACAATACAATGAAATAAATACCTTGGATGTATTACCAGTAATTAGGTGATATCTAAATATATTACAGAGAAACTGCTTGAATTGTCAGTATATCATTAGAGAATTATGTAAGTTTATAAATGTGCACGGAACAGCATCTAAAGAAGGGCACAAGGTCAGAACCATAATCCTTGCCACCTTCTGACATGGTTCACTCATTACTTCCTACAACTTCTTGAGCACTTCCAATACTGCTACCTGCATACCATCTTCAACATTCACAGGAATGACTTTGTCATAAATGTCGAAAAGGTGGAACTCACCAACATTGAGACCATGCTACTAAAGTCCTAACTACACTGGGCAGGACATGTCTCCAACATGAAGGATCATCACCAGCTTAAGATCACACTGTATGGCAAACTCCACTGGCTATCAAGACAGAAGGCCACCAAAAAAGAATTACAAAGACCATTTGAAAAAAATCCCTTAGTGCCTGTCACATCGACCTTCACTGATAGTCCACCCAAGCAGACAAATGTGACACCAGGCATTCCTTTAAAAATACCTGCAGGACCATCCTCAAGGACAAAAGTCACATAAGGAAGAACCATAATAACAATATCATCAAATTTGGACCAGACCTCCAGCCTCTGAATCCACACCTACCTGTCCTGAATTGCCTTATCAGCCATGAGTATGCCTGCAAACAACATGAACCACCTCTTTCTTAATCTTCAGTCACAAAAAACAAGCCATGAATGGTAAATACCATATATAGACTATTAATTGTAATAGGAATCATGTTGACAGATATGGAGGGTAAATGAGTGAAATATATCTCATATTTTAACCTAAACAATTATTTAATATTTTAGAAGTATCCTAAAAGAAAGAATTTTTAAATATTAATTTTTCTAAAAGTCACTTGTTTTTCTATTTGGCCTATAAGATGACCTTTGGTCTATTTTTCCATGTTTTTTTAAAATGATCAAGTATCATCTCTGTTGAGATATATATTTAATCAGAAAAAAAAAAAAATTAATGTAATTTTTTTCTGACACACAATATTTACATTTTGGTTAAATATTCTGAGCATCATTCTTTTCAAAAAAATCTTTTTTTTTTAAAACCAAAAATCGTTTCTTCTTTTAATACTTTGATTTATTCTGCAAAGTCAAAAGTTGTAAAATAATAACAGGATAATTTTAGAAAATCCAATTGGTTTCAAAATAAAGAAATCAAAAATGTTTTTGAAAAAAAAAGATGAGGTCAATTTAATTCATCATGAATATACACCATGTCTTTTTTATCCATCTTTCACTATAAAAACAGCTAAAAGGTATGGTCACCAAGTTTTCTTTGGTTACAATACTTGAGCAATGCAAGTATAATGCTAAACTAGACTCTCACTTTGTGTACTAGGTAAGCTAAACTTAATCATTTTCCAAGCAAGGAACAAGACATGACTTTTTTCATTGTACTTTTTGTTCTGGTCACCAGAAAAAGCCTTAACAACAAAAAAATCTGTTTACACAACAAAGCAGAAGTTAACAGTTATCGGATTCCAGGGAAGACCCATAAATGTTAACCTCTCAACAATGTTTATTAATTCATAAGTCTTCCCAAAAACATGGTTTGGCATTTATTACTGCAATAAAAAGTAGAACAAACAAAGTCATAGTTAGTTTACGTAAATTAAAATCCAGGATGGATTTTCAGCAAAGATGAAAAATTCAATACAAAATTGAATTGCCATACCTTCAATTAAAAATTGAATTGTCATACCTTCAATTCAAAATTTTTAAGAAATGAAAGAAAAGATCAGTCCACATTTCAGACTCTTCAAATTAGTCTAACAGGTACAATTGTATAAAACTTCCAAATATTCTGAATATTTATGCTAACAAAACATGTCAGATAAAACTCTTCAAATATATAAAAAGAAAATATTCTTACCAAACTACTGAGAATATCTAGTTCATCACTGGTTTCAGAATTAATTAGCATTTCTAAACACTGAAAAATAGGATCCACCAAAGCTCTGAAATGTTCTCCACTCATTGTTCGCATAGTTACATAGATCTGACACAGGAACACAATCAGTCCATTGAACTTTTCATGAGAGGAAGTCCTTAAGGTGTCTTTGGCTACAAAATAAAATATGTAATATAAAAACACTAAACCACTGGATAATGGAAAATATTCCCACTGAGCTATGAAATATAAAAAGAGAAAAGAACCTTTCAATATTATTTACAAAAAGATATTTTCATTCTGAAAAACACATGCAGAGTCATCCAAAAATTTAAAGTAAAAAGATTTTTAAAAGTATTTTAACCATACACTCATTTTTTTTTCTCTCTCCAATTTACAAAAGAAAGTTTTTGCAAAATTCCATTTGTAAAACTTTCTACCCAATTCCATAATTCCTTGAAGATATGAAGATATATTTCAACAATATGTGGTTGTTTTTCAAAGTGGGTGTTGGAAACCTCCCTCAGATATTTGGAATTGCTGAATACTTTGTGTACCTAGTGTTGCTGGAATGGACTAATCCAAGAATTTTCTGTCATATTCACCCACAACCCTAAGGAGAGACAAGTGTTATCATGCAGCAAAATCGTTAGTTGCCTTCCCTTTTATTCCAATGCATCATTCAAGCAAATTGACTTATTCACCTTTGATTTTTTTCTGCAACTTCACATATTCTTCGTATTTTGCTTCTCTCTTCAAGACCTTCCACAAGATTTTTTTGTCCTTGAGCAAAAAATCTTTTTTAAACCTTGAACAATTCTTAAAGAAAATGCATACACGCAAAAAAAAAAAAAAAAAAAAAGAGCTGTGTAAAAGTCAAGGACATTTTTAAGATTTTCCTAAAATTGTGTGAGGATGATGCATCAACTTAATACAATGTCCTTTTCCAAAAGAAATTCTAGACAACCCAATTTGAAAATTAAACTGATATTTATATTAATCATTAGATGATTTTTTAATATATAAATTTACATACCAACTTCTTAAACTTTGAAATCTCAATGGTTGAAACTTTTTTTACATACAATTAGATAAGACTTAAAAGAAATCTAAATGAGATATATATATATACATATACATATACATATATATATATATATATATATATATATATATATACACACACATGGAAGTAAATAATGGAAAATAATCCAACACTGTAGAGAAAAAATTGATAAAGTAATGCAAAGTGAAGAATTTAATATGAAAGAAAGTCAACGTTATGGTTTGTTGAATCTGAAACATTATAATGTTGACTTTCTTTCATATTAAATTCTTCACTTTGGATTACTTTGCTTTTCAATTTTTTCTCCACTCACTGTGTGTGTGTGTGTGTGTGTGTGTGTGTGTGTGTACACACACACATACATACATACAGCTTTTCTTCATAATATTAAATGAAAAGATAGAATGTATGATATATTAGTACAATATTATAAATTTTAGAAGGAAAGGAAATAGTTTTAATGAATAACCTCTCTTAGAACAGATTTCAGAAAATTTTCTTTGATGCATTTATTTTTAAAAGGTTTCAATCAAAAAAAAAAAAATCTGGATTGGTTATAGAATTTATAAAACTCAAAATTAACAAAAAAATTTTAAACTAAAAACAATTCCAGGATTAAATTCATAAATATATGAAGTATTTCTTTCTATAGTCAATGAATATCAGTTTCATATGTAATGAATAACAATTACATATAGTCCACATTAAAAACGTATGGATAACCTGAATCCAAACTTTTTTCTTTTTTACCTTATTTTTCCAATGCAGGTATCAATGAGAAGAGTTTAGGTAAACAAAACCAGGATTTGGCCAATTTATCAAAACTTTTCTTGTTCCCATCCAATAATACTTGCAAAAGAAAAATAAGGTCTTAAAAAAAAAAAAAAAAGAAGCTTGGCTTCAGCTTATCCTGGCTGTGCTTTTAATCTGGACAAATAGCTAATGAATATCTGTTCAATATATAACCTTTAATTTTAACCTTTAATTTTATAAAGCACTAAGTTTAAAGAAAAGAGTTTTTTAATTATAAAATCTGAAAAACTAAAATTTAATCCCATATATCAAAAAGATAAAATGATAGAAATCTATATTTTTAGATTATTTTTTTAACCAAATAAAGAACACAATTTATGATTACTACACAATTCTAAGAGAATGGGAATGTTAGTAAGGAGGAGAACAAAAAAAATAAGCACAAAACTTGGGAATCAGTACAGGATAGTTAAAAATAACAAGCAAGAAAGAGCAGAGGAAGAAAGCCAAGTAAGGGTGACTTGAAGGTTATTTTGTAAAGACCCTACACCCACACTCCCAAAATAAAAAGGATAATCTCTTTAATCATTTTTCCAACTTCAAGAGTTTTAAATAAAAGAATCTTTTACAGCATTACAGATTTCATTTAAAAAGAGTTCTTTGTTATTAAGTCTGACAACCTGAATTTGCAATATAAAATGATCCCGATATCAACAAGGAAACCTCAAACATCTTAATCAACAGTTAAGTGCTTGGACCAAGTCAATAATGGCAAGAAAAAGGCAAATATTGCTAGTATTATAAATTACAAAACAGAACATTTAGACACTTTCACATTATTGGTTTTAACAAAAAACAAAAAGATGATAAAAATATTCATAGATTTATCTTATTCCAGATATAATATAGAATGATTGTACTGAATATACAAAACATGAAAACAATTTAGACATTGCTAGTCAAATATCTAAGTAAACAGCAATATTTATTCTAAAATACCTCAAAAAGTAGCAGTGCTCATGAAATACACTTGTAATTGAGAGTTGTTCAATTTTATCCCATAACAAACGTGTTAAAATTTTAAATTCCAAAAAAATGATTCTGATACATGTGATGGGCATTAAAAATACCTAGAAATAATTGTTTATATGAAGATAAAAGGGGAATTTAAATGAAAATTAAATAATGATGGTTAAGAGATAAAGAAAAGAAAAGAAATATGAATTCTGTATGAAAGGATTGGTATGATGGAATAGGCAAATATATGAGTTTTCAGAAAAGGTTCAATCAACATAGAAAGAATTGTTTTTGTCTGGATGGATTAATAAAAGCAGAAAGAAATCAAGCTAGAAATCAAGGAATGACATATCAAGGTGGACAGAAAACTCATGCCTCAGCTTTCAAGAAGAGAAACAGCCATCACAACGACTCCAGAAGTGTTTTTTTTGTTAACCAATGAGATTGTGAGATTTTTTTTTTTCTACTTGAACAAAAAACAAACTCACAATTTTGCTCATGATCATTATTCGCCATTGTTACCAAATGCTGCTGCAGATCTGAAATGAGACAATGGTAGTTGCGAAAAATGAAGAAAATCAATTGGTTCAATGAACAAAAACAGTATTAGAGAAGTTGGATGCCCATCTTCTACTTGTAAATTTTTGTCTTCTTGAAATGTGAACTGAAAACAAAAAAAAAATATGCCCATGTGGATGTCTAGTTTGTAAAACATATCAATAAGACCATTTTTTTCTAATTATCCATCAATAGTTTCAATATATATATATATATATATATATATATATTAAACTAATTTAATGAGGTGTAACATATTCCTAGGAAAAGAGATGAAAAAGAAGATTAAGCAAAATTAGATTAAAAGAAAAGTAGAATGTAAAAAAGAAAAAAAAAAAAACTGAAGTTCAACCTCCCCACTTTTTCCCCCAGTTTCAACTTTTGATAGGTTCATCAAGTAGAATTGATTCAGAAAATACTATGACTAAAAGAAGAAAAAAAAAAAAAAAAATTACAAAAATGGGCGAGGAAAATTATGCAGTACGAGTTGACATACCCATCTACTGTAGATAAAAAAAGATTTGGATTGTAGACAAAATGCGACTAACAGAGAAATCTTAAAAACTCCTTCAACTTATTTCATTTTTCTAAATGTCTATGTTGCAATTTTGGTTATTAATTAAAATTTTACGATGAACAATTATAAATGGTATTTTTTTATCATTAAAGATAAACCCAGATAAGAGAAAAGAAATTTAACAAATATATTTTTGATATAATCTAATGAAACTAAAATTGTCTGGAAAAGTTTGAGTTTTGTAGGTAGCTACGAGCTGAAGCAGCCAATTACATTGGGTAAGAGATCAAATAGTGGTTAGTAGATGGATATCATCGTGAAGTTGTGCTGATTACAGAGATTACCTTGACTTTCTTTCACCATCCATCCCATTGTCCATCGCTTTTGGCAGTTCCTTTAGACAGCATCTAGTGTCTGCACAAAGCTGATGAATAAGTTGATTGTAATGACAGTAAAAGGATTCATTTGTAGCTAATGGTGAACTGGTAAGTGTTGTTTCAGAAAGAGTGATGGATACATATCATCCTGAATTTTTGTAAACAGAATTCTATGTTGTAGACACCTCTTGTTAAGAGAAACAGCACAATAAAAGAATGTTTGCAATCCCACAAATTCAGCAAAACTAACATAATTCTCAAAAATCCTTTTGACGTTTAGACATTTAAATTCTGTACAATTACTTATGAATTACAGCAACATGGCTTCCTAATAGATCCAATGAGCACACTTGGTAGTTCTACATCAAAACATTCAGAAGGTTGAGAGAGAATAGAAATTTTCATAATTTTTGAAATAATTTCTAATTATCATTTACCTATTTAGTTATCTCAAAGTAAATTACATTTTTATATTTGCAAATATATACAATTTGGCAAAGAATGTTTATCCAAAACTGTATGACCAATATAAAAGCAATTTCAATATTGTATCTATAAAATTATTACAAACTTTAAATAAGTTCCCAGAAAAAAAAAACTTTAGCCATAGAATCAATAGGATCAAATAAAAAAAGCCAGAATTTTGGTTTAGTCAAAAAATTAATTAATTAAAAAAAAAAAAATTAAAAAAAAAAAAAAAAAAAAAAGATGCATGCTGTCAGTCAGAAAACATAAAAACAACTCATAGTAACTACTTATATTCTGAATTATTCGTTTTAAATTTAGACAGTAAAAAAAAAAAAAAAAAAAAAAAAAAAAAAAAAAAAAAATTTTTTAGATATGTCCTTAATTTGCACATCTAAATCTTTTATTTATCAGGATTAAGAGTTTAAATTATTCTAAATATAAGAATATAGCCCTGGGGGTGCCCCAATACCTTGTGAAGTTTTTGACAATGATTATCTAGTCCAAGTTCTTTCATATTAATAAATATATATCATAATTTCTTTCTAACAAGATATTTTCCCCACATTCATAAAGAAGGAAGCAATTATTTTGTATCAAGTAAGGACTAAATTAGCAATTCTTTTTTAGTCAGACCAGTGACTAAGTTTCTTTAGTTTGATTGCCATCACAAAAACATTAGATTGACACTTTTCGAGTAGAGTAAAGGGATTTTGCATTTGCTATCAATCATAATAAAAACGCACAACCAATGACCATATTCAAAAGTAAGCATTTTATAATCTCACCTGCAAAATCTGCCTGCAAAAGTTTCAATAAATTAGTTCGATATTTCACACCATCTCCGTCTATCTTTGAGAGCCGATCACAGATTAAGGCACCGGTTCGTGCAAAATCGATGTCCACCAAACTCTTGTTATAAATCACCTTGATCACTTGTTGGATGTTCTTTTCATCCTTAGCACATTCCCTCGTTAGTTTCTCAATCACGTCCAAATCTCTGTCTTGTGCATCAAATGATAACATCTCAATCTTTTGACTAACTTTCTCAAGGTTGACGCCATCACTACACTGAAAGAAAAAAATATATGATTAAGCATAAAAGAATTACAATCAAATCAGGAAAGCAACAAAGTAATTTCATGCTACCAATTACTGTAATTCTTCCCTTTCACAGCAATATACATAGCGGAATAAAAATCAAAGCCAAAATACAAATAAACATGATTTCTCTGAAGTCATGTAACTAAAAATTTATAATCTCTCTCAGTTAATATAAGTTTTATGATTAGAATTATTTGAAATAAAAACAAAATATACTGTCTTCATTTGTTTTCATATAGCATTTGTTCTTAGAGAAAATCAAATAAAAATTTCATTTCAGGCAAATATGAAGTTTACATATCAAATAACATAAAAATGTACAGGTTAGGGTTCAGTTAATTATTTTTCATCTACCAATTTATTTACATACTCTCACCATGAAATTATAGAAAAGTTGATATGCAAAATTTCATACTTTGAAGAATCCATAAGAGAAGTCCCATTTGAACGTGTATTCGCTTTTATATTAAAGTCCCCTTAGAACATGATTAGTGTCACTTTGCTGCATGACAACATTGAGTAATGTTCGTTGGTCAGGAGAATATGATATTCAAGTTACATATAAAGCTATATCTTTAATGATAAAACTTTTGACACTAAAACATTCTTAGATAAACACTTTAAGTACAGTAAGAGGATTTTGTATTTGAAGAGCGGAGAAAACCAGGAAAAGAACAGAACCAACTAAAGTGTTCAAAATGAATGTTCTGGAATCTCAACTGCAAAAGTTTCAATAAAATAATTAAAATTCACATGTATAAAAGTAATTTATGGCAATGGTTGTAAGAATGTAAAAACTGTGGACTAAACAAGGCAAAGCCCAGGACAACAGACTTCAGTCATTCAATAGGAAGAATCAAAGAAGAATGGATGCCAGGATTCAAGAAAATCAGTGAATTAAGCAAAGAGATATTGCTCTAAAAGTTAGACATTAGTCAAGAAAGACTGGCAGACCATTGAGGTGTTGAATTACAAAAAATATATGCCAGATGAGTCCTATGTTAAATTGGAGGAGGCCATGAAGGAACGGCAGAAAAATGTTGAGAGCTCAACCAGTATCATTTCACAAGGTGGGTGAAGATGATTTTCTCAGAAATATCAAGTTCATCATGATGAACCTGAGAACAAAAAAATGTAAATCTATAAAATATAAAAGAACAAAGAAATTCAAAACAGTTCCTTCAACACAGAAAATTCTGCTCACAAATTTGAGGGACACAATGAAATTATTCCTATGGAATTTCTGTCAAAAGAAATGATAGTCACTAAGGTATTGTAAAGTACTAAAAACATATCTGCAGAATAAGGTCTGTAAGAATAAAGCCATATTACAGTTTACAAACAGTACAAACAGCCCAAGATTCACACTTGTTGCACACTCTAATTTAGCATCATCAATGTTACTTTTCTGGATGTTCTTTGAAAGGTCATTGATTTTCATCTGATGCTGAAGGTGCTATTTACAATTGAATCAAAAGTAAATCAGAAACTTTCTTCATGTAAGAAAAAAAGTGGACAGAACATTTGTAAAAAAAATATACACCATTAAATAATGAACATTGAAAACCTGTAAATTTTGAAAAGAAATAAATTTACTTCATTTTGATACCAGTTTCATAACTATCTAATCTAAAACTTGTTTTATAGAATTAGAAACATTTATTAAATCAACCACTGGAACTGTGTTTTTGTTGCAATTCTATTTTTACTTCATTGTTTTACTTTTGAGAAGAAAAAAAAAACCTGTATTGTGGCCTATAAGGCATTTGCAATTGACAAGTCATTTTAATCAAGATTACTGCTAGTTAAACTTGTGAAAACTAATTTTATTTTTTTACAATTCATTAATTTTCAATTGAACAAATTACAAAAAATTAGAATGTAATATGTAAATTCTCACATTTCTACTTACTGACAGGCAAAAATTCTGATTTTCATCTGATATAAATACACACAAACATTGATGATCACTTCAGCTTAGAAGTGTAAAAATAGGATAAATAGTATTTTCATTAATTATTATTCATAATTACAATTTCTATGTAAAATGTCTGTACAACAAAAACTGCATTACAACACAAACAAACATATCTTCTATAAATGAAATTCTACTTTTAATATTATTTAAACCAGATTGTATTTAAAATCGTACATAGATTTTAAACCCAATTTTCAACACTAAGACTTGGAGATTTGTTCCCCTTCCTCTCAGAAAGGGCCAATTTCAGTAGTCAGCTAACTGATAAACATTTCATTTAACATATGTAATTACTAATATATGCACCAAATGTCTTCATATACTTTTTTCTTTTTTTAGACACTATACTGACAATGAATAATATTGACAATTTTAAAGACGACAAATACCCTGAGGCCTTTATAAATTGTCATGCTGAGAAATTATGAACTTCACAACATTTGACAAAAAAATATGACTCCTTAAATTTTATTAAAAGAAAAAATACCCACCCCGTCATTTGCTGATTCTTTATTCTGAGTGTAAAGAACTTGACATTTTTAAAAGATAATTACATTTCTGTTCATCATTCTCCAGTAAAGGAAATGTTACTTGGAGCTATGTGACCCACATAGATTGCAATGTGCTATAAAATCATTTCTAATAAAAATCATCATATAAAAGAATCAATCGTGTCCCTGACGGAACCAATTCCATAATAAATCATTAATAGGCTCATACAATTAATAATAGGCTATATTTAAAAATCAAAATTTACTTAAACCAACTTTTCAGTGAAAGAACTGCTGGATTTCTGTAAAGAAATGTTATGGTTTAATAAAAAAAAACTTCAAGAGCTAAGACTCAAACCAAAACGTTTAAGTCTAAGCTCTGAAAGGTAGCGTATTCTACCCACTTTTTTATAATGAAAACAAGATGAAAACCTATTTTACAAGATTTTAAGCTACTAACAACAAATTATTTTTCAAGAATCTTAAATAAACATTACTCATGCTAAAAATGTAAAAACATTTTTCAAGTTTTGATTTTTTAATGATGATGGTGGGGGGGGGGGATTTGGGTTCCTACCTAAGATATTTTTAACTAGATATCTACTTCATATAGACAAACAGAAAAAAGATGGAAGTTCAGTTTATCTGACTTCATCCAGTTTAGCATTAGAGTTATATTATAAATCAACCCCCCCCATCACTAAGGGAAAAAAAAATCCCTCAGAATCTTATAAATTAACACAGAAACTATCCTACATGATGACAGATAAATCTTTTATAAAAGACATTAAATGAATTTTAATCTGATGTAAATATTATTTACTAAGAGTAGATCATCTCAAATAGACTAATAAGAAAATAAAAATTATACAACAAAAACTCACTGCATGATCTGGAGGATTCTAAAATAAATACAAATTCAAGCTTCTTAGATTTATATAAATGAAATTAGTATCTGAAAGATACTAATAAAGTGCAATTATTTAATAGAAACATTTTAAGGATTTTTCAAATATGAAATATTTAAAATTATTATATACCTAAAACCTTCATATAGCCTCCACCATATCTGACAAAGAACTATGCCACCATTAAATGCTTCCACTCACTAAAACAAGCAATACTTTCCCAGCGGCAAAAATGCTAAATATTTGTCTATAGTACAAACCAGTGATACGATTAGAAAAGGACAAAATAAAAGTAATAACATCATGCAATATAATTGAATACCATAAAAGTTCAAGAATGGCAGAGTATTCAAACCAAAAATAGTAACAAAGATTTCACGAAAATAATTTTTTTTTTTTTTTTTTAAAATCTAATATCAAGTCTAAGACGTAGATTACAAACCATTGTTAAACATTTTTCTTCTGATAGTTTTTATTTCAAGCTTTATCTACATTTGCATTGAGAAAAACAGCTACATACTCACAGATTCAAGTCAAATAAAACTGGATGCAATTATAACTAGCAACCATTGCATAGTATATAAAAGTTCTTTAATCTAATCAGCATGACTAATTCATATGACAGATGAAATTTGAAAACTTGACCCCCCCCCCCATCATTTATGAGAATTGAAAGGTTTTTGAGTGTGGCTATATATGTCATACCTACTTGTCCCACTACAAAGTAATTGAGAAACTTCATTCTCTTATGCTAAATACAAAAGGCATTATTCAATTGAAGTTTCTGGTTTGTTTGTTTTTTAACAGAAGAAAATCATCATCTCATAGAAATTACAATTATATAGCTGATTTTTTTTTTTCTTTCTATAGCTATTAACTAAGTAGTGGGTAAATAGTAGGACAGACTGTGTTCTTCAACCTTGGTGAGGCAACTAGTCTAGGAGAAGGAAAACTCTGAATTCAAAACCCTTGTGTAATATCCTGCCCAAGCGGAGGGGTTGGGTAAATAGCTATCAACAAAGTAGAATGTGTTTCTTCATTCATCACTTTTCTTTGGAAACTTTCTATACTTCAATTTTCTGTTTGCATCGTATTATTTCTCATTTCTTCAACTTATTCTCTTCACTTTGTCGTATTTCTTTCTTGTTTACTCAAATCACAGGAAAGATTTCTGTTGATAAATTCTCCTACAATATACCTGATACCACCATCTCAAACTGATGGACATACACAAATGCCGAGTTATACATAAATAATTCCATCATAAATAGGAATTATGCTTGTAATTGATATAAGGATAAAAACAATTATTGAGGCAGAATTTAGTAAACTGTTTGTTTCTCCAGTTGGAATTAAAGTAGCAACCAGTGTAAAAGTAGATAAAACTAATATTTTCATTTCACCAAGTTCATATTGTCAACCATGAAATATCTATAAACTGTTTCAAATGGAAAACTTGCCATGTTTATCAAGTTAAAATGGGAAAAGAGTATTTTTCTTTCTCAAAGACATAAAAGTGACACTAAATTTAGATAAAAGGACAAAAAAATGATATTTTCCCACTATACAGTGACTATACTTTTTCTCAAGCAGTTATTTTAGAAATGCCATTATCAGTCAGCAAGATTTATGCATTGTTGAAGACCTGCATATAACCTAAAATAACAAAAACAAGTCACTTCCAGCACAAATCTGCTTATACTAAATAAAAATGAAATAGATAATAGCAATAAAACTGAAACAATTTTCAAAAATTCCTGATTTAGATACAAATAAATAAATGACTAATTTACATGAGTGTTTCTTAAAAGAAATTGTTTAAGTAAGACATCTTTATATGTACAATCACGAAAGGGTGGGGGGAATAATTAGCAAATTAAATAAACTTGCTCAGAAGGAATATCAAAACAGGCAGGATTTAATATAAACAGTTATTCACTTGGTTTGGTTTGGATTATTTGTTTAATGACATATCAACTCCTTTGGGGTATTTAATGCAGACATTTGATTGTAATCATAACTATATTTTCAATAATTCATTGCATTTTTTTTTTTTTTTAATAATCATTTGCTAGCAGAGATTCATTTATTCCTATCTAATACAAATAACTGTCATACAGTTTTATGGTTTCAAGTATTTCTATCCAAGAGCAGTAATTTCCAAACAGATCTACTGGAACCGTAGAAAAGACCCTAATAGGTACTACCACTCCAGGTTAAAATGGACAGGAGAATAATGGCTGTTAAAGGATACTCCACACTTCCCAAAACTGAAACTTCATCATTAGATGCAGTTTAGAGTCGTACCAAGAACACTTAGTTTAACCATACAAATAAATGCTTTAAGTGCAAACTAGAAACTGTCCTAAAGAATAAATATATTTTTAGACTTAATTATAGTGAACAAAGAAAGCAATCTATGCTAGACAGTGGGTGTGGCTGTTCCAAGAGGAGATTTTAGAGAGAAAGAAAGAGATGGTAAAAATTAAGGATTTTTTTAAGAACAATAAAAAGATACAAAACATGCTCAGTAATGCCCATAATCATTGGCACACTCAAAACAATCCCAAAGATAATTGCAAAGAAACATAAGTAAAATTTTCAAAAATACAATGCGAGAAATTTGGTATCACTAGTGATGACCAATATCAAATAATAAATATCAAAGCGACAAATACAATTACAAACTAAGTGAATCTAACAATTTAACTTAGGAGATAAAATTGAAAAATAAACATGATTGGGTAGGAACAGTGATTCACAGAGATATCTGTATGATTTAACTATAAAATCTTTGAAACAAATATACCACCCCATCTTCAGTTCTAGTAATCATAAGCATTGTTTATTAAACCAAAAAAGATTCTTTTAAAAAACTCTGGAGTCGATCCTGGAAGTCAGAGAGTGAAAATAAAAACGAAAACTGAATAAATATCTGGATGTTGCCAAAGAACTAAAAGAATCGTGAAGGTAAATGTTTATCCCTTGGGACAACCCTGAAAACTGCCAAAAAGGACAGCAAGAATTTTTAAAATCCAAAGTGAATTTTAAAAAGGGGCAAATTGATACTTTTTAACATGGCGTCTGATTCTCCCCCAAATAAACTAAAGAAAAAAGAAAACATTTTTAGACATTATTGAAACTGTAAAGAATACTTAGAGAATGTGAAGTGCTGTCACTTGATCCCCTGGAAAATTCAAATAAAAACAATGTGAAACTCATCATTTAAAACGTAACTCTGCAATTTTGAAACAATCAGGTTTCTGAAACCGGATTTTTTTTCCATTTTTTTTTTTTTCCTTTATTCTTGCATATTGCAAATTAAAACAACACTAAAGTCTCTGAATAATACAAAAAGATACTATATATTTTGTGAATATTTACATTATTGAAAAAATATAACAAGCTTTACAGAAATTAAATTAAATTCAAGCAATTTAATCAACCATTTTTCAACGCTACTTGAATCAGATCAATTATTTTGGTTCATTGAATTTTCATGCGGGAAAAAAAAAAAAGAAAAATGTCGATGTTAACAGTTTTGCAATTAATTTGTTCTTTTATACCATTAGAACTAATCTTAAGAAAAACAATAGAATTTGTGCCAATTTATTTTGCTTCTTTCTTTGCTGCTGCAGTGTGTCAAAAGAAAGATAGAAGAAAATCCAAGTTAGGAAATCACATTGTCATTTTGATATTTAGAAAATAAAAACTACCATTTTGATGGATAATTGCGTCTCAAATGAGGAGAAAACAAAAGTCAACAAAAATATTGTAATGTTTTCTCATCAAATAAAAAATATTCATTGTTTATTTTAAAAAATGTTCAACATTATTTAGAATATATAAAACCTACCAAAGCCATATGATATAAACTGAACTTTTTGACACATTAATGGGGTAACCGGTGAGAATCGTACTCATTAGATAAGCAATAGTGTGAAATAACCAATTTACTAGTCATAACAGTATGACAGGCTCTTACTATAAAATTGAAAATAACTTTTAAGTAAAAATGAAAGATTTTTCAATTTTAAGAGTAGCGTTTTTTGTTGTTTTATCTTTTTTATAATATTAATAACGCCAAATATTTTTAAATCCAGGTTACTAAACTGAGTCTTTAGTGTACTTTAAGAAAAAGCCCCATTATTGACAAATAAAACTGGGTTTTGTGTGTGTTTTCTTTCTTTCTCTCTCTCTAATGGCCAGAAGAAAAAAATACTATAAATGTCCATAAACCCAAAAATTGACAAAAAGCCAAAATATTATCTTAAGAACTTAAGTGTCTTTTGACAGTAATCGGTTTTACAACATATTATTACATGAAAATACGAGAGAGGCCAAGAGGGAGGCAGCATATATCGCCAGACGACGGAGAAATGGTTGCATAAACAACACACACCCATCATTGTTGTAAAAGAGTTTTTTCATCTAAGATGAATTACTTTCATTTAGTTATCTTTACGAAACTTCATTAAAAACCAAAAAGGCCAAAAATCTTGTTGCTGAAACTCAATATTCTAGGGGGGTGGTTTTTGTGGGGTTTTTTTATTTATGAAGAAACGTTTTTGTTTAAATAGGACAAAATTCTTTTATAACAAAAAGTAGGAAATAAATTAACAGAAAATCCCTAACATCAAGCTGAATTGAGAAAATTATTCCATGATTAAATTAGTGTATTGTTTTAAAATTTGCCAGAAATTATCTTTTCAATTAAATAACAGTATAAAATAAAAATAAGATACAGTTATCACAAAAAAAAAAATTGATAATTTTTCAATGAACAATAAGCCATAAGTTATTCGAAATAATTGTATTATGTAAAATGAAGTTAAAAAAATGTTAATTACTATTAAAAATCTTTATTTGAGGGGAAAAAAAGTTGGGTTTTTTTTCACTCGGGCATAAAGTTGTGCAATCAAGTTAACTTTTATTTCTTCTACCACCGATTATGGCAAACTTTGTTGTGTATTGACTATGAGTTGGCTTCATCATCGCAGGTAAATTGCTTCAAAAGTCGATCGATTAAAATAATAAAACGATATATATTAAATAATGTTTATATAATAATATTTAGTATTCAGCTAACCTAAAAGAGAAAAAAAATGATGCAAGCAATCATCGTTAAAAACGACAGGCAAAAGAGAAAGAAAAAAAAAAAAAAAGCAAATCATCTTGATCACATTTCAAAAGGAGAGTTTTATCTTTTTGGCAAATCTAAAGACGATATATTTACCATTTTCAGGCGTGTTTCCGATTTTCCGAATAGATTTTCTCGTTTCACTTAATGAACTTTTAAAATATCCAATAAAAACGAAAAAGAAACGTTGCTGGACATTCAAATTCAACAGTTACTTGTTGTGTGTTCCATTTCAAGCGGCCAACGACGACGACGAAGGAAGAAAGAAAGACTGACTGACTGACTACCCGACTATTTTTACTTTATTATTTTTATTAATACTACTCCTCTTCTTGGGAAGAAAAGATCATCGTAATGTCATGACACTATTTAAAGTTGAGAGGTTTCAAATAAAGGTCTTTAAATCAGTAAGGTAAACTTCAAAAGCGGAAATATCAAGACCTTTTTTTTTTTCTTTTTTTTTTTGAAAAGTTAAAACCTACAACTTTACGACTAAAAAACACGTTATATATTGTATATTCATATGTACAACAAAATTAAAAAAATTAAATTAAAATAAATATTATCGAATTAGGAAAGTGATTTGAACAATGAAGAAGACTTTAAAAGTATATACCTTATTGAATACGGTAGGTTTTTTTTCTTTATTTCAAATAGATACTACTAATAATAATGTTAATACCGTACCAGCCCATCTGTAATTTAAACGTTCAGGCAATTTGACTATGGAAACAAAAAGCTTCTAATTTCTTTCATAAGACATCCTTTTGACATATACACATTCAAGAATGATAAGAGGACTACTACTCATAAAGACTAACTATTTAAGTCCGCCGTACGGACTTTGGTTCGTAAGCAACAACGGTAATTAAAAAAAAAAAAAAAAAAAAAAAATTGCATAAACTTTTTTGAAGGGTAGCACCATCTATGCAAACTTTTTTTTCCTTTTAGTTATTTTTTGTGTGTTATTGTTTAATATTTATTTTTGTCTCGCACTACAAACACTTTTAGTTTTAATAAGTAAACAAACACGAGAGAGTAAACCTTTAATAAGTAAACAAACACGGGAGAGTAAAGCTTTTTCTACGTTTGCCCATATTGATCAATTTTCTTCTGTTGAAGACTGCTTCAATACTTTATCGAAAAATGTGTGTTGTTTTATGAATTTAATACTACCAGTCTGTAAAAATTAAACATCCATTAAGAATAAGATTTTTTTTTTTTTAATCTTTAGCGACTAAGTTAGAGATTTAGTTCTCACTGATGAAATAAAAAGAAGAATGTAATGACATATTTAACAATCAATGATAATATTTGTAATTGATTAGTGCGCTTTCGGAAGAACTAGGAAAATTAAAATCAACATTCTCTCTAAATTCTTTGTAAATTACTTCAATTTTTCCAAACAAATCTGAAAGTTTTATTGTCACTGAAATAAAGTTTTTCTCATCATACAACTTGTATCAAAATAAAACATTTTTTAGATTACCGAACGATATAATGACTATACTTTTTTTTTTTTCTCGATTAAGAAAACAACACGGCCTTCAATTTTGTTTTCTTGTAATTTCAAAAATGTCGATTCTCTTTTTTAGACCATTTGTCCCGATTCATTCGCTATCGTTTTTCTAATTTTATCATGTTAGAATAAAAATCAAAATACATCAACTTTTGGTTTCATCGTATTAAAAAATATAATTAGAATAGCTTAAAAGCCGAAAACAAGAACTAGTTAAACTCACGATTTTTGAAAATTAATTGATCGATATAAAGTAAAATAAACACTTTTAATGAGGAGGGGGCATTGTGTTTTGTTTTTTCAAAATACTAAAATCGTTTTAAGATAAAAAAAAATATCAGTTAATCTTGATTTAATAAAAACTGAAAATAAAAAAAGGGAAAATTACAAATTTTCTTTATGAACAATGTTTTTATTTCGTTTTGTTTTGAATAAAAATAAAGAGAGAATGTCTTGGAAATATGCCCAAGATCATTTTTTTTTTTTTGTAATATAATAACACCTTATTTTGAAGTGAAAAGATCTCTTTCTATAGTAAATCATTGGGAATTGTAACGAGCGGAATAGACATGAAAATGAACAATCATGATTCGGTACTACAACTACGCAAACCAGATTTCTTTTTATCGCTCCCGCAATCAATATTCAATACATAATAACAAAAATCTAATTCTTAAGTTTCAAAAAGAGATTCTTTCATTAAAAAGCTTTTAAGAAATTAAAAATATTGTTCATGCTTTAAATGATCCGTAATAGAAGGAATTCGCGTCAGACATTAAAGAAAGAATGTTATCATCATCATCATGTGGGTCTGGGAAGCATCAGCATCAAATACAAGATTTTTTTTTTTTTTTTTGTAGGAAAAATAAATCTGTAAATATAATTACTAATAATTCGTACAACAGGCATATATAAATCAAGAAAATAAATAATATCATTTTTTTTTAAGGAAAAACTAATTCTAGTGGAATTCATGTCTTCTCAAAGAAATAAATGCCGGTAATTTTCTTGACTTTGAAAACATTTGTTCATTTCGATTTATAAAAATGTGGGACGAATACTCAACGTAGAGTCTTTTTGTTTTTGTTTTCATAAGAAAAGGATTGAATAATATTAGTTTAACTTTACGAATAAAATAATTTATAAAGCAAATATTAAAATGTATAATATTTTGTCGCAATAAAATCAGCATAGCGTACTGTTTTGGATCACATGATTATTATCGTAAGTTGTACTGAAGACAAGATTCATCTTTTACTCTTCTACAAGTGGATATCAATTCTGATTTTCGCCTTAAATATTTCAATGTTAAATTTTGTCCCCACTTAACTTCAATGGAATTTTACCATAATAGAAAAGAGTTCTCAATGAAAGGTTAGAAGGGGTGTTTGTTTTTGGAGCGGGGAGTAACGTAGTTTAGTGCTTTTATTTACTTAATGTACACAAAGAAATAATAAATTTGAAATATCTTCAAATATTTGCCAGGAAATTTTAATTTACACGTGAATTAATTATTTCAAATGAAAAAAAAAAAAAAAACATTTACTTTACAAAAGTGCTTACCTTATCAATGTTTTCTGCTGACTGATAGACATCTTTCTGATTATCTCCAGGGCTCGTCACTGAAGAAGGCGACGACGATGGATTTGTCGCAATATCTTTATCTCCATGTGGAGGTGACAAACAATTATTAGTCTCAAGTTCCTGCCAGCCACCAACTTTACTACCTTGGGGTTGGCTTACTTTACCGAGTGATAAGATACCTCTGCCCCTACCACGGCCTCGGCCAGCTAACGTCGACATAGTCTAATTGTTATTTAACAAGAAAGTAAATCCAAAAATGAGGGATTGACAGAAATATGACTTGGACGTGTTTGCTTCCTTTACATTTAAACACTAGACATCAACATCAAAGTAAACGTCTAAAGGAGAAACAAGTCATAAATGTGTACTTTTATTATTATCATTAAGAGATCCAAGACTACTTGCTGGAACGACAACGATTCAGCGCCACCTATTTGATTCAGAGTTACTTCCCTTTGTTAATCACTTATCACTTCCGGTTACAGGAAAAATCTTTAGGAAATACGAGCTTAAGTCATTTTTCCCAAATGCTTTTCACCACTCTAAAAGTTTCCTTTTTTCTTTTCTTTTTTATTTCTTTTTTTTTTTGTTTTTTACTCTTTTTAATTCACATGTCTGTTTCGAATACCAATTATTTGATTCAGCTGGTACAAAATTGTATTCATTTATCAAAGTGATTTTATTTGATATGTTTGTTATGCAAATGTAATTGTAAAATATGACAGCAAAAAGACCCTTCCCAGTGGAATAGAAAATAATCTTTATCTTTAAAGTCATATTGCAACAATTTTTTTATTCTATATCTACTTCCATTGCAGAAAGGAATGTTGTAGGAATAAATTTCAGATTACAATTATCATCATCAGCACCACCACCAAGGCATGTTGACTGCACGGAATTCTTTGACTCTCTCTCTCTCTCTCTCTCTCTCTCTATCTATCTATCTATCTATCTCTATGTCCATCCCTATCTGCCATAGCTCTTAGCAAGTCAGCATCCAGTGTCCACACTAAGCTAAGAAATGTAAGTTTTTGCTGGTTAGCTCAGACTGGTGTGTCCATATGTAGGAATCCATTAGAGAACATTGTTTATTAGTTGATCCTTACTTCACCAGCAATGCCCAGTATGTCTTGCTTGTCTTACTTGAATGGTTTATGAGACGGTAGGTAAGTGTCTGTACAGCTCTTGTTTTGTAGGGTGCCTCTTCCAGCCCATCAAACTTTTTCATCTAGCCTTTTGTTAAAGTTCAAGTGGTGCAACCATACTATAGTACTGACATGGCTACTGCTTGGAAAAATTCCCGTTTTATCTTACTAGAGAGATCAGATTTCCATATGGTCATTAATCTGTCAATAGCAGTCCATACTTTACCTATATATGTGTTAACATCACTTTCAGTAGATGAGACATGGCTTCCAAGGATTATGAAATAGTTTACTAATTTCAGTGGTTTGCCATTTAATGAAAAGTTGGCACCATCTTGATTAAAACACATGCATTAGAGATTCGACCTGAGTAGGTGTATTTTACAAGAAGCACTAGATCATCTGCATAGTAAGCATCAGTAATAAATATATTTTCGTAACTCTTCTGCTTAATCAGGATGCAGCACAAGCTCAATTTTTAAGCTGTGGATAACTGGATTGAATTCACACTTTTAATTCTCTGAGACTGGTTAAAGTGTCCAGTCTGCCATACTAGTTACCCATAGCTGGAAGGAGAATAACTTGATTCATGCCTTTTCCCAATGGTATAAGCACTATGTCAAATGCAAACAGTTCCGTCCAGGATTTTGAACTCATTTTGCTGCGTCCATTGCCTATAACGGTAACCATTACACCACAAGCGCCTCAGTAACATATAAAAAGGGTTTTATCTATAGATACAGAACAAAGGGCAATTTTTCACAAAATGTATTCTCCATGCCATCAAATTCCATCACTTTAAGATTGTGCTATAACAACTGAAACAATGTAATGAATGCAATGCATGATAAAAATACTTTTAAGTTCAACATCATCCTATAGCCAACTTTAGTTGAATAAAGCTTGTTTAGCAGCCCCAAGTAAAAATGAGCAGTCATATTACATTTCTTCATCATTTATTCAACTTCCACTAACATTAGATATCCTGATGGACAGAAGTTTACAGTGTCAGTCTGTAATTTGGTATCTTATTTTGAAGTCATGACAATTCCAATGTCCCCTACTGTGAAACAAGATAAGGATGTGGTCCTATGCTAGTCACGGAGACCAATGTGGTGTGACTACTAGTCACAGTACTTGTGGCCGTTGTGTTCGTGACCACCACATTTGCTTCCGACAGTTTGCTTTTGTCAAGTCCTTCCGTGCCCACGCCGTATTTGAAAGATCCACGAAGGGAGGTTGACGCAATTCAGCCGGATCCTCTTCTGATGGTTGGGTAATATGAGTGGCTAGATTGTCTTGCAAGTCAAATAATAAACAGAAAAACCCGTTGCTAAAAATTTAACAAAAATGGTTTTATTGAAACACTTTTGTGAGACAATAAAGCAACAATGTTTGCTTTCCTGGCAAACAGAAGAAGAATATTGAGAGAGAAATGTGACAATTAGATGCAGTTCGTGTGATTCTAATATCTCTAAAAGTCTGGGACTTTGAATTTTTATAGCCGGAAGGTTGTTCAGAGTGCCTCGGGTCTAGAATTGAAAAGTTCGGCAGTCTCGAGTTGTTTTCTGGTCCCTTTTCTTGTTCTCTCTCTGATGACCCGTTTTAACATCCTATTTTTATAGATCAATATCTGGACCAAAAAGGTTTCTGATTGGTTGTCCAATAAAAGACAATTAGGAGTCATATTCCCATTGGTCAGCCAATCCTAGTTCAGGACCATATCTCACAGCCACAGGGAAAACCCTTCTTAGACGCTTTGACCAATGGGAACAGTAATGGGGTTGAACCAAAAACTCCCAGCCTAACCCGACTGGATGAGCCATGCCCAGCTCACCTTTATTTATAATTAAATCTCCTGTTTGACATTGATCTTCAAAACAAGGACCAGAAAAATACGCTGCACGAAATGACCCTTCCTATCATTATGATCGACGGATGTAGTTGTCAAAATGAAAATTAAACAAAACCCGTCGACCCTCAAAACCAAAAACAAGCGTCCCGTACTTAACTGACCCTCAGAAACAATCAACCAGCTCCCCCAGGTCAATACAAGCTTTGAACAAAAAGATACTTATTTTAAGGATCTCCTTATTTTTTAGATACATATCAAATTGAAATATATATATTTCAATTTTTATACATTAATTAAATATTTAACCGCACGTAGTGCCACAAGGAAAAGCCAGGTTGTTTATGTTATGCCATACCATAAATAAGGGGATAAAATAATGGTCCAAAAAAGAGCTAAGGAGATCTGGTCAAGAGTGAAAACCTCCCAATCAATATGGGTGAGGCTGTTGATATCGACACAATCCCCTTTAGAAACGTACAATAACAACCAAAACCCCATGATGAATATAACACACTTTCAAAACTGTTAATTCCAGCACCAACTTGTGGCTAGTTTTAGTCAAACAAAGCTAGGTAAGCGGCTCCAAGTAAGACTCTACATTCTTATAACATTTCATTTCAAAAATGTACGAAATATCAAGCTTATGTAAAATGCAAGTTTTGTTTCCTGGTTAAAGTAGCAGGTGTAGAGACCAGCTAAATTCCTTCGTTTTTACTGACTTATCTGGTTTATGTTCCAAAACCACTGCTTGATACACAGTGAGATTTATATCGCTGATAAAGTAACTACAGATATCCAACTCTACCATTTAGTAGACTTGTAACAGGTGTAGTCACACAAGTTATATATGAGAAGTATAAACAGATTGTGAGTTGTTAAGCAAAGGTCTGACAACCAGATGTTTACCTATCTACAACTGCACAACATACAATATACCAATGTGACCATTTTACTTAATGAAAAATGTATAACAATTGCCTAGCTTTCTTATTTGTCTAGCTTACTCTTGTTCTTTTTGTAATGTTGTGCATATCTATATTTACGATCTAGGGAATAAATAAATAAATTGAATGAAAATAATTATTAAAATATGCAGAAACTCTCAGAGGCCTCTGATAGGAATAGGGGCGACGCATGCGCAAAGGGACCATCTCGACAAAAAGGAGGAATCTCATTCTCTTTCAACAGTGACCAGCGGACTGACAACACCATGCTAATTGGTGAAGGACGCCATGCATTCGTCTTTAGACGACGCATTGGCTAACCCTTCCACTGGTAGTAGTCGTCTCTTTCACTACCAACCCATGACTAAAACACCGGATTTAGGCGAACTCCAAAAAGTGACTAACACCTCGCTAAAGCGAATACGTTGTTAAAACGAATATGTTGTTAAAGCTTTAAATACCGAATAAGGACACGTATATACCCAAGAAACGACTAACGCATTTTTTACACATTGACTGGGGGATTCAACCATTTCAATTGTATTCAGGGAGAAGTTCCTCACCAACTGAATGGTTGTTGAACCTAGGAATAAAAGAAAAATATTTTTAAAAAAGTCTTCGTCTCCTATCTGTTACTATCTTCTTTCATATAATTATTTTACGGCCTTCTTATCCAAGGAATTACACCAGTAAGAGAACGTGGGGTAAAATAAAATAACCTCAGAATGGAGTCAGATAGCACACGGCAACACAGCTTGCCTTGGGACCTCCATAAGGAGAAATCTGTAGAGAAGGGGAAATTTTCGTATTTTGGTTTGGCGCGCAAATTTAATTCGACACTTAATTTCACCCAATCAGGATGACTTATCCTATTCACCCCGGACCTTCATTTCCGGCCACCAAATCGAGTGAGCTGCTAAACACAGTCTCTTTGGCTGGAGAACGCCGACCAGTGCAGACGTCCCATTAGCCGTTCTTCAATAGCGATGCTTTTTAGCTGGTCAACGCCACCCAGTGCATACATTTCACTGCGGCTCTAAAATAGCGGCAGCAGCAACATGGATACACGAGGGAACCCATCTAATTTATGGATTCCTTACAAGGAATCCCAGTTGAATATAAATTAGATGCATTCAACATGCCTCGCACAGGCACAACTTTGTGTCACCCCAAAATTGGCTATGTCGATCTGAGCGTAATCCCGCTCTCGACACGCATGGAGATAACGCCTACTCTCCCCAATACCAGACACGAAACTCACGGTGACATCCAAAGTTCAATTCCTACAACTGCAACATGTCTTTCGTCAAAAATGCAAAAAAAAAACACAATCCCTCACACGTCCAACGACTCACGCTGCCTTCTCAACATCTCATAACGCCATTCCGTCTCAATACTCACAAGCTTAAACTCCACGAGTCTTGCAGCACTAAAAGCAAACCCAATATTCCACGCTGCAAATAAAAACCTTATCCTTAAACACATTTCGACTCTCGCCATCTTACTTCTTCATCATCATCCTTTTATTTCTTAACAACTATTAGCGAGGGACCTTACAAACTAAGCGAGGAAACAACTCAACGTAAACACACACACGTTACACCACTCTCCTGGCTAATAACAAACTTCCCCCTCGCTAAACAATAATAACAATCACACCAGGCTAAAAATGTATTTGTTACGTGTATATTCAATCACTTTATTAATTGTTATTTTTGTTTGAAATATTTTTACTGTGTATTTGATATTTTGTCACACAATTAATATTCTCTTTCATGTTGACAAAGAACATTCAACTGGTTATCACATCAAGATAAAATAATATAAGTATAATTCTGCCACATCACCTTTTACTGGTCACTTCTTCAAAACTGGAAATTCTTTTCAACCTGTGCTATGTTACTTACGCTTAAGTACTCTCCATACTGTCACAAAAAATACACTCAGTCATCATTTGAAGTATGTCTTTCAGATGTCTACTGAAGAGTATCAAATTTGTTTTTTGTTTTGTTTTTTTCCATTTATATTGATTGCATATATCCCTATTGGCAAGTGAAGACCGGTCATATTGTAAAGAATAAGTCATTTGTATCCTATTTCTGCGTAGACTCAATAGAATCTTTGCTGAGACAATTCTGTGGTCGGAAGATTCTCCTTCAAACAAAAAATGTATGCCTCATAGTTCAAAGCACTGTTTATTTACTTCTGGTTGATGAATATATAATCTAGCTGTGCTTTAGGTTTATTTGGATATTTTCCCTTTCTTTTTAGAAATTTAATGTTTAAGTTTGTTATCGAGAAAAAAAACTTTGCTTGATACTCCCCATTTCTGTTTGCAAAGTTGTGCAAACAGAACTTACTATTTTCGCATTTGCCAATATGAGCTGTCATGTTTCCACTGCTGATCAAAATGCTGTGTTTGGGAATGAGTCGGTCATGGGAAGATAACTCATTATAGAAGGTGGTAATGTCCATTTCATCACTAGCATTAGTGGTACTGTAACATGAGATGATATTTGTACTGGGGTTGCCATTAAATGTATCATACCATTCTTGATTAGATTTTCCCTATGCTATTTAGTGATTTTAAAGCACGAGGACTGAGAAATACTCCTACACCTCCAATTGCGGCATTGACGAATTTTTTCCCATGCAAATGCTGAGGCAAATGCCCAAACATTACAGGATCTATGTCATTTTAGTTCTAGTTCCCCTCTAGCTATGGGTTAAATAGTACCACTGCTGTTCTTCTATAAAGACGACTTTGGCATTAAATAACCCACGAAGGTTGATATGCCGTTAAACAAAGAGACCAAACCAAATCAATTCAACAAAAATATTGTTGTGGTAGTGTAACACTCTGATATCGTTCGATCTCGTGTGTATATACGATTCATATGTATATATATGAATGAAATGCCCCATTGATTGTGAAGGAAGTTGAAAGAAGAACCTCATTACTACCAGCCATTAACGCTATAGGAAACCAAGTGAACAGGTAGTAGAGATTTATCTACTGAAAAAAGGAAATGTTAATTAACATTTTTTACAAGAACGTGTGTGTGTGTGTGTGTGTGTGTTATAATAGTATGTGTTAGTTGATAAAATGTTTGCGATTCAAGAAGGTAAATGTAAGAAACATGTCAGTTATAGTAACTAGTTGCCAGTGGAGTTCTCCTTTTCAGTGAGGATGTGAAAATACTGTCTTTTATATGAAGGGTCAAGTTGTAACAGTATTATGGGAACTACTTCTCAATCCACACAGACTTGTGAAAACCCTTGAGCATAGTAATAACTTGGAACACTTCACTTTGAGTCCTGGCATGATATAAAATTCATCAGAAAGCTCTTACACGGTAAAATAGTGTTAATAAATGTATTATAAGAAACATTGCTTTCAACTTAATTAATACTTAATAACTACAATCAAATTCTACATTGTAGCAACGGTGAGACCTGCAGCATTAAAAAATTGAAAAAACAAAAGACAAAAGAAAACAGTATTAACTCAACGAAATAACATTTTTGACTCCATAGTCAGTGAAGTGACCAGCAAGAAGTCAGAATACTAAAGCAATACAAAAATATCACACAAGAAGTTACAGACTGAATCAAACTCGATTCCCATAAGTATACTGAAGCCGCTAATTCAACTGTTAAAGAAAAAACATTTTTAAATGAACCTTTCAACCTGTAACATTTTAAGTTCAAAACCCTTCAACTTTTCTATTTATCAGCTTACCGTTTCCATCCATCCCCTCACTCGCTAAACAGCTTCTGCTTTTCTTGCTCATTCCACACATACAGATAACTGCTTGAATTTCACATAGCACTAATACCCTTAAGAAAGGTATAAATTCAACTATTCTCCATTCAGCTATGAGTAAATAGTAGGACAGATTCGGCTCTTTGACCACGGTATGGCAATCGGTCTACGAGAAGGAAAACCCTGAATTCAAACCTGTTAATCTCCGCATCAAAATTGAACTTGTGTTGCATCCTACTCGTCTGAAGGGGTTGGATAAATATATATATATATATATATATATCGTAGTCAACCGGCTACTCATAAACCAAACAAAAACAAAACAAACAAATCCTATTCCAAGAAGTGGTGAGTCACTGATGTCGTCAGCCAATAGTATTTAGGAACGAGTCGTTAAGGAACCAAATCGTTTCGCACAGGACGTTTTTTTTAATATTAAATTCAGCCTGTCTTTCTAAGGACAGTCTTCAACTAATGGACAAAATAGGTAGTAATAAAAAAAACACCTGGTCGAAGTAGAATGAAGTTTCTCACTATTATATAGTAATAATAAGCAAGGTCATTCTACTTAGACCACATAGCGTAGTAGCGCACAGTAGGTATAAAAGCAGCAGTATCAAACCGGGTCAAATCAGTTTGGCTGGACGTCAGCCAAGGACGTGGGAGAAATCAGATTCTCCTCTGGTCATTCTACGACCGAAGCCTAATCAGCAGCAGCTGCCCACGAGGACTGCTTAAGGCTTCCCCTAAAGCAACAGCCTCGTTTTTACATTCTTGCCTAGTTCGTTGTCAATCACTTATATTTCAAAAGTTTGTGGGGACCGCTATATTTATTTGGCCTCCGCAACATATATATATATATATATATATACATATATATATATATATAGAGAGAGAGATGTTGATATAAACTATCTCTATTTACTTATTGTGTATTTGTGCACAAAAAATATGCTATGGATTAGATAGCACCAAACCCAGCGGAAAGATTCAAACTTCTGAAACAGGGAAAAAAAGTTTTACTTCATCGTAAATACGATAAAAACAGACCAACGAGTGAGTTACATACAACTGAAAGTAGGTAGAAAAGGACTGAAAAGCTGCGACAGATTGATTCCTACGGAAGAAGAAGAAGAAGAAGAAGAAGAAGAAGAAGAAGAAGAAGAAGAAGAAGAAGAAGAAGAAGAAGAAGAAGAAGAAGAAGAAGAAGAAGAAGAAGAAGAAGAAGAAGAAGAAGAAGAAGAAGAAGAAGAAGAAGAAGAAGAAGAAGAAGAAGAAGAAGAAGAAGAAGAAGAAGAAGAAGAAGAAGAAGAAGAAGAAGAAGAAGAAGAAGAAGAAGAAGAAGAAGAAGAAGAAGAAGAAGAAGAAGAAGAAGAAGAAGAAGAAGAAGAAGAAGAAGAAGAAGAAGAAGAAGAAGAAGAAGAAGAAGAAGAAGAAGAAGAAGAAGAAGAAGAAGAAGAAGAAGAAGAAGAAGAAGAAGAAGAAGAAGAAGAAGAAGAAGAAGAAGAAGAAGAAGAAGAAGAAGAAGAAGAAGAAGAAGAAGAAGAAGAAGAAGAAGAAGAAGAAGAAGAAGAAGAAGAAGAAGAAGAAGAATTTCGCCGGACATTATTCTTAGGAAAGTCCAAGAACAACTAACATCAAAACAGAACTATAGAGTAAATCATATCAAATTAATGTCATATCGACAGAAGGCAGAAATATCACCAGATAATTTTATGAACAGATGCAGATGACGTGCACAAAAGTGTTCACTACCAGAGACCGACCGACAGGAACGAATAATGGAATTTATTATCGTCAGCACCCCAATCGCAGACTTCCAGAAGGAACTGCGAAGGAAAGACGACACGCTCACCTTTGATGAGAATCCATATAAAACAACTTAGGTCCATGCAAAACACTTCTAAAGAAGCTACAAATGCTGATGTTATATCAAGCGTATGGTTGCAAGGATAGGACAAGCATAGAGTTGCAAATCAAACAAGAAGACAAGTGAAAAATTGAACAATTATATTAACAAACAAGAAACAAAAGGTTCAAACAATTATGTTGGTGAATATAAGAACGTCTGTGAAATTGAGAAGAAAATTTTCGTTGGTTTAGTGATAGGAACGAGTTAAATTTAGGAATTTGTTGTGTGTTGAATCTTAAATCTTCTGCGCAAGTGTGGAACCACCGAAAACGTATATGGGCCTCCCTCCGACACAATGCGGAAGTAAACGGACGACGCGTTTTTGAAAGTGAGTTAGCAGCCGGACGCGAAGAGTTAAAGACACGAGTTGAACACCAACCTCGGAAATGTAAAGACAGAAGAAAATTACGGCTCCCATTTTGGGGTGGGCTCCAAAAAGAGGTCCCACATCAGACACGAACCTGTGAAGACGAAACTAGCAAACAAACACGTTAGAACTACAAAAGAAACACAGGAAAAAAATTCAAGGTCTGTGATTGCTCTCCCTTTTTCTTCTCATGACATGTTGTTCTCTTTGTCCAGCTAACGCAGTCGACTCAGCTTTCATACTCTCTTTCTTTCTCTCTCTAAAAATGTAGTGGTGTTAGTGAACTAAGACAGAGTTTCAACATGTCATAGGAATCTAGAAGGCTAGCTCGGATATATACAACTTTATTCTCTTCATCTATCGAATCACTGATGAATGACAACTCTTCGAATATTTCCGTCATCAACTTTATATGTTTGTGAACAGAGTCACCTTCTATCAGATTAAAGGAATAGTCTCCTCCTTAACGCTAATTCATTTGCCCACATTTTCTTTTGAAATTGGTCAGCCAATTTTTTCCACACCACGGCCGGATCGTCAGGATCCCCAATCAAGTAAAAAAATGACGGTTTCACTGACAGTCCAATCGTAGCCATGGCACGATCTTTCCATGATAAGTATTTTGTGGGTAATATTGCATATGTCCTGGAGTTAGGAACAGTCTCCATCTCATTTATGATGCTCAATAAACCGTCTCTAATTAATGCCATTTTCCATTAGACTTTACAAGTGGTGTAATTTGTCCCATTCAGCGGCTCAAGATTAACAAATTTTGTTTCCATCGCCATGTTCAAGATATTACAATCATAAAACGATGCAAAAACTTTCTTCGTGAACGACAAAACAAAATGGCCGAAATAAGGTCCCCACGTGGTCTTTATTATCATCGTACATTGTCTGGCCCAATAACCTTTTGTTGAGAATTTACAAACCTAATTCTACATAGAAATAAGACATACCTTTTTAAGTGCAGGTATTCATCTTCATATATTCCCTGAAAGGATTAATTTTTATTTAAAAAAAAAACGAATCCTTTCTCAAAAAAAAAACAGCACTCTGAAAAAAAAAGAAAGGAAAAAATTTAAAAAAACAAACGTGTCTCGTGCGTACAACTAAGAACTATTTATTACCAAGTAAATAAAAAGGAGTTACAAGTTTCTCCAACAGGAGAACTCCGAAGCATCCAACTTTTAACACTAGAAGTGGCTATGAAATACACTTGCTTCCCAGATGAAAAATTAACATTCGAATAAATAACCATAATATTTTTCTCTTGATAAGAGTAACAGAATCATGGGAGAAAATTCCCTACGCACATTGATGTGTTTAAATCCCTTGGAACGCTTCACTTCGAGTCTTGGAGAACGATAAAGCAACAACTGTAATAAATGTAATATAAGAAACATTGCTGTGTTGGTTAGAAATGAGCGGGAAGTGTTCTCATCAGTTGGATAATCTTTTTTTTTTTTTTTTTTTTTTTATGGAGGGGTCTTTTTGTGAGTGTGTATTTGTGCGTTTGGAAAAAGGGTAAATGGCTGCGTGAAGCCTATGCGCAGAAACCGTGTTTTTGTCACTCTTATCCAGACTTTCGATGTCTGAACATTCGATTAAGCTCGGATAAGGGTGTCACTAAGAAGTGAATGTGGGAAATATGACAATGTAGCTTTCCTGCAAGATACGCAGGGAGACATGTTTGATTGTGATGTGTTTGAACCTGGTGTATGTTGATCCAACTTTTCCAAAAATTCTGGATTATTTCAGTCAATGGCGACAGCGTCTAAGTTATTACTGATCTATATGGTAAAATATTTATCCGCTCGATTGACGACTTGAACGGTCCTTGGCAATTTGATGTAAGAGATCTTTTAACCGCATCATCTGATGCGATGTAAACTTGTATAGTTGCATATCGAGTTAGTGTAAACTATAATTGCGATTTTCAGTTGCGAAGTTCTTGTAGGAAAGGTGTAGGTGGGTTAAAATCAGGGTTCTCCTCGAAATATGGTTCGGGTAATGATAGCTGTGTACATTGACCTAGCTAGGCTCGGTTGATGTCCTGACTAAATCTGCTTTTATTAGGTTCTTAATGGAAAGAAAAGTTAATGGTAAACTATCGATCCATTTAGCGGTATTAGGTCTCGTGGCTAGAGACGTTTTAAATTGCCGATGAAACCTTTCTAATAAACAATTTACAGTGGTTGTCTTGATATGATTGGAACCTACTAATGTATTCAACTCTTGAAGAAAGGGATCCAGTCTCTCAGAATCTCTTTAGAGACTATTGTTTCCGAAATGTCCTTGATCACGATGGCAGATGGCCTATGATAGAATCTATCGATGATGGTCAGTAAGTATGAGTATCCCTGACTGAAGGTCCGACAATATATATTGTGACATACAGTATACGTATGACGTATACACACACCAGTAACCAGCAGACACATTGGGAGAGAAGTAGTGGGAAGTGGCTGACCGAAACCTCTGGAATAAAAAGAATGAGACACCTTTTGCCTAGCCAGCGCGAATTGGAAGGCGAGGCAAAGTAGCTTGAAACGACACAATTGAACAGAGACATGCGGCGTGTACTGTTGGAAAAGAGAAACGCAGCGTGAACAGTCTAACAGAGACACGTGGCGTGTACAGTTGAAAAGAGAAACTCAACATAGACAGTTGAAAAGAAATATGCAGCGTAAATAGTTGGGAAGAATAGGCATGACCACATGCGAGAAATGGACAACCGAAAAGAAACCTGATAGAACATAATTTTCTATCCTGTCTATATCGAATCTTTATGTTAAACATCGCTCCTCAGATAAGTCCTGTCCGTATATATCTTGAACTTTATTATTTGTTTATATTATTTTGGTAGTTGAATGCTAACAGAATAAATGTATTTCATATGTTGTTGAATTGCCGTTGTGTTTAATTTTATTTTGCTATTCATTCCGATACATTGTTTCCGTGCAATAATTCCTCAACCTGTTGTCGATACCATTATTATTATTATTACTCGTGATATATCCCTAAGGAGACAATTCGGGTAAATAGGACGAATTTTAAATTTTTGTTCGTTGACGTACTTCGTCGCCGACGTGTCCTGGACAAGCAATAATACCAAAATATCGAGAATATCGTTCAGACACGAGAGAAGAGACGTAGCAATATATATATATATATATATATATATATATATATGAGTGAACCTAGCATCTAGGTTGGTGAAAGGTGTACTTGGTATTTTGGTGTGACGGTGTATTTTATATTCCTAATATTCTAGATACGTTGTCGTCCAATCACACATGTCAGTGGTCATGCTGGCTCAAATAAAATGGTCGCTAATGAGCTTAAGTTAGTCTTTTACAGGGATATGGTAATCCATATAAATGTTGGAATATCTGCTTTCTGAGTGTTGTAGAAATCTAAGCTCTAGTGATGTCTAATCATAAGAAAGCGCTCTGTTACTAAAAGGTATGGCATTTGTTTAAATCAAAGCGAAATATTTACTAATACCTCTTGTAGTATTGAATTAGACTTCTGAAATTAAATTGTAGCTCAATCTGTTGTTAGTAAAACCCGTGCGTGAATGTCTATTCGTTACCATGTTTTCCCGATCTTTTTCATGTCGGTTGCAACTATGAACAAATATTCATCTGAGTTAGTGTTTATAGCAGTTGTGAGTGTCTTATGATCTGTCTATATAACAAGATCTCTGCCTTTAAGTAGGTGTCAGAAATTTTTTATGGTCAAGTAATTCCCTAAAAATGTGTTCTGTTTGGCTTGTGTTGGTGTTAATTCGGCTGAGATAAAGGAAATTGGTTTTCGTACAGAATTTATTTCCAGTTCAATGACTGCTCCTATAACCGTACTAAACACATCTGTCCGTATTATGATCAACTTTTCATACTTTAGTAAAGTTGGCAAATACAAATTTTGCTATGTAATAAACATGTAAGGCGTATAGAATACACATTTTTTTAGCCTTAAATTAATCAACCCCCAAAACATACATAAGAACATTCAAGAAATTTCGGATCAGAATCGCATTAACATTGAACTTACAGTTTTTATATTTTTCAACCAATCAGCTAAAAACACAGAATAAGAACATTCTTGAAAATTCGGCTCAGAAACTAATTAACAGAAAAATATTTAGGCTCAAAAATAAAAAAGTAAATATACGAATCTGATCGGTCAAGAAATGTCTGCGTGCTTGAATTTTAGGATCTGCAATAAAACCTAACACTATCCTATTTTTTGATCCACTTTAGTGACCCCAAAAAGTATAAATAATGAAGAATTTAATTAACTAAAAAAAGGCCATTCCTTCTACTACCAAAAAGACTTTCCACTATCGGAGGCCGTGGACGGACAGCAGATAGCCACGCCATAAAACTCAAAGGGAAAAGGCATGCAACCTTCTTTTACTGACTATCAGATGCGACATGTTGTCGCCAAAGATCGTAAAAGACGCACGTGCGGACTTATGAAAACAAAAGGCACACACTTACGATCCATCACTTATATAAACACACACGCATACACATGTATGTAAGTAAAGTCAACATTTTATCCTCTTTACTTCAGGCAACTAATAGACTTTACAAACATGTAAATACACATACACACGGGCGAACAATCCTATTGTCATTCAACTGACCATAGCTGTGTTTTCTACAAAAGCCGCTCGTACATAACATGAACCTTGTATTTCTAATTATTTTTATCCTGTTTGTTATGATTATTAAATTGTTTATTTCTTAATATTCGTTGATTCATATTCCATTTCTTTACGTTCTTGTAAAATTTGTGTTGTATTTGTGGTGGACCTAAACCTGAAAGTAAATTACGGAAACTAACTCATTCACTACTGACGTTTTGTTGTAAAATGATGTGTTTGTTTTTCTTTAACAAAACATTTGTTACTTCTAAAAGTACAGATGAATAGTTCGGCACAAATCCTCGATAAAAGTTAATTAAAAGGACAAAAAGCACATGTGTTTAATGGAGAATTGGCGCGGGAAAAATTTGAATAGATTCAATTTTGAAGGGTTAAGGATGAAATTTCTTTTGCATCAATGTTAGGTTCGATAAAAATGATTTTTGTTGCAACAGAGATGTATCTGTTCAAGTTAATCTTGAGACAGAAATGAGATAATCTCTGAAATTCTTGTTTAAGGTGTTGAGCGTTATCTGTAACGACTATTAAGATAACATTAATGTAGGTGTAAACAAATAGTAATCCACACAATATCTTGTCGATAAGACGATGAAATGTCTGAGCAGTTTTCTCAAAACCAAATGGCATTGGAGTGAATCTGTATAGCCCAAAAAGAAGGATTAATTTTTATAAAAAACGAATACTTTCACGGAAAATAAAACAGCTCTTTGGAAAAAAAAGAAAGGAAAAATAAAAAGACAAAAGTGCCTCGTGCGTACAACTAAGAACTATTCATTACCAAGTAAATAGAAATAAATAAAAAAGAGTTACAAAGTTTTGAAGAAAAATACTAAAATTAATTGTTATTTTTGCGACCAGTCAAAAAACTGAATTAAGTAACAATGGTACAAATTGTTTCGAAAAACACTGGGCCAATCATGAATTACAAGGAACTGATATGTCTTCAACGAACAAAGGAGCTGGTACTTACAACTAATAAAAAGGGGCGTTGTATGAATGGGAAAAAAAAAATTTGGAAGAGTCTCTTAGGCGAAAAATATCTTGGGGAAACCTGTTCACTTTTCCGTCAAGAATACAGCGAATAATGCAGACACATGGGGGGTCATTCAGCAATTCTTTCAGCACTTGTATAAGACAGCAAATTCAAATTTACTCCTCATGGTCTGAGTCGAAACAGCGCAAATTCTCTGATATAGGCAACGGCACATTTCGCCAGGAAGGAATACAGGGGAGTTATGGGGCAGCTCGTGGTCAAAGTCAAGATAGCACATATTCACAGATATGGGTAACAGCATATTTCTCCGGGAGAGTTCCAGCACAGCAGCAAAATTCTCAAAGGGATTTATTCCGTATTCACTATTTTCCCTTAACTGTAGGGAATAGCAAGGTTTAAAACACAACACATCCTGCGAAAATTCACAGGACTACAAAAATTGACGTCTTGACAGCCTCGTAGCATGAGCAAAAAGAGTTATTCTCTCAGTAGGCGGTGTCATTTTAAAAAAATCTCGTCATTTACTTGCGGCGATTACAACCATAAAAGTCCTTTTCAAGAAGATGTTCCTATTACAATAAAATAATCCTAACACAAACGGTGTTGTGACAACAATTTTCTGAATGTCTTCGTTAGCTACAGGGATTTGAAAGTACGATTTAGTAAGATCAATATTGGAGAATAAGCGTGGGTCCTTTAGTTCTGATGTGAAATTGTGAATATGGAAAACTGGATGGCGATCAGGAAGGGTTGATGCACTTAATTTTCTAAAATCGACACATGGTCGGATACTACCGCTGTCCGACTTGAGAACTAGGTGTGGGCGTGATGAGTATGGGCTGATTGAATGGGAGAAGGATTCCATCGTTTAGCATTTTGCAGAATTCTTTTTTCTTCTTTTTGCGAAATAGTATTTGCGTGGGTGCAGTTAATGTGGGTGTGAATATAATGATTGTTCAGTTGTTCTTCTACAATGCTCGGTTCGATATTTGATTTCATGTGTCACTTGAAAACGTTGAGTGATTTCTTTGTACTGGTTCGATATTTCTGTATAATCAGCTCTGTGGAAAGTCGAACTGTAATGTACACGAATTACTATATACGAATATTAACCTCGTTGTCCGATAATGTTCTGCACTTAACACTGACTGATAGATTAAAATGAACTAAGAAATATACTCTGAAGATAGGTGTTCTGACATTTGAATGAATGACTATGTGAAGTCTCGGTGCATGCCGATATTCAGCGTAAATTCGTTGTTGCATTGAGTTTCTATGTTTGAGCTACTGGCTACTTGTCATATAAAAAGACTGACAGTAAGTTTGAGTGCACTTATAGGTAGTATCACGCTAACTGGTTCTGTTCTATATACAAAGAAGCCGCTGTTAAGGACTTTTCGAGGTGTCAGACTTCAGTGTTTTTGAGTTGCTTGGTGAAGGTTAAGGTATTGATTTCTGGCCATAAGTGATGAAAATCTGGTCGGCGATGTCCACCATTTTGTCTAGTGAGGTCTTGGGTGTCAAAATTTTGATCATGGTAGTCGACAGTTTATCGAACCAGAGACAAAACAGAATGTTATCCTAGGCAACTTTTCATGGAGCAAAAAAGCCGTGATAGTGTAATATCACCAATATCTATGTTATTGAATAATACTCGTAACATCTTTTCGTCTGAGCGTCATATGCATTTTCAAAGAGCAGTTTTCAGTACATTTTACGGATGGTTGTCTAGGGCATTCTCTAAGAAATCGGCCATCTTGTTGATGATGTATGGGGAGATAACTCACTCCACAATAGCAAATTGAAACAATAGGCGAATATAACTTGAAGTTGTGAAAAAAAAAAACAGTTCTTGATGTTTG
Organism: Sepioteuthis lessoniana; assembly: GCA_963585895.1. Taxonomy (NCBI): domain Eukaryota; kingdom Metazoa; phylum Mollusca; class Cephalopoda; order Myopsida; family Loliginidae; genus Sepioteuthis; species Sepioteuthis lessoniana. Next base: position 1,823,035 of record OY757923.1, on the reverse strand, counting down.
TTGCATTATCTAGAGGTAGTTGAATTGAATCTATGAAATGTTTTCATTAGTTTCCGTTTACGGAAACTTTTTTCAGCGATCGCAACTGTAACGTGATACGTTGATAAAAAGATCAATTGAGATATTTGCATACATCTTTTGCAAACATTGCTCTAATATAATAAAGAAAATCGTTGGTAGTTTTCAAACTTTGTTTATTTTTCATAACAATCTGAATAAACCGTTGTAGCAGCCACAGATCTATTTTCTCTCACGAATCAATGCCCCCGCCAAGCGATTCGGCAACTAATTGACCAATCACCAGGCAGAGCACATTGATTCCTTCTTCCTCTCAAGAACTATTTTTTCTATTTCCTTTTTGTAGTCAGCGGACAACGAGAGAGTACCCTAGCCAGCAGCCCAGACAGACCTCTCTCTCGCATCCACTGCTACGGATTCCACTTGGAATCCCTTCGCTGAAGAACACGCTGCTGCTAGCTTCATACACACTTCCTACAAACTCAAGGACCAATATACTAACCGGCAACACCAAAAGGGACACTTTCTCACTCTTACTCTTTTACACCTGCTACTATAATAAACCTTTCGTTGTTGTGTTTTTTAAATGAAGTTTCGTTATTCATTTGTGTTGCCAAATAATTTATCGTGTTAGAGAAACTAACCATTTCCAAAAAACCGTTTTAACGCCATTTTTATTTCAAAAGAATAAATGTGTCCCAACTTGTCTGAAAAATTCTGACTCATGGTCAGAAGGTGTTTTTTTTCTTTATGCACTCATGAGGTGATCCTGTGTCAAGAGAAACAAAAACACATCGGCAACATAATGCAACTGTCAAAAATAACCCTTTACAGATTGCAAAGCCTGGTCCATCATTTTCAGAAAGAACTCTCTCTTGAACTGGTAGTTCCATTTGGTTTGGTTTCTTTGTTTAATGGCGTATTTACCTTTGTGTGTGATTTAATGCCAAAGCCATCCTTGTAGAAAAACATCAGTTGATACTATTTAACCCAAGTGAACGCAGTAGCACGACTGGAGTTCGAACTCACTTAATACGATGTCTCAGACCAGCACGTAAGCCACAACGTAACAGGGACCCCTCCAGAAACAGGTTTTTTCGACGCTTTTGTCTCTTGTTTCATACATTTTTCTTTTTTGCCATTTTAAATGTAAGAGGAAACATTAGTTATAGTTAGGTTTTCCTTAATTTCCCGAGCTATAGTGACATCACTAGAGTATACATTCTCATGATAGTTTTCTTAAAACATTGGAGTTGCCTTTATTGTGTTCTTCGTGACATCCAATGAGATGCCGTACATTTGAATTGTTTTCATAATTTTGTAAATTTAAAAAAGAATGTCATACCAAATTATAATTTAGTATATGGGTGGTTCACATACACTATAAGTTAATTTGTAGTTATTTATGTAGCGCTGAATAAAATAACAAAACTTCTTTGAAGAACAACAATGAATGGTGTATTTTTATGACAGAAGTAGACCTGTGTCAGAGTGAGAAAAGGTTCTTTTTTAGTATCAGGTAGCAGTGTTGCAGGTAGTATGCCAGTTCTTTAGCTCTTTAGTGTGTTACAGGTAGAAGTGTTAGGTCTTTTGTGTGTGTAGCTAGTAGCCGCTGTTATCTTCTTTAGGGGGTATCTGTGGCAACAGTTATCTTCAGTGAAAATCGTCAATGCTGGGTTCCCCTGGCAGGATACAAGAGAGAGGCCTTTCTTCTTTCCTGGTTTTGTGCTCTCTGTTCTGCTGGCTGACTTCCAAAAAGTGCAAGAAAAAATAGTTCTTGAGAGGAAGAAGGAATCAATGCGCTCTGCCCACTGATTGGTCAGTGTGTAGCCGAATCGCTTGGTGGGGGCATTGATTCGTGAGGGAAAATAGATCTGTGACGGCTAGAATAACATACAAAATGAAACTTCATTCACCAAGAACCAATACGAATATTAGAATAGCCGTGACATATTAACACTGAACAAAACGGAAGTAAAGATTAAATAAAATCAATAGCCCATACTGGAACATTTGATATTTTATATGCAAAATATACATGCAGGTGATGTAATAATAACCCCTAAGGAGTTACTGCTCTTAGTCCAAGACACAAACCCACACTCAGAATAAAAGATAGCCTTTGAAACCTATGCAAGTGTCGTCTGTCTTCTTTAATTATTACAGCCTCGTGGCAGCAGTAAAATGAAAATATTTCATGCAAAAAAAGAATTCGCTACCGAACAATAATAACAAGAAAAAGATTATATTAAGTCGAATAGATTTAAGACCCCTTTTTGGACTTTTTGAACGAAAGAAATTAAAACTTCTAACGCCGAAAACAGCTCCTGAAATTTGCAAATGTTTTTAAAAATAGAACCAAAGAAAAATTTGAAAGTGTTTAGAGTAAAAAAATTTTTCCTGGAACAAACAAGTAAGTATTTTTAACATCGTACACTTATTTGAATCGTTTTTGTTGTTTTTCAAAATGGATAATAACGTAAGCAAGTCAATATTGTGTTGGTTGATTCATTCAGATTTTTCAAACAGCGTTTTAAGTTCTATTTCTCAGTGAAAAACATTCCAGACGACAAACAAGTTGACTACATTCTGTTATCGTAGCCGTCCTGGCAAATTAAACCTAAAACCCTCTATAAAAGAAAACGCTCAGTCACCCATGACGTCAGCTAACAACGACGTCATGCCAACGTTTATGAGTGAATTTCTGTTGTCAACACACAAATTCATTTTTCGAAATAGATTAATTCTACCGACCGTTTCGGAAACAATTCTTAACCACAGGATAAAATACATCACATTTAAAAGCTCCTCTTCGAAGTACAATAAGATATGCCATTATTACTCATGTTTAAAAGAGAAACTCCCTATACACGATAACACAGAATTCCCTTCACTCAAACCATAAAAATCAACCCGTTACTTCTATATAAACCACAGCACTCACTGACCAAAAGAGCTTTCGGCAAGCGCACTACCCGGAGGAGAGGTATCAGTGCTTCCTCCAACAGCCAGTCGGCGGCGGGACATACATCTCTAGAAGCGAAGGATTTGCGCCTCTAACACCAGCCAGCAAACAGCAGTCGACGTGGAATCCAGTCAATCACAGCCACGGACTCAGCAGATCCAATGCCTGCTTCCAGCCAACCACCGCTGCTCTCTCACTTAAACAGATCTATTCAGAGCTAATTTCAGAAAATCATAAAATAACTTTTTTTCTGTGACAATTTCCGAAAGTTTCTGAGAATCATTTCTGATTTCCTCACTATATGCCTTTGCAGATACCACATAACGATGACGCAGCAGCTAGCCACACTTGAAGCAAAACTGCAACACCGGCCCCAGCATCACCAATCAGAAGACAACTGCATCAACCGTTGCACCTGTCCGACATCATCAAACAACAGACACCTGCAGACTAACTCCGGCATCACCAAGCTGTAGACACCTGCATCACCAAGCAGTAAACACTAGCATTTTTTCGTGGCAGCAGATAAGATCATGCAACAGCACCCTAGTCCATGAGTGACAATACGCCCGGACTAGCATCAGCACTTCAAGGCCACATCAACATACCCTCCCCCCGGTTAACCAAAGATTGATTAAACCGGAACCTCGATCATCCAGCCTCCACAATATATGCGTCCACATCTTCGACTCCAGGTACGTCTACGACCTAACCATACAGCTACACCAATAATCTATACCATGCATTGAGACCATCCATATCTTCTAGATGCGCTGTCGCCAAGAACTAATAGACAGCCAAGTCTATGCTTCTTCAGCACGGGCTTTCGATACTGCAGAGACTACACGAACATTATACAGCAGCAGCGATTCTACACCCATGTACATTTCTCATGTTCAATTCGTTCAATAAAGACCTGACATTTAAACTTACCCACTTGTCTTTGTCATTTGTCTAGTCCTCTGTCAATCACTCCTCATATACAAATGTTTGCAGGGTCGATGTAGTTATCGTCAACCTGCAACACTGTTGTTATCTGGAGAAGGAGGCCTAAGGAGGTTCTTTTTATAACAAGGTGCCGGTTACAGGCGAACAAATGCAAGTTCCGAGATGCCATAGACATCAAGGAACAGTTATAAGAACAGGTTATAGGATTTATACCCCTATATTTTTAGACCAGTCGGTGAAGGGCACGTTAGTCCTAACTTGTTTTTTATATAAAAATTATCTGTTTTAACATTCTTATTGTGAAATTTCTTGTCTGCGTTGTTCATGTTATTTGTGTTGTTAATTGAGAAACTAACACTCGGTGTTTTGCTTTCCAGAAAACTTCGAGAACAAACTCATCACTCCACAAGTAGTAGTCACCGATGTTCCCCAAAGCAGCTATTGGCAAAAGGAGATGTTTGAAAGAAAAGTGTCCCACTTAGGATACAACATGCTCAGCATGTGAATGAAAAAAAACACTGGGCTAAAGTCTGTAACAACCGACAAGAAGATAAAGAAAAACGCCCACAGATAGACATTATTGCATAATTCGTAGTGTAAGCAAGCCTAGAGAATGGGTTAACAGTCTATGTTCGCAAGAATAATGGCAAACTACGTCTGTGTTTGGACCTCAAGGATCTGAACAGTGCAACCATGTGATGTCACCACAAGTTTCCCACATTGGAGGAGCTCACGCATAATCTCTCTGATGTTAAGTACTTTTACAAACTGGATGCTAAAAATGGATACTGGTCAATCAAGATGGATCCTGAATCACAGCTCCTGACCACCATCAACTCTCTTTTTGGAAGGTATTGCTTCCAGAAAATGTCTTTTTGCCAAGTCATGTCCCAGGAGATATTCCAGCAGAAAATGGACATGATTCTAGGGAAATGCCTTGGTATGTTAGGACTAATAGACGACGTCATAACCTATGGCAAAACCAAAGAAGAACATGACTGAAATCTGCGCAACCTGATGAAGATATCGCAGATTGAAGGGCTCAGGTAGGATTATGAGAAATGCACAATCGACCAAAAGCAGATACACTTCTTTGGAGCCATATACGACAAAAACGGAGTATACTCTGACTCCCCAAAAGTGGTGGAAATTAAAATATTACCAAGCCCGAAAAGCATCACATATCTACAAAGATTGCTAAGAAACATCACCTACATGGCGCCTTTCATTCTGTATCTCTATGGAACTGTATCACTAGTTAGATATCTACTAAAAAAAAAGAATCGGAATACAGGTGGACTGAAAGTCACCTGAAGTTCTTGCAAACTGTCAAAGACCTGATTTGTAAAGAAATGCTGCTGGCATACTTTGATCCTGAAAAAAAAACGTGTTCCATGGAGATGTATCCCATAGAGGCCTAGTCGCAGCTTTGCTGCAGGATGGAAAACCCATAGCATTTGCGTCGAGATCTCTGACGGAAACAGAACAATGATTTGCTAACATTGAGCGGGAGCTCCTTGCTCTTGTTTTTTGATGTGAGCGTTTCCGAATGTGCATCTATGGGGGTACCTTCCAACTAGAAAGCAATCTCAAGCCCCTAGAGTGGGTCAACCGGAAGAACCTGATTTCAACCCCGCCTCGCCTCCAGTGAATAGGATTACGTCTACAAGGGTGTGACATGACCATTGTCCATGGCCAAGGCAAAAATGATACTAGCAGATGTTTTTTTTCCAAACAAGAGAGTGAAAGAGGCAATTGACCAGGACACAAAAGTCGATTTTATGCAATTGTCAGCACAAACGTTCGCACAGATTCACCAGGCAACTAATGCTGACCCAACAATGTGAGAAATAAGGGACATGATCTTGGGTAGTTGGCCTGACGCATTCAAGTATCAAACAATACCATCACCGGGGTAACTGTTATTCAACAGAAAGTTGGTTAGCATCATCCCAGTAAAATATACTCACCACAATTTGCAAAAAGCGGAAATATCAGCCCGTTTGTATAAGAAACAAGTTGGACAGAACGCATACTATAACCAGTATGTGAAAGATCTCCCAGGTACCCAAACAGGACAGCGCATTAGGGTGCACAAGGACACAAATATATGGAACCCCGCAGTTGTCACGTAAACGTGCACAGAACAAAGGTTCTACATCGTTCAAACCCATCTATGCAAGTCTTCCGCAGGAACGGAAAACATCTGACGAAAGATTCATCTAAAGTTACTAGGTATCCACTAGAGATTATAGCAGCCAGAGTGGAAACCAACCCATCACTAAATAACCAAACAAAAATACTTAATACCCCATCCTAAAACTGCAATCACCATCCAAAACACGTTTCAAAGGAATGACATACACGCACTAGCACTACAGAAAAAAAAAACTAAATCTGGCCGGATAATGAAGCCAACGGCAAGATTCAGAAAATAAAACACAAGAAAACATTTTTCTCTCCAATTTTTCGATTTCTTATTAAAAAGAAAATCTGTGTATAGATACAAAAAAAAAAAACAAAAACATTTACCTTTATTTTTTATATTTCTTGTAAAAAAAAAGAAGAAAGGAGTCTCTATGTGAACACAACGGAGCAGTTATTTTTAAAAATTTTATTTCTTGCGTTTTATGAAACCTGAATAAAAAAAAATAATTAAAAAAATGATTAAAAAAATTTCAATGTAAAAATGGGATGTAATAATAATAATCTCTTAAGAGTTATTACTCTTAGTCTTGAGTACACAATCACACCCAGAATAAAACATACCGTCCAACCCATGAAATCTATACAAGTGTCTCCTGTCTTTGAATATTACAAAAGGTGGCATTACAAACAATGCACAAACGTGTTCCAATAGCTTGGATTATACACTTTTTAAGTATAGATAAGATGACCATATAGCTTTACCATTCCCTGCAAGAGTTAGAGACAATGTCTTTACTGGTCAAAGACCTGAAGTGAGAAGAGGTTGAGAATGGGTTTCTGGATTCCCATGTGATATTCTACTGGGCTCCTCCTGGATAGGCAAAACAACTAAAAGGGATAGATATTTATTCTCTCTCTCTCTCTCTCTCTCTCTCTCTCTCTCTCTCTCTCTCTCTATTTATATATCTCCTCCTCTTAAAGGTTGGATTTTTTGTTTTTTTTAACGAGTAATATTTCTGTATTTCCCTATCCATTTTTTGACTGCTCTCTGGAGAGGCTGGCTACCTTGTAGTAACCCGCTGAAATAAACTCATAATAGCAAAATGGCGGTCTGTTGCGTTCCTTGTTTACTCACGTGAAGAGCAGTGTGGTTTTGATGTATGGTTTGTATTACAGTCATGGTAATCTTTCATTTGCTGTTTTTTTTCTTCATCAATAAACACCACCTTTAAAGATGGGTAGCAGAAGTTTCCAGACTGAACCATTTGATCCTGATGATTGACTTTTGAGGTGAAGCATGCAGTTGATCCAACGTTCATCTGTCTGATTTCACATCCACCATACTGCATCCCATGATTTCCATTACTATATACTTGTGTGGCTCGTAAACTGCTCTCCTCCCTCAGATATTGTTATCCAGTGACAAGCAAGATATCTGAGTGGTTATGGAGGTGAGATTTAAAAAAAAGAAGCCTTCTTATTTTCCTTAAGTTTTCAGTCCAACTATCCTATTTTACCTTGATCAATTACATGTGGGATTATCTCATTTTACCATTACGTTTAAACTAACTTAATCTAGAGAAATTCAGTCAGAGTTTTCTGATGTTAATGAGATATTTTATATAAATACGAAATGAAATGCATGCCTATTTATTTAAAATATATATTATATTATATCATTTACCAATGATATGAATACTTGTTATTATAAATATTATATATATATATATATATATATATATATATATATATATATATACACAGACATGTATATATATATATATATATATATATATATATATATATATATGTGAGTATATATATATATATATATATATATATATGTAATGGTTGCTTCATAGGAAGTGATAGCTCAGTTGGATGGGGCTGTTGAAGACACCGACTGCATCACTGCAGAGGGGTAAGACCCCCACCGAGTGTCTTGGATATGACACTAAATTGTATTTGATGGTGAGGCTCCAGTTCTGGATCTCTGTGGAATACTCCTTTATTACCATTGTTCCCAGGTCCACTCTTTGAAAAATATTTGTATTAGATAGGAATACTTGAAATAGAACTGTTTAACATTTAAACTGGGTGCAAACAAATGACTTGAGCGACCTGTGGATCTCTGCCTTCAGTCTAAAATTACAGACCTTATATTGTCTTTTCAAATCTCATGCAGAAGTATGAACATCCTCTTCGCCTCACATATTTTCTGTTTATGGCTGGTTATCGGAACTTACATACTTCCGGGGTTTTTTTTTCGGTAAATTGTTGATCTTATCTGCGAACGGAAATATCTGTCATTCTATCCACAGGCAATAAATTACATTTTTACCATCATCCTATATTTTTTTACTCTTTCCGGTGAAACTACTTTGTTGATGTTATCTTGCGACCGTATTGAATCTGCTAAGTTCATCTCCGGCACTCCGTCGCCAACTAAGCTTGTATATTACAATACTTTGAACAATTCAACTGTGTAAATGAAAAAATAATGTTGAAAAGAATTAAAAGTTTTAAATAACAATACGTGAAATTCTTAAACTGTGTGCTTAAATTGAATTATTGGTATCATATAACAATACTTGGAACCATTTGACTGTGTGTAAATGAATAGATTGAGTCGAATAGAATCATTAGTGTTAAACAGCAATACTTGTTACCACTTTACTGTGTACAAACAAATGACTAATATTGAATAGAATTATTAGAATTAGATAACTGAAACCATTTAACTGCATAGAAACAATAGCAATAATTATGTGGAAACAAATTAGTTCTAACTTATCTAAAAACTAAATTACCAACAAATGATACCTTTAAAAATCATATCATCATCACCATATTGTGCTGCTTGCACGGATTTCCCTGACCCTCTCTCGCCACCCGTCTCTATCGTCCATTGCCCCCGGCAGGTCTTACAGGCTAAATCCTGAATCAGCACTGAGCTGCTGATGCTAGGTCCTAGCTGGTCGTCCAAACTTTGCTCCATCATGTGAAGGGGTCCACAGGAATACATCACTTACGAGTTCCTCCTGCAATGTCCCGCATGTCTGGTTCGTCTAATTGGTCGGTGGCCGTACAGCTGCTGTTTTGTGGGGTGTTGTTTAATACAGCTCGTAACATTCTTGTGTAATTGCCGTCAAGATTTTTCTCTATATACTTAGCGTCCACGTTGTGCATCCAAATAGCAGTATTGATACGACCGCTGTTTGGAAAAAAACTGCGTTTTATTTTATCTCACAGGTCTGACTTCCATATTACCGATATCCTATCGATAGCTGTCCATGCTGCTTTTACTAGTCGCATGTTGATGTCATTTTCGGCAGATGAGGCGCTGCTTCCTCGATAGGTGAACTTGTCCATTAGTTTCAGTGGACCACCTGTCGCCTCGTTGATCCATGAACATGTATTCTGTTTTGTCTGCGTTCACATAGAGGCCTGTGCCACCTGCTACTCGTTCCAGACTATGTAGCAGGGATTCGGCTTGGGCGGGTGTATTTGCCAGAAGCGCTATGTCATCGGCGTAATCCGCGTCCGTAAAAGTTTGTACGGGGTATCTTCTGCTTCTTTCCTTTGCCAGCATGATGCCGTTTTCTTTCATTAAATCTATAGACATTTGAAGCACGTAGTCTAGACAGATAATAAACAGGCATGGGGCTAATGTGTCCCCTTGAAGCACACCTGCTACAATGTCAAATTAGTCTGTGTCTCCATCCGGTCAGCGAACTTTTACTTTCGTGTTTTTATATACCATCATTATGGCTGTGACGGTTTCTTTAGGGAGACCGTAGCCAAGAAGTATTTGCTCCATCTTCCCTCTGTCTATTGAGTCAAATGCCTTGGAGAAGTCTATAAATAGTAGAGTTGTCTCAAAGTTTTTTGCACGGACACCTAGAATTCGATGGATAGTCAAAATTGTAATGTCATGGATCGATTTCTCCGAAAGCCATTTTCGTTCTTCCTTAGAACCATTTTAGAAAGCCATTTTCGTTCTATGCGGTTGCGTAGCAGAGCATTATAGATCTTAGCCGCTATGGAAGTAAGGGTTATACCTCGGTAGTTCTTGGCTATTCCGAGGTCACTCTTCTCGGGAAAAGAGAGAATGCATCCCTTTGTCCATCTGTCTATTGTGTTCTGATTATATATGGCGTTGCAGTATTGGAGTAGCATGTCGAACTTCCTTGTCTTCCATACTTCTGGGGGTATTTCATCAAGCCCTGCAGCTTTCCTATTTTTAAGTTTTCTTTGTACTATGTTGAATTCTTCTTGCGTAAATTGTCCTAGTTTGATGTCAAGTTGATTACTAATAATTTTCGTAACTTTCGGAGGTTTTCCAAGTAAATTCTCGAAGTGTTTTTTCCACAGGTGTATTCATTCTTCTTGGCTGGCTGCTTTCAATTTAACTCTCGCAGTACTCTTCCTTGTACTCACTTCGTTTATTGTCTGCCATGCTATCCTAGATTGTCTATCTTCAACTGAGTTTCTAATATTAATGATCTGATTTTGTATGTATGCTGTTTGTTCTTTTAGGTATACGTTAGTTCATTTTGTGCCTTCTTGAGTTTCTCTAGCGTTGATATTAGTAGGGTTCCTCCAATTGCATAGGGTTTTCACGTCTGCACGCTTTTTTCTGACCGCTAATATCTACCATGGAAGTCTAGGTTTAGCTCTTTGTTTAGTTGGTATGCATTTTACTGCCGCTTTTAAGTGGGCATTGACGAAGTTTTCATATTCGTCATTTGGAGTAAGTGTTTCTGATATCTCCTAAAAGGATTATTTTTTATAAGAAAAAAAACGAATCATTTCACGGAAAATAAAACAGCACTTAAAAAAGCAAGGAAAAAATAAAAAGACAAACGTGCCTCGTGCGTACAACTAAGAACTCTTCATTTCCAAGTAACTAAAAATAAATAAAAAGGAGTTATAAAGTTTTGAAGAAAAACATTAGTTGCTAAAATTAATTGCTATTTTAGCGACTAGTAAAAAAAACTGAATCAAGTAACAATGATACAAATTGTTTCGAAAAAACACTGGGTCACTCATAAATTACAAAGAACTGATATGTCTTCAATGAACTTACAACTCAAGAAAAGATTTGGAAGAGTCTCTTAGGTAAAAAATATCTCTTGGTAAAACCTGTTCACTTTTCTGTCAAGAATACAGCGAATAATGCAGACACATGGGGGTTCATTCAGCAATTCCTGCCAGGTAGAATGCTGCAGAGTCAAGACAACACATATTCACAGATATAGGTAACAGCATATTTCTCCAGGAGAGTTCCAGCATAGCAGCAAAATTATCAGTGGGATTTACTCCCTAATCACTATTTTCTCTTAACTGTAGGGAACAGCGATGTTTAAAAAACAGCACATCCTGCGAAAATTCACAGGACAACTAAAATTGACGTCTTGGCTGCCTCGTGACTTCAGTTGAAAAGGGTGATTCTCTCAGCAGGCGGTGTCAGTTCCAAAAAATCGCGTCACTTCCTTCCGGTGGTGAGAACCATAAAGGTCACTTCCAAGAAGATATTTCCATTACAATAAAATAATTCCAACATTCCTGAAGAACGTCAAATTTGTTTCTTGGTATTATCGTATGTTTATCGCTAATATCCCTATCGTTAAGCAGCGACCAATCATAGTGAACGGTTGTGGTTGTTAGCGCTGCATTCCTTCAAATGCTCATTCTTATCTTTGTCAAGACAATTCGGTGATCAGAGGACACATCCTCAAAAGAGGAAATGCCTCATAATTCAATACTCTATTATTCTATTGTGATGCTGAATTGTTTGTTACATAGCAATAGCAAAAACAATTAAACTGTGGGCAAACAAATGATTAATAATAAATTGAATTATTCATGTTTGATTGAAATACTTGAAACAATTTAACTGTGACCAAAAAATGAGCTCAGGTTCATTTAAAAATGTTATCTACAAAATGTTTTTACAAATCATATATCTAGTATATATGTATAAACTGGATTTGACATTAAATAACTTAAAATGGTTGATATGCCATAAAACCCAAACAAACCAAGCCAGAGGAAGTGGACATATAGACCAAGTTCAAATCCTGGATGAGGCTGTTGGCATTTCACACACTGCTAATACTCTAGAGAAAGGTATGAATGCAACTATTCTCCTACCAGCTATGGGGAAATAGAAGAGCAGATTGAGTTCTTTAATCTCAGTATGGCAACCAGTCTAGGAGAATGAAATCACTAAATCCAAACCTGTTAAACTCCACTTAAGAATTAACCTTGTGTTGCATCCTGCTGGTGCAGATAGATAGATCGGACGGAGATAGATAGATAGATAGATTTTTAGCAAGTAATTAACGGCTGTTTTAATTGAATAGTATTTGCTATTTACCTTACTTATTCTATCAAGTCACCAAATAATCTTAATGTATTTATTAACTCTTGGTGTAGTTTTTAGTTATCTATAATCTATTCATTTCAACACCATTTATTAGAATTAGAATAAACATTCATTATAATAATAATAATAATAATAATAATACAGATATGCACTGATGAATAAGAATTGAATGATAAAAAAGAATTTATTTCAAATGATTTTAGAAATTGTTTCATTTCTAGCCAGTACGAATTAGACTTGCCAGTTACATATAAAACTATGTTTGATGAAATTTAATTTCAAAATTAAAACGAATGATGTAGAACGCTAAATGATTCATTTAGGTGTTGGTATGGCAAAATACTGATTTATTTTTTTAAAGTTATATGTTTTGAAAAATATGCGTTTCTATGTTTTATGTGTAAATTTTTTCAAGTGTCAATTCTCTGCCAGAATGTGTGGGTGTTGTTTATGATATAAAAATATGTGACATTCCAAGTTGATTTCTTTTTGTGTAGTTCTATTCAGTCTCTCCCACAGCCATTGATGTGGTAAAGGACAAACAGCATAACTCGTACGATAATGACACAGATAAATAACAAATAAATTTACAATAACATTCTGACAAACAGTTACAATTACATTAATTTGAAATCTATTTGAGATTTTTAAAAACTTTATCATCTTTATTGAAACTTCACTGTGTAAAACTGAATTCGATTGTGCAAACATTTTAAAAGTTGTGGAGGTTAATAAAAAGAAAAAGAAAAAATTCATAAAGTAGCAGACTCCAGAAGCCCCTGACAGGAAGTAGGAACTGCACATGCCTGAAAAACACTTACCGGCACTAGAAAGAAACCTATGCTCATTTCAACTTTACCTTAGATACTTGACAGACCTTCTTTCCCTCGGCTGTTTGCAGGTGGGACACATGTCCGCACAAGTCTCCAACTTGGCGTGAGACCGTCTCTCCTCTAGCAGAAGCTAATATTAAAAACACCAACTGAACTTATCACCCTATACTAAAAATTCTGACTTTGGACTTATCAACCACTGAAAATGATTAGTATATTTCAACACCTTATTTGAGAGACACGACTGTTCTCTAATGGTCCAGGAAGACATTTCCTCCTTACAGAATGGCCATACTAAACCCCAAAATAAAGTTGAAATTTAAAAGGTATCTCCTATCTTTGTCTCCTTCCTTTTCTTCCTTTCTTCAGTATTTATTTTGCAGCCTTCACAGACAAAGACGCCAACGAGTTAGATGGAGTATGAAGAAAACAATGGAGTCACATACGCTAAACCCAAGGTATATAAACCCAAGATATCTAAACCCAGATACCCACAACCTACAAAACCAAAATCCAATCAAATCTTACGATTCCCCATTAAGTCTTCTAATAATTTAACAAATATTAGCATCAGATGGCTTTCAAAGATCATTGAATTGGGATTAAATATGCTAATTTTTGTTAATAATACTACCTCGGTTTTATAATGGCTTTTATATATATATATATATACGTGGTGCCTTCAATAAGATTCCAGACTTTTTTGTACAGGCATTTAAAATTGTCGAAGATTCTTGAAAATTCAGTATCTTATTGCTATACATCTTATGAGGCGACATGCCAATTTTTATGATTTCAGGTTCCAATGAACAGCTACAGCATGAAATGGAATACATCATACTAAAGCCTGATTGCCACAGGTGATGAATTTCAAAAACGCAATCTGGACGTGAGGACACTTTAGAAGAACGATATGCAATAAAATTCTGTTTTAAACTTGAAAAAAATGCCACAGAAACGTATGGAATGCTTCAGTCTTCATCTGAATTTGAGTGGCATAAGAGATTCAAGGCACGGAATCTGTGATGGAGGATGAGAGGTGTGGGAGGAGTAATGAAGTCACTACACCAGGGTTGATTGGCTAAAGGGTTAGGGTTAGGGTTACTATGTTGAGGTTTTAAGGGAGTTCAGGAAGAGATTCCGTCAGAAGAGGCCAGCACTCTTCAAATTAGGTCAGTGGCATTTCAACCAGGACAATGCACCAGTCCACAACTCCATCCTTGTCACAGACTATTTGACCAAGATGGACATCAACACATTTCCTCAGCCTCCCTATAGTCCAGACCTTGCTCCCTGTGACTTTTGGCTATTCCCTAAGTTCAGAGGCTGTCATTATGAGAGAATTGAGGAGATGAAAGAGGCTGTGATGAAGGTCATTGACATGCTCACACAAGAGGACTTCCATGGGGCCTTCCAGAAGTTGTTGGAACGGTACAACAAGTGCATTACAGCCAGAGGAGATTACTTCGAAGGGGACAAGAGTTTCATGTGTGTACTATCAATAAAAGTGCCCATATGAAAAAAGTCTGGAAACTTATTTAATGATCTTTGTGTATATATATATATATGATAGAAATATGAGGAAAGTTAGATAAATCAAACACTTCACTCAAATTTAGATGTGTGATATTTAGTTTGGGCTTTCCACATATTTCTATCATACTGTCAAATTCACTACAAATCTATCGTTTCAGTATATATATATATATATATATATATATATATATATATATCATGCACTAAATGAAACAATTATCATAGGAACTCAGTTTAAAAATAAATAACTTTTATCATTTACTGAGTTTAACTTAGTTTGGCACAAAATCTAGCAACATCCCAGTTGGGTGGGGCTGTTGAATACACTGATTGCATCTCAGCAGAGAGGTAAGACCCCCCACCCACCAATCAGCAAGTGTCCTGGATATGACACTAAACCATCTGATGCTGAGGCTCCAATAATGCTAGATCTTTGGGGAATGCAGAGTACTCCTTCATTGCTATTGCACAGGTCCACTCTGACCTGGATAGGTAGCACTTGATAGGGTCCTATCAATGGTTCAAATAGAACTGTTTGACATTTAAACTGAGTGCAAATAAATGACTGATGCCAAACTGGATCGTTTGAAATAGAACTTTGGTCATTTAACTGTTTTTTAAACAAATGAGTGATGTTTGATTGAATTGTTAGTGATACATAAGAATACTTGGAACCATTTAACTCTGTGCAAATGAATGGGTAACACTGAATAGAATAATTAGTGTTATATAGCAATAGTGGAAACCATTTAACTGAGTGAAAAAAAAATGAGCTCAGGGTCGTTTAAAAATGCTATCAACAAAATGTATTTACAAATCATATATATCTTATACATATAAGCAGTATTTGGCAATGATTGATATGCCATAAAATCCAATTAAACCAAACCAAAGGATAGTAAATATAGGGGCAACCCATGAGAATCAAACTCACTGACAATGGCTTGTTTGCTAACCATTAAACCATGGAAGACACCCTAAAATTCACAATAAATTTATAGAATCAAAGTTACAACTTATTAATAAATAGATGTAATTACATTATTCTCTTTATGATAATTATAACATAATGGTACTAAATAGTCATTCGTACCACCAGGTGCTTGAACGTGTTAATGGCTGTATCGTTACGTCTATAGTAGTAGTCGGACCCTATTGTGACCCCACCGAGGGAAATGTTGATAAACACAGGAAACTCTGGCTTAGTTCACTACACAAAGGTTTATGCACTACTGCAATTTGTAAGGAGTCGCTGGGAGAAAGAAAGAGAGAATGAAAGTTGACTCAACCACGTTAGCTGGACAAAGAGAAACAACGTCATGAGGAGAAAAAGAGAGCAGATAGTGACCTTGAATTTTTTTCTGTATTTTCTTTTTGTTCTAACATGTTTGTTCACTGGTTTTATCTTCATAGGATCGCATCTGGTGTAAGGCTCCTTTTTGAAGCCCACCCCCAAAATGGGGTTCTTAAATTTTCATCTTCATGGCTAGTGTTCAACTGTCTTTACCTCTTCATGTCATCTAGTCAACTTGTCCCCTTACTTCCGTCTGGTGTCAGAGGGAGGACCATATCCAGTTCCCCTGTGGTTCCACACCTAGGCAGAAGATTTAGGACCTCAGGGAGGGGGTCTAATCATTTTTAATTAATATCGTCACTCACCCATGACTAACTCACTCAGAGGTCAATTATCTACTCCCAGACTATATGTCTGCCCTTTTTACTTCTCTCTCTCTCTCTCTCCTTCCTCAGAAATTAGCCTCCAGTTCTCTTTATCACTTGGACCTACTATATCGCTTTACATAACCATCAAAACTGATGGAATATTTATCATGAATGTATATTTATTCAAAAGTAAATTTATTTATTTATATATTATCACTCAGTGCATTATTACAACTTATTCAAATATAAATTGCAGTATGAATAAAGTATTTTTATAATTTCACATGCAAGTCTGAGAAATCATTGAATGAAAAATGACTTGAGTTTGTTATAAGAGTGCTATATTCATCATTTGTTTTAAAATAGTAAAACTTCTGCAATTGTATTTGCATTTTGAACTATAAGCTACCTAATAAAATATAGATATTTTGTACCAAGTTATATTGGTGATAAAGATACGGATTTTCAATTGAAATAGTATAGTGTTATTAACTACTTTGGACTGAGTTAACAAATATTTTTAGAATTTTTACACAACATAAAGTTGTACTTTTGAATAATTCAACACTAAGATTTTTACTATGCAAGGTAAGTTTTTCATTTCTTGAAGTTACTTTTTTAGGAAGTATTCAAATCTTCACAGCATCATGAAACCAGTTTTTGATATTTTTAAAAATAGTTTTTCATAGGAAATTTTAAAAAAATCAAATATTAAATTAATTAAATATTTGCATTTGATGTTGACTAGTTATCTTAAATGATATTCCTTTTATTTCACAAATTTATGCTTTCCATCCATCCATAATTATTTTTTTGCAATAGTTTTCTCAAGTCAAACTGATCTACGACTTCTAGTGACCTAAATTGCAAGATTACCACATTGTTTATATTACACAATAGGAAAATGATTAACTTTTCTCTGGGAAGAGTTCCAAATCTCACATAGATATCAAATAAAAAGTTATAGGAACTAGTTGACTATCTTAGACTTTGCTCTAAATTTGATCCTTTTATGTCTGAAATGAAGTCCTGTGAATTTTCAGTACCCAAATGATGTAAATATCTCTATGGGAGTTGTTATTCAGTTAGTTGTATTAATAAAAAAAAAAAATTAATTCAATTAGATTTTTTTAAATCATCAAACATTGAGAATTTCTACCATTCCTTCAACCTATCATGCTAGTGCACATCTAAAAGTTTTTTTTGTATCTGCTATCATAAAAGGTAACATCTATATTTATTTTTTGTATGTAATATCCTCTGAATCAGTTGAATAGTAAAAATATTTAAAGATTTTCTGTGTCCATAAATCTAGATTGAAAAAGAAAAATGATCAGTGCAATAAAATTTGCTTCAATCAAAAAATGTATTAATGCTATTTATATGAGATATAGTCTTTGGAAAATTAAACTAATACAATTCACACGGAAAAATAAAGCAATGCTATTGAAACTTTATACAAACTATTTTATAGAAGCTTTAAGTAGTATAGCAATAAAAAATGGATGCCAAAACAGATAATATTAATGGGGTTTTATGATATTTTTGGTCGTTGTTGTTGGTTATTGATATCTGACTGATATTCACTAGGTGTTTTCTTGTCTGTGAAGGCTGCAAAGGAAGGAAGAAGGCAGAGAGAGAGAAGATATCTTTTTAATTTCAAGTTTATTTCATTTAGGATTTTGCCACAGCTACTCAGTAGCAAAGAATGTCTTCCAGGACTATTTGAGAACTGTCATTTCTCCCAAATCAGGCATTGAAATTCACTAGTCATTTTTGGGGTTGTTATGTCCAAATTCAGTATTTTTAGTGTCAGCCGCTGTTAGCAGAGACAACTTCTATTAGTGGAAGAGGGAACCAGCATGCCCATAATTGGATGCATGGCTACCTCACCAGCAACAGCTGAAAACAGGTTCTTCCAATCCAACGGCCACTGCTGAAAGAGAATAAGGTTCTTTCTTGTGCCCTTAGGTGCTTTTTTGGACATGTGTAGTCCAAACTTCCTGTCAGGGGCTTTTTTTAAAAAATTCATTTTCATTTTATTTATTTTATTCACCCCCACATATTCAAATGGATGGTGTCTCCCTGAACAATTAAAGAAAATTTTGAAAGTTCTAGCAAAAAAAGGTAAAAATAGTTTGCTTTATGTAACTTGGTAATATAAAGTATAAAGAATTCTACAGCAAAAAAGCAAAGATACATTGATATTTACTATAAATTAGATTTCACAGTGTTATATACAAGCAAGAAAAATAAGACTGATGAGATTTAGTTTATTGAATAAATAAAATAAACAAGCGGATGAAATATCTGGCTGGCTGACAAGCGGTTGCTTTGATCTGGTCGGACGGTGTTGTCGGGTGACACTCTTAGGATGGCCAGCGATTCAACTGGCGTGTGACCTCTGCTTGGCCCATTTATATGTTCCCAACTTCAAACACCGGCTCCAGAAAATACTACTTGTGAAAAAAAATGATCGGTTGAAAAATAAATCTTTTTTTAACTGAGAATTTTCTGGGGATTTTGGATAGACTATGCGCGGAGCCTATGCGCAGAAGCCATGATTTTGTCAGTTTGACACTGGCCGTTGTTGGGTCAATATCTGGTAGCTATTATTTTCTTCTACAGTGTTGATATCTGTGGGTCTGTGTTTTGTGTGTTTTAGTAGTTAGGTGTGTGAAGAGTTAAGTGGATGAATCAGAAGAGATTTGATGTATTTTACTATAACAATAGTTATCAGTTATTTATAATGGTAAAGAATTTGTTTATTAACCTAAGTACAAGTAACATAATCATTGTTATTTAGCAAGAGCAAATATATATTTTTGAGTATCTACTTTACATTAGGTTTGTACTTAGCTGTTAACAATGATTTTTTACCCCTAAAGATGATCGTGATTATCGAAACATATAGTCTAAATAAACAATTTATGGGTGAAATATCAATTAATGATATCATGAAAATAACACTTATATCATAATTATAATAAATTAAAAATATGGTGAGGAAAAATAAAATTACATCATACTGAATCTGTTTCTGAAATGATAATCAACATTTACTAATAAACTCAGACTAGCAGTTCTATCTTGATGTAGTCACCTACAAGAATATCAGTGAAAAACCTTGAATATGTCTACTTGATTTCTGTCAGTGTATATTTATATAACCAC
Organism: Sepioteuthis lessoniana; assembly: GCA_963585895.1. NCBI lineage: Eukaryota > Metazoa > Mollusca > Cephalopoda > Myopsida > Loliginidae > Sepioteuthis > Sepioteuthis lessoniana. The sequence goes on along the minus strand of OY757923.1, from coordinate 1,803,360 downwards.
ATGCTAAATCCTAACAATGTTAAGAATGTAAGAAAATATCTATTTCATATATAATTGAATGGATATACTAATTAAAAGTATAACTCAGGAAGAAATGTAAAATCTGTGTTTTTATTCATATGTATATGGGCATTATCACAAATTTGATTCTGTTGGCTGGAGCTGTAGAATACTGCACCTCTGCAAAGAGGTAAAGGCGTTCCACTCTGATTGGTAGTAACAGTCAGGGTCTCATCTATGGGTCAAATAGAACTATTTAATCATTTACTATAGTTGAAACCATTTAACTGTGTGCAAACAAATGACCTCTAACTCATTTAAAAATAAAGTTACCAACAAACTATTCCCTTAGAAATCATATATATATATATATATATATATATATATCTAAATTATCCAGTTGTAAAAGAGTCATCCAATGAGACGGAGAATATACCAACAATGTTCTCCGCCGAAATAAATTTATTATGACGGCTTAACCGAGTTTGAGTCTCCATTTAATTACACTATATATATATATATATATATATATATATATATATATATATATATATATATATATAAAACAAGATTTGGCCTTAAATAACCAACCAGGGTTGATATGCCAGTAAAAAAAATAACCAAACAAAACTCTGAAAAAAAAAAAAGGTTTTTTCTTTTTCTTGCAGTCTGTTAAGCACTTTTTAAAACTAATGTCTGGGATAAAAATGAATATATTTCACTTAATGTCCATATGACTGAAGTGTTAAAATTCCCTATTTTTTCATAGTTCAATTGGGAAATTCAAATTGTTTGTTTAAAGATTAATACTATTTCTACACCAGCTATAAAAGATATATATACCTTTAGATCAGGGGTGGGAAAACTTTTTTGAGAAAAGGCTGCATCACTAGATTATAAATTATCAAAGGGCTGCGTCTTTTAAAATCAAAAGAGTTTAGTCTCAATTCCAAAACAAGTGTTTATTTTTTAGAGACTCCCATGGGCTGCATGCAGTTTGCTGCACTGTTCTGTGCAGTCAGCAGGCTGCGGTTTGTCCACGCTTGCTTTAAATGCATAATAGATATGTAATGCTTGCTACTGTTGAACTAAGTATTATAACTCCCTTTTCAACTTTGATATTTCTTTAATATCTTACTACTATAAACACACAGAGACTCTTTTTTCATTCTGATCAAAGTTATTTATAGGAATTATAAATTTTGTTATTCATCTGCCATTTATGCCATATCATAATTATCTACATTTTTGGTAATTTTTTCAAATTCTAAATAATTAATAACTATTTGAACAGCTAATGTTTATCTTTTTCACTAAAATGCATGCAGTGGTCATTTTAAAAAATATTGTTCATCAACCTACCATTTTCATTTCATTTAGAAAAAACAACAGATTTACACCCTCACATCTGATGTAAGATTCAGTTAGATCTCTAATTAACTGTGGCTAGGAAGCCTCCCTTCCCCAGACAGCACCTAAGCCAAATAGGGTAGGATCAAAGACAATCTCTAATGGCCTAATGAGTAGAGCAACCGGGTCATTGGCCTAATGAGTCGAGCGTTCACCAATGATCTGGGAGATTGGGGTTCAATCCCTGGTTGAGTCATACCAAAGACTCAAAAAAATGGTACTTGATGCCACCTTGCTTAACACTCAGCATTATAAGGTAAGGATCAAGGGTAAAGTAGAACAATCCAGGGAGTGGAGTAGCACCCTCTCCTACACATCGGTTGAGTAGCTATTAAAAAGGGAGCCTTTAAATCACCCTCAACTAAGGTCGCCAACTTTACTTTAAACACCTATACGAATGTAGCAATGGATAATTCACAACAATGTGCATATATCAAACTTATGACTACACATTATTTCAAACAAAAGAAAAAACTCCATTAAAAAATTCAAGCCAACACTGAATAAAACATAAACTATACAAATACACATACAGGGAGAGTTTGGGTCACCTTCAACTCAGGTTGCCAAATTGTATAGGTGTTTAGATACATTTAATTTTCTATTTTCTGGTATTTTAATATTGCTTTTCTGGAGTAATATCCTGGTATTGAGAGTTTGTGTTGATTTTATGTATAATTCTTACATTTGATTATGTAGACTACGTTTTTTTAGCTTTATTATGAATTTTGTTTTCGAGTTTTTGAAGGTATAGGATTTTCTTTCCATAATTATATCACATATTCCACATCTTTTATTCTTGCATTTAGTAACTCCTTGTGTTGCGTAGAAGAGGTAAGTATTTTTAAAACATTTTTGTGTTGCCTTTCATATGTATAGTATTTATTTGATTTTTATATTGCTTTTAAGTTGTAGAATTTTTCTAGTATTTCTGTGAATAGTTCTGGGATGTTTTTACAGTAGTTTGCGACGTATGCTAGCGGTTTTTCGTTGTTATGTTTTTTCGAGTTTCGAAGTTCTTTGTGGTATTCCGTTGTGAGACCAAATTGGTAATACATTTCAAAATTTTCGTTTTCAGCTTCAAAATTGGTAGATCTTTAATAAATAAATATAAATAAAACAAATTTAGAAATGAGACAATTTTTAAAAATATATTCATTTTTGTATCTTTGCTGTTTTATCAATCTTTGGTCCAAATTTTGTCAATTTGAAATAGGATAAATATATCAGATTAACTATAATTTTTTAAATTTACATTTTTAAAAAAATCTTGGTTGTTTTTTTTGTTTTGTTTTTTTTTTACTTTTAAAACTTTTTTCATTTTGGAATTTTATTAAGAGGATGTACACTGTACAGATACTACACTTCGATCACAAGTTTAAGGTCTGGGGGCTGTGATCTGATCCTAAGCTTAAATACTGAAGAAGCAACACTGGATTTGAAGCAAATGGCATAGATACTACACTTTCATCCTAGGTTATAGCAATCCATAATTTTGCTGAGTATCATTTTTAACATAAGATTTGAAGCTGAAAAACGCCCATCACGAATTTAGGACATTGAAAAAAATATTCTCTAGTTTTTGTTGATTCAGTTTAAATTACAAGAGTAATATAAAAATAATTGAAAGAAAAAACATTTCAAAATTCTTCAATACATATTGATAAAGTAGTGTGTAAAATCCTGATACGCACCTGTTAATCTTTACTGGCCTAAAGCCAATATATATTTATTCTGCTTAGTTTTGTCTTTCCAAGGCCATAAAATAATAACACACTGAAGATCGAACTCGACCGCAATAGCCGACGACGAGATGAATCGGGAAAGACGATCTGGCCTGAGGCCAGTATTCGAGTTAATTCCAAGCTAGTTACCTCCCTTTGTCACTCTTTTAGGAAGTAGATAGTGTAACCCATGTTGACGTGGATTCGTGATGTTAAACAGTCAAAAGCATTTTGACACTTGTTTGAAAACCCTGTGAATACGCCTGTTTGCTCGAAGGTCAGTCTTCTGTTTTATTTCTATGTCTTGACCTTTGTGTCCATACACTTTAACGTTTCTACTTGAAATGTCTCAAATCGATGGGATCTTTTTAAGACTAAGAGATGTAATATCGGAGTGTCATGTCTTCCTTTTTACCTTGGTAACATAACGCAAATGACTGACTTTCTCCTCTTTTTTAGTTGATTTTATTTTTGTGAACAACTTAAGGATATTTTCATATCACTTTATGGAATCTAAAACGAAAAGGAAGGTTTTTTCCAAGAAAACATAGTCTTTTAAAATTAGCCTAGATGATGAAATAAAATCCTCTAGAATGTGTCGCCTACCTAGATTCCTAAACACCTGAAAACATTACTTTTCCACACCTTGTGTATCTTTTTATAACCTTACCTTTAATAATAGTAACAATGATTTAAAAAAAAAGCAACATTTTACTTATCTTTAATCAAATCATAATTTTAATCAAAACATAACTGATCCTCGTTTACTATATCCCCAAATAACTAATATTAATACTAACAATGAAAACGGACATCACGGTAGTAATTTTTAGTTTTTTAAATGTCTCTTAGATTGTTTTGTTTTGTTTTGTTTTAGTCTTAAGTGTTAAATTAAGTTAACTATAATCTAATTATTTTCACTTTAAACTCAGAAACAGATAAAAATTAACTTTTTTATATCATCATGTTTTGTCCTTGGAAAAATGATTTGTTATTTATTTACTAAATATGAAAATAAAGGATCGATATTATTTACTCAATTGGCTATTCACAACTTTATAAAATTCTTCTTTCTTATCTTATTTAAATTCTTCAAATCACTTTTTCCATAGTTGGTAATATAAAGTTGTGTAATTTGATATATGGGACATTTTATGTTTATTTTATTTTTCTTATTCATGTCCCTTAATATCATCTCCTTGTGTAGTGAACTTGATGCATAATTCACATCTTCCGACCATAATGTATAATTATATTGACTTTACTCAATCTATAAATTAATGAACTGTTAGCTTTTTCTGTTTTTGTTGTTGTTGTTGGGTTTTTCGGGGTGGTGGCGAGAGTTTTTTTTTTTTTTGTTTTGTTTTTTAGTGGGGGTGCGTATATCCGTAGCTTCTACTTGGATCAGACTGTAGTATATGTGCTCTCTGCATAGGATCTAAGTCACGCTCCCCAGAACTTCTAACCTAGGATTAGTGTACTCATATTTCAGTATCTGTACCTGGTGGGGGGGGGGCAATGTAATTAAATAAATCAAAATAATCATCAGTGGTTTTTTTGGGGGGGGTTGTAATATTTACTTTTGGGAAAGTATTTGAATTTCATACTCTTCAAAACCATAACTGTTTTCATATATATTATATGTATTCAAAAAATCTTTTTTTTTTTTTTTACAGGTATAGGTTTTCATTTCGTTCTTATTATTTGCCCCTCCACGATGGGTCCCATACGCATTTTTAATCTTCGATAATTCATTTTTGATTAAGTAAATAAAATGGAAAAATACTTACTATTTATAGCTGTAATTTGATATTTCTATCCTAAATGCTGATTTCAAGGTCTTAAATTTTGGAAAGAAATTGACTTGTTTCTCATGATTTATGTTGTTATTCAGTTTACTTAAAAAATAAATTATATAACTGATATTGCAAGATATGTCCACACACACCATTTGAATTTAAATCTCTGCATGAAGTTGGAAAATCATTACTGGTGATGGTTGAATGTACAAGGATTTAGCTATTTAAATATCTAACTTAATTATATGAAATGTATTTAAATTTGATTGAAAGAACATAATTCCTTGCTCAATTAATAAACTGCTGAATTTTTTTAATGTATGCGTTTACTCCAACCCTTCACGATGAGCAGGATGTGACACAAGGTTAGATTTTCAGTAGAGTACAGCTGGTTTGTATTTAGAGTTTTCCTTTTAGATTGGTTGCCATATTTTGGTTAAAGAGCCTAGTCTGTCCTACTATTTACCTATCACTAGGTAGGGAAGAGATGAATTCATGCCTTTCCAAAGGGCATTAACCTGAATTGAAATACAAACAGCTCCATCCAAGATTTGAACTTGGGTTACTGTATCTATTCAAAAAAAAATGTTATGCCATTTTTAAATGTAAATAGATATTTTTTCCCCAAAAATAAATCCAAGAATAAGATTTGTTTAGATTATAAAATGAAATGGAAAGTGTCATTTCTTTTTAGAACTTGGGTGATCATGGCTCTTCACTGACTGTTCTTGGGAAAGATAGAGAAGAGGTTTCTCAATACCTTCTCCATTGTTTGAATTCAGAGTTGTCTTTCACCTAGACTGGTTGAAAAGCTCAATCAACTATGTTTTTTTTTTTTTTGACCTGTGACTCGGAGGAAAAGTGGATTCATGTCCTTTTCTAAGAACATTAGTAAAAAGGGAACTTAAGCCGCCTTGATTTTTCATTTTTATTTTTCATGCTAATAACTCATTCCATTAAAAATGTCTTCAAACTGTTTAATAAAAAAGGAAAAAAATATTTGAAGAAAATGTATCTAGCAATTATTGGAAAAAGTTATCAAATTCTTGTCAAAGAAAAAGATTGGTTCACTTGGTCAGATATAAATTAGTTAAAGAGTCTTTGATATTGCAGTCATTTCATATATAACACAATATTTATTACTCCCTAAAATGATTGAATTGACTGTTCATTCTCTTTACAAATAACTTTACAACTCTTATATATAGTCATATCGTAATGGTCAGCAAGATCATTAATAGTGAATTCAATCCTTCCTGGTTATCCTATAACTCTAACTTAGTGTCAAAACTTAGCAAATCTTTGTAAATAACAAAAAAAATATTGCTGAAATTAACAGATACTTAGTTGATTGTAATCCCAGAAAAATCCCTTCTTAATTGCATGAAGAAAATATTGATAGTCATTTACACATAGGATAATTCTCTTATGAGGGTTAGGACCAGGAAAAATGAGACAAAGTTTCAGAATGGTGTATTTGTGATTAGAGAAGAAGATAAATGGACTATGATTTTATCTAATTTGCAACTTACTTGGTTAACTAATGAACGCTTTTCTCTGCTATTAAACCTCTGCTTGTTAAATATAGTTTTGTACTGGATGATCCATGTCGGTACCAATAGTCCTCATGCTAATCATTAGCTTATACAATGCTGATTGTGTCTTTAACAAAATCAAGCAATAAATTTTTTGCAAAAGAAGACAAATGATGCACCTTTAAGTTAATTAAATTATCTCTTTTTGTATGTGTCTCTTATTGTATAATTCAAGACCATCTAGAACTATGACTACCATCTTTTTAACATGATAAATTTTGAAAATTCTAAAACTTTTGAATTTTTTTTAGTGAGAAATTCAATTTGCCATGTATGCATAAAGCTAACCTGGACACTTAGTCTACATCTGTCAGGTTGGTTAAATTAATTCTTTATTTTTTCTTTAACTCTATAAAGTAGAAATTGGGCTTGAATATTCCTCGCTAGAAACCAGTTATGATCTTTTTTCTATGATGAGTTCATTTTTATCTGTCTCTTATTGCAAGATTGTGGAATTGGAGGCGGAAGAAGCAATTCTTGGGTTACTGGATTCAGAGTTGCTATATTTTTATGGACTTCAATTCCTATGAATTTAAATTTTGATATATATTTCTTATTTTATGGATAATAATTTAATTAATCTTTTTTTCTGGTTATGTTTTCAGGATATATCTTAATTTAAGTTCTTTGCAATTGTCACTATATTTTATGATAGGTATGACCATGCACATCTATGCTGAACTCTGAGAAATAAAATTCCTCTTATTTGTATTGAAGTATTTTTATCTATTTCCCCCCACCTTGTTAATTAATTTAAAGATTTTACTTATAAAGCATGTGACACATTGAATTTTACATATTTTAAAGATAATTCCCTGGAGAAATGAATTTTCTTTAGTCTTTACTCAACAACAAGATCCTTAATTATCTACTTTGGAATTTAAAAAAAGTAAAATATGGCTTTTCTTGTCAACTTTTTTTTTTCTTTTTGCTAACTTATATTTTTAATGTTATGGTTTATTAAAAGATATTCAAATAACAATATATTTTTATCAATTCTGATATATATATATATATATATATATATATATATATATATAGTCATCCACAGACCAATTGTTTCATTGTATCACAACTCTTCAGTGTTGCTAGGCACACAAGATACTTCAACCTGGGATCAAAACCTGCCTAACTTTACGTTAGACATGGTATCTAATATATAAAGTCAAAATACTAGTTAGCATAAAAATAATGAGTCAGAAGTTTTATATACTTCTCTTTCCTACTTTTATATGTTGAGCCACTAAATTTGGTATTTATACTTATTGGACCAAAGGGAGGGTTTTACCAAAAACATTGTTCCTTATGGAGAAAAGTGGAATCTCTCATCAAGAGAAAAGACTCTTGATAATAAACAATAATCAGTTGGAAGCCATGTGATTTGCAAGATGTAATTAATCATACAGAATTTAGATTTACAAACTTCAAAAGAAAATAATTAATGAATTATTTGTCTTACTAGAATTATTATTCCTATCTAAATAAACATTACTAATTTCCTAGATTTGACCTTTTACTATAAATAGCTACTTCAGTCAGTGTTAATGAATTGATAACATTTGTGAATGAAAAGATTATGTTCAAGTTTAAACTTTAATCTTTAAGATTTTGTTGAATCTTGCTCAGTTTTAAATATACAACTCTCAATGAAAGTGTGCTTAGTGATGTTGTAATTTGAGTAGAGGCCTTCCAAGATAATTAATTTGTTTAAACTGAATCATTTATCTAAATTCCTAGTATTTCACTCGAAAAAAAATTCTTTAAAACAACCAGATTTTAGATTCTTACATGGCTATTTTTTCCAGTTGCAAATGCCAATTGTAAAATTAGGACAGAATCAACTCTCAGTCAAGTTGTCAGTATTTTATTGAAATTTTATATTGGAATAAATTTTTTCATTTTTATTTTCATCTACCACTTCTGACAAAGAAGTAATTCACACAAGTCACTCTCCCCTGAAAAAAGAACCCCTAAAAATAACATTTTTGTTAAATTTTTGACAATATTTTTCTAAATGAAATAAAATTTCTATGCTACTTAAAATTCCTAATATTCTTATGGAGTCAGCATATGTTAATATTAGTGATTATTTCAATTGTTTCTATGGTTCCACTTCAAGTAAAATTCCCACAAATGTAATATCAACCATAACTGTTAAAAGCCTCCTCTGTATCCCTAATAGTTTTTAAAAAGTTTCCACCTCCTTATTGATGGTTATGTAGATGTTTTTCTCTTTACATGGTCTTATCTCGGTTTTGCATTGGCCTATTACTTCTATTGTCAATTTGAGAGCTTCCATCTGGGTCTCCATGTAACAGGCTGTGACACATATTAGATATGATACCTACTGTCTCACATTACCCTGCAAAAAAAGGATTAATAATCTCTATAATTATTTATCATGATAAAGAATATCTAATGAGGTGAAACAATGTTGTAAAACAGGGAAAACAAATTATTTCATTATAATTTATTTTAGCTATGTCCACAGTTTTTACTTTTTTCTTTTTTTGTGACAATAAAAATGTCAGAATTCCTTTACTCCAAAATAATACTCTATTTTGTAGCTAATATTCATACTGCTTTGTGGCAATTATAAGTAACTGTATTTTATTGATTGTTCATATACAAGAAAGATATTGTATACATATTATAGGTTAAGACGAAATGTCATAGATCAGATACAACTTACAAGAGAAAGGTGTCAACAAAAAGTTTTATCATTAATGAAAATCAATTTTTATTGGGATTTATAGATTACTCCTGTACAACACATACACATTTTCTTATTGTTTGAAAAGATATTTTGCACGTCACTGGAAAATTATCTAATTGACACTTGAAAAATAAACTCTAAGTGTGAATCATAAATTTTGCAATATTTTTGTGTTTGCAGTGCATGTATCATGTGACCAAAGCAGTTCAAACCTTAGAAGGTATCTGCTGTGATTGGTAATGTCATGTACTATAACATGCACACTACCACATTGTATATTATTCCACTCTGTGATTTGAAAGCCACACAGATGAATATGCAATGTGTTGTCTCAAATTCAGGAACTTATGCTTTATGAGTTCAAACTGGGCCCTAAAACCATGCAAACAACCCAAAATATTTGTTGTGCAAAAAGTGATGGTGCATTTGATCACAGTAATCAGATTGTTCAAATTGAAATTTTGCTTAGGGTAAATCTGATGAGTAGCATTTGGAGAGTATCAGGCAATCTTAGCATCTCACAGTCCCATGTGTTGGGTCACCTTTACAATCTCTACAAAAGCATTCTGGAGCAAATGAAATTGTCTCTCACAATACCAAAATATTACAAAACTTTTGACTTACCCTTTTGTATTTTTTCAGTGATTTGTTAAAATGTGTGTATCATGAAATGATATCACCTAAACTTAACCAACAAAATTTCTCTTTCATTGGAAAATCAAACTTTTGAATTAGTTGTCTGAATGGACAAATTATGAAACATTGTTCTTATAAAATAAACCAAAAACAGCATTTGCTATCGAACATTTTCTCATGCGTTTTCAATCAAAATGATTTCACACTCATATACTTGGACTTGTATCCTCATCTTGATTATTATAGTCACAACTAGTCAGCCATTTACCCTAGGGTCATCTATCTACAAGTATTTGTAATTGCCAGCTACCAATTACTACAGATATCTGAAGATGGTCAGAGGTTATATGATTAAAATGTTATGACTATAATAACCAAGATGAAGATATTACTCTGGGTACATCAATGTATGATCTTTTCATTATTCAACCAAATAGCTTTCCATTCATCTGTATATTAAGCATTTGGAGTATGACATCAAACTGTATCTGGTGGTGAGGTTCCAGTTCGAGGGTGTGTAGAGTCCACTCTGATCCAGAGTAGAAGGACCTGTTAAGTTCCTATCTATGAGGTCAAATAAAGCTATTTGAAAATTATTAGTATTAGAAACCATAGAATTGTTTGCAAAAAATAATAATAATTAGACTGACCTAAGTATTAAATAACCCAACAAAAGTTGAAATGCCATAAAATCAACCAATCAGTCAACATCTGTCCATTAAGATTACATCATTTTTGGTTCAGTTTCAACCAAATTTTCAGGATTTGTTTGAATCATCCTTGAAAAGGTTTTAAATTATATTCGGCTAAGATAATTTGAATTTTTATTCTCCTAAATGAAACTACTACTAAAACAGTGAATTATCATGAGGTAACCATGATTTACATGGGAGGTAACTAAGTAATACATTTGACATTCTAATTGAATGAACATCATTTTCAAAGCTCTAAGAAAACAATGATTTCTTTAACAAATATAATTGCAAAGTGACAATTAATCTAATTGTTTATTTGATTGATTTATCTATTCATTCGCTTAACTATTATATTCATAGTTGATATTAGTATAAAGTATTTGTCCTAAAAATATGTAACTAATATAAACTTAAAATTTTGTCAAATTTAGCTACATATTTGAAAAAAATTTTAAAACCTTTTATTCATTATTATTTCATAACTACCTTCATAATTTTTTCTTTAAAACAATCTAAAAACCAGAAATATTTTCATCTGATGATTTGTTTACATACAGTAACAATATGAAATCTTAAGATTTTGTGTAAATTGTATAGCGTTTTGAACAAAGAAACTTACATGGTTTATCGAATAAATGCATAGTCATTTTTCTACCAAGTTACAGTTTTGATTGTACATTGAACTCTTATCGACTAAAATAAGATTTCAAAAGAAACAAAAAAATTATATTTAATCATTTTCATGTGATTCTTAATTTATTTTTGGTAGATTTGCTGATAAATGTAAACAGTCTTTAAAACAGCCCAATTCTATATTGATTAATGAAAAGTTGTTTCTTTTTTTGTTGTTGTTCATAATTCGGACTATTATCTTTCTAGCAAAACTAAGAATAGATTCCAGAATGTCATTCTTAAAATTTTAATTTCATTTTTTAAAATAAAGTGTCAAAAAAATTTCAAAATTTTACTTTCATAAATTAAGTATTTTTATTTACAAATTCAGATTTTTCAAGTAATAATGAATGTAATTATTTTACCTTTCCAACTTGGGGAGTTACCTATAAACCTGATAAGGAATGTTTAATTAAATGTGAATAATATTATAATAAGATAACTAATTTGTTGCTTTTTTCTCTTGAAGTTTTATGTGTTTTGTTAATTAAAAATTTTCACTGAACCTAATGTTTATTATAAAAGAAATTTATATCTTTTACATTATGAAAATTTTATGAAGTTGATATTCTTCTGTGAAAATCTTTTGAGGAGTTCAGTAGAGAAATATTTCTTCTGTGGGTGCAACTTTAAGAGATTTATATTTACATTTTCACTTTGGTCTGGATTGTTCATCCAAAGTGATACTATGAATATCAGTGAATGTCTTAAAAGTCATACATAATACAAATAAATATTGCTAGTAATGATAATTTCTGATTTTAAATTCATGTACTTTTTTACAGTTGAGACATCTTGATCAAATATTTATTGCCTCAGAACAGTCTGCCATTTATTTTATTCCACCTCATTTTTATCTTTATGACGCTTTAAAATTCATTTTGATAACCTCTTTAATAAATGGCACTCCAAGCCGTGTGATTTATTTTTCCAATGGATTATCATCATTTTTTACATATATGCTGGAAAGATAGAAAAATAAAATTGAAAAAAACTTAAGAATTTCACTCTATCCTCCTATGGAAAAAATTTGTAGAAGCAAAGTGAAACCTTCACTGTGTAGGATGCACAGTGGTTTTTGAAGGGGAAGAAATGTCTTATTTGCCACCAAAATATGGTAATTTGATTTATATACAAACTTGTTCACAAATATAGATCTTTTGGCAGTTTTGATATCAAAAGTAACACCATTCGATTGATTTTAATTTTGTTATCAGTGTTCAGTGTCATCTCTGTGTGAAAATTAGTTATTTACTAAGCTTAGTTCAGTTGTGGCACAAGGCCAGCAGTATGGTAAACCTAATTAGAATTGAACTCACTAGTAAAGATATTAAGTTACCAACGACCACAAGGCATTTGTTTTGTTCAAAATGTAGCTGTATCAGTACTACTGTATGGTTGTACCACTTGAACTTTTATGATACACCTGAAGAAAAAGTTAGATGGGAACTACACTAGAATGCTTCATGCTGTTTTGAACAAATTCTGGAAGTAGCACTCTTATAAAACAGCAGCTGTATGTCCATTTAACCCCCATCTCACAAACCATTCCTGTAAGACAAGCAAAACATGCTGGACAAGTAAAAATGAACTCATAAGTGACATTCTCCTATGGATTCCTACACATGGACACACCAGTGTTAGTTGACCAGCAAAAACTTACATTCATTAGTTCTGTGCTGACACTGAATGCAATTTAGAGGACTTACCAAGAGTGATTGTCGATAGGGACTGATGGCAAGAAAGTCAAGTAATCCACACTGTTGGAACACCTTGATAGTGATGATATTAACTATAATATCAATATTATTTTATTTTTATTTTTAAAAAAAAAAGAAAAAAGAAAGAATTTTCAATTTAAAATGAATTTTACTGAATTATTCTAATGCCTCCTTCTAATTGTCTCCTTTTATTTATTTATTTCAGTTTCTTCTTAAACTGTAGTTGGCATTTACAGTTTTGCTGTAGTTGTAAAGATGGGGGCAGCCAGCAGCAGCTTCAGTGAACTCCCAACCAATGATTACTTGAAGAAGCTGGCTGGAACTGAATCTTTGTCATCAATTGATCCATTTTGGAATCAGCTTTTATCTTTTTCTTTTCTTTCACCAATCTCAAGGTAAAATGACATCTTGCATTTCAGTTGCATCTCTTGGAGAAAGTGAAACATTTCTTGCATGTATGAGAATAGTATTTTACTTTTTATTTATTTATTTATTTTTTAAAATTTTGATTAAAATCAATAAAATAACATTTTGTTTTAGAAAATTTTTCAAAAATTCCTTTCCTATTGCTTATTACCAATACATATTCAGGATGAGTTACTTTTTTATATCAAAACACAAAAAAACATTTTCAAAAAATAGCTGAGTAACCTAGTTATTAAAAAAACAAAAACTATTTTTCCTCTGGAATTGCAAATATTTTAGAATAATTAGATGGTTCAAGTTTTGTTTGAACTCATTGCAAATTGATAACTTTTTTGTGACAGTGAACAAGAGTCAAATGGAGATTCAGCAGAAAGAAGGCAAGACTTTGGCGTGTAGAGCAGAGAAATAGGAAGACTTAGTTTAAATTTGATGTTGGCAAAAATCGAGAAAATGTTAGTGAGCGGAATATGTAGAGACTAGGCCTACATCGTATGCAAATTTTTGTTGCATAAAAGTAGGCTCGGAGACAAACACGACAAACACCAGAGAGTAAGCGATTAATTGGAGAGAAGAAGAGAGAAAGAACGGACCGGACGAATGAACGAGAAGCAAAGTTGAAAGTTAAGATTCTCTGCCCATAAAACTAGTATTAGCGACCCCTTCAGAGACAAACTTTTTTTTTTTGAAAGGCAAATGCCATAATCAATTTCAACACACTTTTTTCCCCAAGTTATTTATGTGAGTTATTCAATAAATAAGAATTTGAAAAAAATGTAAAATACATTTTTTTCCATAAATGTAACCTCAGTATTATTTGGAATTGGTATATATCAAAAATTTTCATCTCACAATAATATTTCTTTTAAGGCTATTCAAAATGGTGACAAATAAAACTGAGTGCTTCAGACTTGAACAGAGGTCTGTCATCAAATTTTTGATGACAGAGAAGTGCAAACTATGTGAAATTATTGAAGAATGTGTGATGTGTACAGAGAAGCATGTTTTGTTTTTTTGGGAAAAATGGGTTAAATGTGGGTTTGCCACTACAAGCCTAAGTTGAGAAGACAGTGAATGGAGTGTAAACATACTGACACTCCAATAAAGAAAAAGTTCTGGCTTTAGTGGTCAGTAAAGATCATTCTGACAGTCTTCTGGGACATGAAAGGAATTATTACCATTGATTTCCTTGAAAAAGGTGTAACTGTAAATAGTGCTTCCTATTGCCAATTCAACCTTAGACAACATTCACCTTATTTATTGAATGACTCTCTTAATTGATGCTAAGCTTTTCAATGAACCCTTTTTGCAAGTGCCATGTGTGCAGCTTATCTTTACTTTCTGTTTTCTAAGCCCTTATTAATCTTTTTTTTTTTCTTATCTGTTTCTTAAATTAAGTTTTTCCTATAACTTTGTGCTTTGAATCTTTATGATCTTTTTCCTGTCAGCTGTCTTTCATTTTGGCTCCTATAAAAAGTTTGGTAACTAATTTATAACATAGTGATCTACTAGATAACAAGTAATGGGTGCTATATTTCATCAAAGGGTGATTGAGAATTGTGTTTAGGATTTCTATTCCCTGTCAATATTACAGAGTTAGTTAAGATGTGAATTAGTAGAACTTGGATAGCTTACAGTGTAAAAAGTAAATAATTGAATGTAAATTAACATTTGTACTTATAATCTTATTAAAGACTGACCACAAGGGAAAATGGCTAATTATAAATGTATCTGCTAAGTCAGTCTATGGTAATTGTATTAAATATCTACCATAGAGCTTCTAACCCTTTCATCACAGCATTTATTGGTTGTTGAAGAAGAGCCATGAGATATACATGCTATTCTGCATATTTAACACACTTGCCACATTGTTTTCCGAAGTTTCTTTAACTCTTCCAAAAAGAAACATTCAATTAAAATTTAAAGAAAAAGTTCATTCCATTTTTGATTGGAAGAAGAACTAATGATAATTTATTTGTTTTCAGTGCAAATGCCTCACAAGCAAGTCAGCTTTCAATATCTTTTTGAATTTAGAATTTTAAAAGTTGTTTCCCTATAAATTTGAATATTTAAAATGTTGAAAGATGACACCACTCGCCTGAAGAGGTGTATAAGCATTGAAACAATTTAACAAATAAAAAAATAGAAATTTAAGTTCTATTTAATTATATTTTTTAAAAAGTAGAAATACGTTAAAACATTCTAAACATAGAAACATTACACAAGAAGAATCAAATCTTATTCTAATCAACATAACGAGGCATTTACTCATATTTCAAGATTCTGAATGCTAAGTTTCTTGAAAATACTTTTTTAATAAAATTAAATTGTTAAATGAAAAAGATATTTTTAGATTTTCAAACTAATCACCAGGATAAGAAATATTTTTGCCATCATCTCTAAATTTGAGATAGAGTGCTGACTTTTTAGCTCAATGTTTTTGTGGAGAAATGAAAAAAATTTTATTAAAAAATGCTTCTAGCTAATTGAAAATATCTGAGAAATGTGGTTTTAATTTCTCTTTCACACAATCATGTCACTGATGATAAGAAATTGGTAATTTCTATGATCATTGACTCCTCATTTTGCTGGCTACACTCTTGTGTTGTCTAAATTGTACAATAAATACATGGAATGTCTTATTGTATTTCTTCTTTCCAGATTTATTCCAGACAGTGAACCACAGATGCAAGTATCAAAGAATAGTTAACAGTCTAAAAGAAATATTTAAATAATGCACAAAATGCAATTAGCCTCCAGCTTATAAAACTTATGATTGTAATTTGGGTTTTGCTGATATGTCAACTGCTTATATTTAACCTTTTTCAGACCAAAATCTTCATCTTTGTTGTTTTTATAACTTTTCTCTTATTTGTTATTGATCTCTATTTCTTTTTAATATTTCTTATGAATAACCTCTATGAATGTAGAAGGAATTCATGTCCCTTAAATTTATTGTAGGTCAATTACTCATGGTAGAATCTTGAATGTCATCATTGCTTTTAAAATTTAATAAAGAGAGCTAAAGGGTTAGAGAAACCCTATAAGAGCAATTCGATATGATGAATTTACTTACAACAAATTTACCATATAATGAATTTATTGCTCATATAATTTACAATACAATGAATTTACCTCGAATTGAAGAAATTGATTGTCTATCATCTAATCTTTACTAAAGAGCTGTATATATGAATGAAATCAATTCCTATCTTCTGATTCTAGGTTGGCAAAAATCAGAACTGGGGGTTAAGACTCTCCATGCTTTTTGCTTAAAAGTATTTTTATTAAAATTTCATAGAAAACATTTCAACAATATAACTAATAAAGGCCAAGAAACACACAAAATAAAACAACACAGATAAAAATACTGGTTTGAAGAAGAAAAAAAAAATCAATGATTCATTTTTAAATTAGAAAGATTTTTTTTTTAACAATTCAACAGGGCAGCTTTTGTTGCTTTGGGCTGAACTGCACATAACATCTTTAATGATTTATTTTCTTTGTAATAAATGCAATAAATTCTTACCATTTGAAATGATAACATTGTAAGTTATATGAACAAGATTGTTGGAATATAATTTCAACAAAACTCTACATAAAAATACAGGAAATTTCTTTGACTGGTTTACATATTTTTACATATGTCTGATTTCTTAATCACCATCTTTTAAACTGTTAACATCAATTTTAATTTTCATCAACTATGATAGGCAATAATGTTTCACAGATTCTTAGTGAATATTCAAACTTGGTGAAACATTAAGAATCATGAAAATCACCATAATAACAGAAAAAAAAAATCACTGGTTCTTTTTCTTGTCTCTCTTATCAAGTCATGCTGACAGCATAGATTCTTTTGACTCTCTCTTGCCATCTGTCCCTGCTATGTAAGTCTTTGCTGGTCAGCTAACAATGGTATGTCCATTTGTAGGACTCCATTGGAAAATGTCACTTATAACTTTGACTTCCCTTCATGTCTTGTTCATCTTACTTGAATGGTTTGTGAGATGGGAGGTAAGTGGTTGTACAGTTGCTGTTTTGTAGGATTCCTTCAAAATATGCAACATCTTTGTAAAATTCCCACTAGCCTTTTCTAAGCATTTAATGAAAATCCAAGTAGTACAGTAGTATTGATACATCTACATATTTGGAAGAATTTCCATTTTATTTTATCACAGAGATCAGATTTCCATATAACCTGTTAATAACAATCTTTGCTTTACCTATGCATATGTTGATATCACTTTCAGTCGATGAGATATTGCTACCAGATATATGAATTGATCTACTAATTTCAGCAGTTTGCTATTTAATCAGATGGTGACACTGTACTTTCAAATACAACAAAAATAGGATCAGTCTTTAAAAATTTCCTGTATATTTGATTTTTCTAAAAAAATGCTGACCCCATTATATATACATAAATAATGTTGCTTGATAGCTTCTACCACTGAAATGCTACAATCTACCAAATCATTTTTGCTTGATTCTTTAACTTTTCTCATCATTATCACTAATACCCTATAAGAAAATAGTTGTAGTAGTTATGATAAAATTGATTATTTTATGCTTATAATGTTACTAAAAATTTTGAAACTTTTTGTCTGAATACCATCACTTTTAGTGCCATTGTAATGAAGAAAAAGGTTAATTTAATCTTAATAGATTAATGCTGATGAAAAAGATTAACTGATATGCAACACCTGATAAGTTTCTCTCATCTGTCTGCTACTACTGACTTCTTTTATGAAGTGAGATAATGGAATAAACATGTCAGAATCAATGAACCAATTGTTTAGTTTTGTATATTGGCCTTCCATGAATATACATCCCTCTAATTATGTATTTCTCATTACACATTCACAGACATGAATTATACTCATTATTATTTGTGTTAGTATCCTTAACTACCCAAAATCTACCTGTATGTATATATATATATATATATATATATATATATATATATATATATATATATATATAACGATTACCACTCATATAAGCTCTTCTAATGAATTGAGCACTGGTATCCAATAATGTAAGATGTAAACAAACGAACATTAATGCATATGCATTTAATTCCCTAGCCACCATTGGGTTGTCGATTGGCTAAGAGGTGTTATCGGTCTGATGTAAAGTGAAGCAAGTTTCAATCCCAGCTTAAAGCATCTCACATGTCTTGCCACACTGAGGAGTTGTGATACAACAAAACAGTCTGTCTCTAGATGACAATATATATATATATGTAGGTGTGTGTGTATATGTGTATAATATTCAGAGGATGTACTTTTTATATATGATAATATGGCAGTGTAATGTTTCGTTTTTTTTTTGTTTTTTTTAATAAATAGTTTATCTGAAAAATATTTTTCAAATGAATTTGTGTGAGCATAAAAAGATAGGACTTGGTTTAATGATCACATCAGTGAGATCATTGTGTATGCTATACTAATTTATATGTTCTATAACTGATTACTTTTTATTTATGGATATAGCAAGCTATATTATATATATATATATATATATATATATATATATATATATATATATATACACACACACTGATATTACGCTGTAGACTTCCATTATTACAGTACCCTTAAGGATATAAGTATGGCCATTATAACTGGTGGATTTTGTACAATGTGTATTAATTTATAAGAGTTGTCCATTTAATTTTGCATAACATTAGATGAATTTATTTTAAGTTTTTAAAGTCATGTACTGTTGCTACAAGCTAATCTTTCTGGAAATAGTTTTGCAAAAATATAAGAAACAAATGTCATTAAAAAAAAAGCCATCAAAACAAAATTTTACTGCATATTTTGTATTTATAAGCCTCATTAAATTAAGATGTTTTTTTAATGATTTTATTCTTAACCTGATTGCATCTCTGGAGACAATTTCTGGTAGAAATTGATTTTTCTTAAAAGTATCATCTCAAGATAAGAATAAGATATTAAATTATCTGAATGTAACTTGCATTGAATACAAATTATGGATATTTATATTTATACAAGTAAATATTTTGTTGTTTGCTGCTACTGGAATGACAAAACAAAATTTTACTTTAGTAGAGGTTCTTTCTGTTGTCCCTTTCCCTTCAAAAAACAAAACCTATTGATGTTTGCCTCTTAAAAAGTGGCAAAATTTTACATTATTTATGTTTATGGAAAATATATAAAAATTTATGTATACTAGAATATCTTTAAAAAAAAATCTTTAATATTTAAAAAGTTTGTGCATTCAACTTAAGAAATTTTCAAATAATTTGAATGCTGCACATTGAAATCCATAATGTTCCAAAAATATAATGATTATTTTTCTGTTTTTCTCAATTTTGAAAATAGTGATAGGAAAAAGTAAAAATTTAATGCTTGGTACTTTTTTATATTTGTTAGATAGAAGTGTCTCAGAAATTCCAAATGGGGGAAAATATTGTTAAAAGGAGAAGCTGTAAAATAAAGTTTGCATTAAGATTTATACACAAAATCTATTAAAAGCTGAAGCCTATGTAAGAATAAATCTCTATGAATTTTCAGATAAAAATGAAACACCTTTTCTGACTTTTATAACATTATCAGAAGCAATTCATCGATTAAAATTCTTTTTTATGACTAATATAGTAGATTTTAAGATTTAGTTGGAGCTTTGAATTTTTAATTAAAATTCATACAATGTTATTGGCCCTGTAAAGGTTGACAGTAGATGTAACAGTTATTTAAATAGTTATGACAATAGTTTACACAAGTGCTAACTCACTTGCTCTCTTACTAGTAGTAAGATTTTTTTGTCAAGATATCTGGTGATAGTACAGAGCACAGGGTGAATTAGATTCATGCCTTTTATATGGCCAGTAGTATTAAGTAAACACTAACCTCCTCAGCTGAAATTTGGTTTGCCTATTTCTATTTCTGTGTTGATAATCATCTTTGTTCCTTTTTATAAAATGCAAGAGTATAAATTACAAGAATTAATTTTCATTTTGTAATAAAGATCACAAATTCTTCAGAACCAATCAAATATTTTTTTAATGAACAATAAACAGATCAGTGCTTCATACGATCATTTTCATTGGATAAAAACTGGACAAATAGAACTATCTAAATTTCTCTGAATCTCCTCCTCTACATAAATCTCCTGTCATATAATGCTATCAACTACTGAATTAAATGTTATCAATTCCAATAAAATCCATCCAGCATCAATATCCCTGCTGTTGCCTAGAGCAGGAACCTCAGTGGCCCCCATTCAGGATAATCTAAATTTACCTTTACGTCTACATTTAAACACAAACTTGTTCCATTCATTTAACAGTAGTCCACAATCTTTAAAATTAATTTTACTAATTTTTTCATCAATACACAAGTTACATCTACCATTTAAGCTATATGCAGTTGAAGACTGTCTGACTATTTTTCACTTTACTTGGGGGGGGGGTCAGCCCCTAATCCTTAAAGCTCCAAAAATATTTAGATTGTGCGGTTTGGTTTCTAAGTCATGGATTGAAAAAAAGAATGTCTGTGATTATACAGTATTTGTTTCCAATCCCCAGTGGAGATGCCTATATAGACCCTCTCCCCATCATTATTATGTTCCATGGGGGAAATGAACACCTGGTATATAACGTTCAAGTTGCATCAACTGCCCAAGGGGCATTCCCCTTTACTTCTGCAGTTATAAGATGCCATATCTAGTCCCCAACTATTTCCATTGAATTTGTCTAGTTAACCTCCTGTTATAGTTATTTAAAATACTATGCATATTCTTTATACAAGAGTAACTAATTTTTACTGTGTTCCTATTAAAAATTTTCCTTAATGGATTGTCCCTATTAAAGTGTTTATCCAGGAGGTTTAGGAAGTATTTACCTATGTTAATGTTGGTAAGTTTACAAAAAGGCGGGTTAAACCAGATTACTTTTCTATTTCTTCCTCATCTATTTGAGTGATTATTATTGGCGTCACCTACTTTAATGAGTGTGTGGGTCCCACTACTATTACTTCTACTATTAGAGCCAGGGTCAACTGGGATCACATACTCCGCTGTTTTTGAGGGTTTCATCATATTTACTTTTGTTCTCCTCAAAAATTCTTTTACATGAGGATAATCTGTTAATTCTCTGGTTCACAGCATTAGGAATCTGCTTCAGTAACGATCTTGGGTGGTTAGAGTCAATATTTACGTAGGTGGGGGCGGATTTGTTCTTACTAAAAGGTTTGAAGGTGCCGTCATTTAGATTGAGTGCGACATCAAGAACTATCTTTAATTTTGAGGCTATTTGAATTCATAGAACTAGTAATTTAAACGCCCTAATAATCTTCTTCTGTATATTAGAGGTCTTGGGTCCATTATTGTTCGAGATGAAGATAATTGTGTCACCCTGGTAAAGTCCCACCTGTTCTAAGTTGAAAATATGACCCAACATGTCCAAGATATAGATCCCTATTAAGTCAGCTATCTGGGCTTAGTCGTAAAGCCCCCATGGGCACGTTGAAGTTGTGTAATAGATGAGTAGAACTCTATAATATCAAATTGGATGAATGTGGACTTCTTTTTATTCTTAATGTTTTTAATTGACAGGTCTGAGGAAAAACTGGAAATAAATTTTGACAGTTTGAAAATGTACAGATGAAAAACACAAGGTCATCAGAGGATGATTTTATTTATTGAATCATTTGCCAATGTTAAACATTTTGGATTTTAGACTTTCATCAGGGAGTGTGAGTTCTTAAATATTTCAAATTTGTATGATGTAATTAGTGTTCCAAAATTTATTTTTAAAAATCCATATCACATCTGTCTATTTATTTATCTACATTGTTTATTTCATATCTCTCTTTTATAAACAATCCATAACATATCTATTCATTTTTGTCAATTTTAGCCGCCGCCTTTCTCTCTCTATTTGATTCAAGTATCTGTTTATCTAAGCATATTTATTTAAGTAAATTTTGGAACATTAATTAGATCTCACAAATTTGAAACCAAACACCACTAATGAAAATTGAATATCTAAAAACTTCCTCATCTTTTTCATTTCATTTTATAATTCACATGCTCTGATGAAGATCTAAAAACTGAAACATTTAATGTTGACAAATGATTCAATAGATAAAATCATCTTTTGAAGACCTTGTGTTTTATCAACTCTATACATTTTCCTATATGTATGTATATAGACATACACAAAGACTTGGTGTCCCAAAAGTTTCCTTGGGTTTCATAAATTAAATAACATCTCTGTTTGTTAATTATTTATTGTTATTTTAACACTGAAAGGAAAATTTGCAAAATGAAATTCGATTTGTGTTAATTATGAAAAATTCTGCTACTTAGATTTTCTCAATTTTCAATTTCATTGAGATTTAATTTCTAAATGCGTTCGTGATTTTTTGGATATTCTGTCTATGTGTAGATGTGGATACATACTTACTCCACTCAACTCTATAAAAAGTATTATTCATACTCTCTTGTAATAACTTGCTTTCTATCAGTTAATCAATTTTTTCTATTTAAAAAAAATATCTTTAATCAAATACTTTAATATTTCCTTTGTGTTGTAGTGCTGATGCAAGACTTTTGGAAGAATCCACGTCATCTATCTGTAAGAATGTTGCCCTCAACAACTGCCACACTGGGAACTTTGGCTCATTAGTGCGTAACTTTCTTGTACGTGCCACAGAACTAAAAGCTTCAACACAATGTGATGAGTAAGTCTATCTATTTGGTTGCTATAAGATTTTTGCATTTTTTAATACAAAAGAATAGAAGTTAAAAGATGGCTATAAAAATAGTGTTACTTTATATTACAAAGGTGGACTGAAGAGATCATATGATGATGTCATATCTACTGTTGATGACCTTTTTGACCAATCTAAGCACTGCAACACCAACGGAAGATGTGTGTGGACTGCAAGGGAGACTGTTGAAAAATAAATCTTATTTAGTCACATTCCATGAGAGTATCCTGATCAGCCTAGGGGCCTTTCTGCTGACCCTCATATTCCAAATTGTTCTACATCACTACAATCCATTCACCATTTTTATTAAATACTACTTGATTTGTAAAGCAAAATAATGGGTGAACATGAGCTGAGATTATCACGACATTATTTATACCTTCTTATTAGTAAATGCGCTTTATACAGCACCACATAAATATCCTGGCATTTAAAAAAAAATGGAACCCATGTAAAGATCATATATATTTTCAAGGAAGTTCATATTTTTGCTATTTTGGGTCTTTTTAATCTGGCTCTGAATCAGACGGGGATTTTATTTCTTTAAAAAATGAATACATTTTACGAAGTGGGCACAAGGCCTAAAATGTTTTGAGGGGAGGGGGGAAAAAGGAAGAGAACAGTGTTATTCAATGGTTTTTCTAGGGAGCCCTAGCTAGTTCCAATCATCTTCATTCGCTCTTGACAATAAATCCATTTTTTTGTCGCCAAATGTATAAACTGCCACCATAATACCTCATTCACTCCATGGACAGGAAATCTACTTAAAAACCGAATGAGGTGAGATGATATATATACAATTGAAAAAACAGCATGATGATGGATTGGAGAAATCAGACAGTGATTCATAATTGACAATAGATGATGATGAAAGCAGTAAAAATAGTGATTGTCTTGACAATAGATTTTACTTATATGATGTCACACATTTGGCATTATGATTTTACTAAAATAAACATTTTATAAAAGAAAAAAATTGTTTTAAAAATATTACATGTGATTAATGAAGAAATAAGAAAAGACAATGAGAAACAGACAGCTATGCTGTCAGATTTTTCTTTTAAAAATAGCTTCCTTCCATCCATCTGAGAAGTTGTACAGTCTATTTGGGTATGATGCTGTGGTTGAATTAGTTTTATTTTATTAGAAATCTACTCTTCTTAGTTACTACATGTAAATTGAAATTTTAAGCTGCTACTACCATCACAGAGTGTAGGTGTTCAAAGAAAACTATTAATGTTTGAGAAAAGAACAACTTTCCTTGGATTGTTAAGCTACTTTGCCCAGATTGGTAAGTACTAACAGTTTTGGGAGGTACTACTATCTCTTGTTCTTGGAAGAAGAAAAGATGGCTGCAATCTTTAATGGTTAGAGTTACCGATGAAAATTCTTTTTTTTAGATTTTTTTTTTTATAGGTAATGTAGAAATAAGTGGTAACCATTTTGTATGACAACAATAAATTTATTTAACATATATACAGTTAAAGGTTTCAGAAGAGTTCTTAGAAGAGGAAAGGAATGTTTTTAGGAGTGTCTCTATGAGAATATATATAATCAAGAATGTTGGATTATTTACTGAAATGTAATTTTTACACTCTTTTTTATATATCAAATTTTTTTCTTTTTTTTTTTTTTCTTTTTGTTATTGAAACTGTTGTTAAGTGAATTTGGGATGTGTCACAATCCATCATATATTGACCTACTCTTTTAAGATATTAAATTTTTATGTTAATTTAAGCCACTGCTAAAAGAGAACTTTGTTCTTTTGGAATGGGGTTGCCGCCATCACATTGAGCTAAGCTTTTGCACCAGCCTAGCTGTAGGTCTGATTATTACTTAGCAATGCTGTAAAAAGAGAGATGGCATCTCTCATATCTACCTTTTTAAGACTTTCTGATTTCCAATAGCAATGAGGTTTGATTTTTTTTTCCCCTGGCATCAAATCTATTGGCAAAAGGTGGGATTGGCTCTTTGCATGGTATAATGGTTAGCAAGTTAAGTTAACAGACTTGTGGTTTTTGTATCAAACTAAGCTTAGTAAATGATAACTCTATTGACAAGAGCAAATGTATTTTTCCAACACACTGTAACCCACTTCAAATCTTACTCAAGTTAAAAGTTATTACCAGGGAAAAAAAGGCTCATTTTAAAGAGTATTTGATTGTTTATTAATTAGGTCATGTTATGCCATATCATTTGTCTGAATATATAATGTATTTCAGTTCATAAGTTCAATGTTTTTATGATAAGATGATGAGCAAATTTGACTCGCATTGATTAAATATCACTTAACCAAGTAATTAATATTGTTATACAGATGTCTAAGGATGGGTAATAGATAAGTGATACTAGAGTTAAATTTTAGGTCGGATCATTCAGTCTTGTCACTAAGTTTGATAAAATCAGATCTTAATTGCATTTCTCAATATTTGGTTGTATTTTCTTTTTCTTTATTTATTCTAACATGATTTTTTTTTCCTTTTGTAGCAATATCTTCACTTGGCAGACTTACAATGCCCTTTTCATCATCCGTAGTTTGTGCAAGTATTTTGTTGAGAATCTCAGTGAAGAACTTATTTTACAACAATTTGATGCCACAAATGAATCGGGTAAAAATGTTTATCACTTTTTTTACCCCACAATCTTCCTTTCCTTTTAATTTCAATTTCAGTAATTTTTTTATTCTGCTTTTTGACCCATTTTGTAATTGTGACACCATTCTACTTGATTGATTTAATCCTATTTCCAATTTCTTCAAAATACGACATACAATTTATATTAGGTGTTTCACTATTTGATCAGTTTCAAATCAAGAACCACAAATGATTGAGTAAGGGAATTATTTTTATTGAAAGGTGAAAGGATAACATTTTAGGATTTCCAATTATTTCGTCTCAAACATGAAGCAAAAATGTGAAGAGAAGCCGTAGAGGATATGCTCCATATGTCCACCATTCAGTTAAAAGCCAAGTTCAGTACAGCATGCAAAAGTGTTGATAATACATAATCATTCCTCTTGTGTGACTGCTTCTTTCTTCTCAGGAATAACTGCCTTCAATACAGCAATCGTGTAACAGTTACCCTGATAGATTTTATCTTTGAGGAACCTCTAGACAAAGAAATCTGTTACTTTATATGACTTTACACCAAAAATCTGCTTCATTGTTCCAACCATGATTTTACTATATTTAGCTGAATATATCAAAATGTTAACAATTTCCTTGCAATAATCAGATAAGAGAAAGAGAATAATGTCAACAGGGAAAATTTTAGAAACTGGTGCTTTGTTTCAACAATTGTGAAACGCCCTATATTCTAAAGCAAAACTTTGCAGATGATGATCTTTAAACTGATTCAAAAAAGAATAATCATTTTAATCTTTATTTATTCTGTCATCAATAATTTGTTACATTATGTTTAATTTAAAATTTTTATAACAGTAACAGAGATGTCATAATAAACAATGGAATTATGTAAATTGGCATTTCTATTTGTCTTTAAATTTAAGTTGGTGGCATCAGTCAGTTGAGATTGCAAGGGCATTAGTTTACTTTCAAATCACTTGAGTGACCAAAATCAAAGGGAGAATATGTTGAAAAAAAAGGGAAATGTTAAAAAAAAAAAAAAAAAAAAAAAAAAAAGAGCAAAAACACAGGGATACAAAAAAGGGAGAAGGCTGTAGTATAGAAAATTATAATGAAAGAAGAAAGTGAGAGAAAGAAAAAGATTAAGTAGTGTAGTCTACCTAGTTATTACCCATGAAACAAAAATCAGATATTTTTGAATTTCTAAAATGCCTTGTGTTACCATTATGGAATTTTTTATTACTTTGTAACCTGTGACTAGGTTTTCTAATTGACATATGTCTATGTATTACATTGTGTTTTTTTTTATAAATTAAAGATACAAAATATTGTCATAGTTTTTGGTTGGTTTGGTTGAGTGCGAAGTGATATTTGTAAATATTCATTTTTTACCTTTCTCTCTCTCTAGTTAACTGATCTTGTAAAAATTACAAGTGAGGCAGTGAAATTTTACCAATCATTTTTACCATTGATGGTTTGAACATAATAATTTGATCAATTTCTGTTTATTGTTGATGCTTTTACAGTAAAAAAAAATGAATAAAAATTTCACTATAATAAAGCTTTATCTAAGAAAACCCATAAAGATGCAAAGAAAGTCTGAAATCTTACTATAAAAATGAATCTGATGATAAGGATCTCTTTGGCGTCTCCTCTGAAAGAAAATGATTGAAATTGTCTCTTTTTGCAGAAGCAGAAACAGAAGGTTCTGGTTCTCTGACAGAGGAACTTATGAACTCCCTTGTAGAATTGTTAGTAGATGTACCTGTTGTGTAAGTATTTTCAGATGTGTACATAGATACATAAATACATTTTGTAGCCTTGTTATGAAAAAAGCATTTATTTTACACAAGAAATTTTTGTTTATTTTTAACCATAATCTTTTTTGTCAATGTACTTATTCCAATGTATATCTATTAGTCATTTAGATTGAGTATTATACAATGAAAATATCTGATCAAAACCAGGCGGATGCATCATTATATATGATAAATTAATTTCTATGTTCTTGCTTTCTGTATTGGTAGTTACTGTAATTTTTAACTGAAAATTATTTGCACAGTCATTTTTTGATAGATTAGCAAGGATAATAGTTTTTGCCTGAGGAAAAATAACTTCCAATTTGACAACATTGTTAAAATATCTACTTGATTATATTTCAAACAAAAAATAGGTGCATACTTTTGGTCAGATCCAGGGAGTTTTAGAACCTCATCCTCACAGTTATTTGTCATGAAAATGTCTGTAAAAAATTTCATCTTTTATTAAATGTGTACCAAAGATTTTATTAAAATAATGAATTGATTTTGGGTAGAATTTTAAAATTTTGGTGTTTTTTTTTGTTTAAAATTGTTTTCATGGAAATTATTTGGTTACAAAGTGTGAAATAACTTTTCAAACAAAAATATCCCTACTTCTTTAGAGTTTCATCATCATCATCATCATATCGTGCTGGTAGCACGGATATCCCTGACCCTCTCTCGCCACTCCTCCCTATCGTTCATCGCCCTAGGTAGGTCTTCAGGACAACATCCTGTATCCTCACACAGCTGCTGAATGTACGTTCGAGCTGGTCGCCCTGCTTTTGCGCGGCCATGTGTGGGGATCCATAAGAGTACATCTCTTATGAGTTCATCTCTGCTTCTCCAGCAGTGTCCTGCATGTCTGGTTCGTCCAACTTGAATAGTTTTCGTGATAGGGGGCAGGTGGCCGTACAGTTGGTGTCTTGTGAGGTGTTGCTGCCAGGACTTGTTCAGGATTGCACGCAGCATTCTTGTGTAATTGCCATCTAGTTTCTTTTCCAGCCGTTTTGTTAGCGTCCATGTAGTGCATCCATATAGCAGTATCGATGTGACCGCTGCCTGGAAGAAACTGCGTTTCATTTTATCGGTTAGGTCTGATTTCCATATAATCGATAGCCTATTGATAGCTGTCCATGCTTTCGTTAGCCTCGTTTCGATGTCCTTTTCGGTTGATTCGACGCTGCTTCCTAGGTACGTGAATTTGTCTACTAGTTTAAGTGGGGTTCCTTCTAGAGTGGAGATGTCCCCCGTTTGGTTATAGCACATATATTCCGTTTTGTGTGCATTAACATAGAGGCCTATGCTTGCTGTTGCTCGTTCCAAACTATGCAGAAGAGTTTCGGCTTGGTCAGGTGTATTTGCCAGTATCACTATGTCATCGGCGTAGTCGGCGTCGGTAATTGTTGTTGCGGGGTATCTTCTGCTTCTTTTCTTTGTCAGTTCGAAGCCATTCTCTTTGATTTTGTCAATCGATGTTCTAAGTACGTAGTCTCGACAAATGATAAAGAGGTACAGGGCCAGCGTGTCCCCTTGTAGTACTCCTGCTACAATGTCAAAGTATTCTGTGTCTCCATCCGGTGATCGTACTTTTACTTTAGTGTTTCTATAGAGATTGTTATTGCCACTACGGTTTCTTTAGGTATGCCGTATGCTAGTAGGATTTGTTCCATCTTTCCTCTGTGAATGGAGTCGAAAGCCTTGGTAAAGTCGACAAATATTAATGTCGCTTGTAGGTTCTTTGCCCGTACACCTTCAAGGATTCTGCGGATGGTTAATATTTGTGAGGTCGTGGATCTATTTCTTCGGAAGCCATTTTGGTTTTTTCTAAGTATGTTGTCGATTTTGGGTTCTATTCGGTTTTGTAGTAGGGCATTGTAGATTTTGGCAGCTATGGATGTAAGTGTTATGCCTCGTACTCAAAGAAATTTTATATCAGAATTTTCTCTAATCTTTCTTTTTTGATCGTAAAATTAAATTTTAACCAAGTTTGGAGTGTTTTTCTCAAGTATTAAACTAAAAATACTTATTCATATCTAAGTAATTGGTACTTTTACATATATTTGACAAAATAAGGTATCATCAATAAGGTGTGCCAACAGCATGGATTCATTTGTTTCTCTCACCATCTGTCCCTATTAGCCCTTGCTTTTAATAAGTCCTCTAGACGGTCTCCAGTGTCCAATCAGAACTGATATATGTAAGTTTTTGCTGGTCAACCAACACTGGTGTGACTATGGCCTTAATTGTCCAGCAGTGTCCAGTATGTGAGAAAAAAAATCCAAAACTTGTGTGAAAAAAATAATTCTATTGTAATATATGTCTTTGCCATATGTGCAAAGAATGTTTGGAAAAAATTCTGATGTAAAGTGAATTTATTTCCAATGTTTAAAACTGTTTGATTTCTGATGATGTTAAATAATCTAATATCAGTTTTACATAGTCTATATCACAAGTGGAAGTGTTGTGTGTCTTTATATCAAAAATGATCTCAATAAGCTTTTGATATGAAAATGAAAATGTTTATAAATGTGCAAATGGAAGATTCATTTATTATGGAGAGATATGCAGAGATACCATTATTCTCTTCAGAAATTGAATACAGAAATATAATAAGATGCCATGCTTTTATTACCAGATGTTTAATTTTAATTCTTAAACAATTTGTTAATCTTTGACTTTGATATAATTAAAGCTATAAAACATGTTATTGTTATGAGAAAATCTTGACATTATTTTGTTTGTTTCAGGAGTTTTACATATGCATTGCATTTAGAGGCCTTGAACACATTGTTGGTACTTTTATCCATTCAAATGTATCAGCCTCAAGCAGCAAGCAATTTTTTCCATTACAGATGTATTATGCAAGGAAAATGGTAAGTAATCATATTTCTCTATTTTTCTTCCTCTTTTTTTTTTTTTCCTTTTTACTATTCCTACATTGTTATGATAAATATTACCCTGCCAAACATTGCAAAAGAGTCCACTCCATAAGATGAAAATTTATAATAGTTGACAATTCAAATAAAAAAAATTAATTCACTGTTATCGTTTCCTTTCCTCAATAATTTCATTTTCAGTACAAAAAGTTGCTTGATACTTCACGATTCCTGTAGTTGTCGATGTGACTAAAAATCCTGTTTTCTTTTACCTTTTTTGATTGAGTTTATGAAATGAAATTGACAAAAATATATGAAATTAATTACAGTTATGCAGTTTATTAAATTTGTGTGAGTTTTGCTTTAATACATTTCAACCTGAAAATTATTTAACTACAATTTCTTAAGACTCATTGAATGCAAATGATTTATAAGGACAATCTTTTTTTTTTCCTTTTTAATTTGGCAAATACCATGCTTTGTCCTCCCTCCTACTTCTTACTCTTGTTATATATCATATTCTTCTAAAAATTCTTTTAGTTTATAAGAAAATACTATTGCTTTTGTTTCATAATAGTTGTTACATTTGGCGCATGAAATATATAAGCAAATATAGCAAATATGTGACAGGTATTATTATCTATTATTAATTTGAAAATTAATCTAAAAGTATCTGCTGTAATTGAATTTTTCTTAAGTATGTGTAATATTCAATAATTTCATTATTTATTAGCAAAATTTCAAGAATTTCAGTCAAAGATATATTTCTTTCATTCTTTTCTATAACTAAGAAGGTTCATTAAAATTCCCATTTTTTTTCTTTGTATAACTGAATCTATTTTTTATGTCTATGATATTATCAGCACATTTTTTAGTCCTGAAAAAGGCTGTAGAATGGATTAGCTGAAGTGTTGTATTGACAATATTAAAGACACAAAAAAAGCTCTTTCCCCTCCCCCCAAGGTGTTTTTCATTCTTATTTTAAAATTTTGAAATGTTCTACTGGCAACAACAATAAAAAATCTCAATGATATTCTATCAACATTAGTGGAAACGTAAAAGAGGAGTCATGTATGGGAATAGTTGGATTTTATTGAAATCAATGATTGTCAATCTAAATTTTCTTAATAAACAACTTTACTAAGTTTATTTGTAATTTTTGTTCATTGATAAAGAATGTTTTCTTATTCCTCTTAAATTTTCAAATGAAAGAATGACCTCCAGATAAGAATACATTTTGCACTGATTAGTATTATCTTAGACATATATACTTTCTTACTGAATTCAGAAAGAAACAAAGTCTTTAGGATTTGTGGTGTTCCATCAACACTCTTTGTACAAAATTAGTATTTCTTATTGTCCTATTCATTCTCTTGTTTTTATTTTCTAAACAACTTTATTTAATTAGAATTATTTTTATCAACTGGGAGTCTGAAAAAAAAAAATGATGTGATGGTTTTAGTGTGTTTTTTAAGTTAGAAATTTAGTTTTTGTTTAATAAATAGAACAGCAATATGAAGCAAAGCTGATCAGTGAAATTCCACATTAAGACTGTTGGCAAAGGCATGAACTCAAAACTTTCCTTGTCCTGTTATTGTAGCTTTGATTCTATTGTGTTACTATCTTGCTATGAAGAGATACAAGAAAGAGTAAAAAGTATCCTGTGCAAATCTCTTTAATTTCATTCTAGATACAAATATCATTTTGATTGGGGCTCTACTGACTGCTTAAGAATACTGCAAAATGACTAAAATGATTTCTGTATTATGGCCAATTTTTGTATTAATCTTAAATTGGTCAATATTTTTCATGATAAATCTTATTTAGTAGAATTGTTGAAAAACTGTTAAAGAAATGGCTTAATTTTTTTTTTATTTGAATGTTTTATAGAAAGGTTGATAAGTATTAAAATGATTTTAAATTGCTTATCTGAATCAGAAAATGCAGAAATTGGAAACAGCACTTGGATGTTTCTCATAAGCAAAAAGATTTTGGCAATGTTTTATTTAAATCAAATTTAAGTAGACAGTTTTCTTGTGAATTTATGTTTTAATCTTTTTATTCCATCAGTAAAATATTATGTTTAATATAAGTTAGCCTACAAATATTAATAATATTGCAAGATATTTTCACCTAAATATCTATATGTATCTTATTTTGTATATTGTCATTCAATAAGAATTATCTGCATTATTTTCTTCCTAGTTCTATCCATGCATGCTTATTAATGAAAGCATTGCTGCGTAACTACATCAACCAAGAAAAATGTCCTGCAGAGTTATTCAAGGCCAACAGTAACAGTTCTGGCATGCTTTATAATATAACATCTTCGGTTGCTTGTAAGTAGCCTTATTTTTTTCTTTTTCTTTTCTTGTTACACCTTCTTGCTGCCAACACCTGTGTCTACTTCTCATTCTTTGGCATTTTGCCAGAACAATATCAGTTTGTTTGCAGTTCTTATATCTATGTGTGTGTTTCACTTAACCTCATGTGTACATGTCTGTGTAATTGTTTATCTCTGTTGGAATTTGAATGCTAGTATCTGTTCATCTTTGCATTTTTCAATAGCTGTTCCTTTCTATACGTATGTTTTTTGGCTTCTATCCACAGCTATGTGTGGGTGCTTTCTCTAATTGCTTTTATGTTTTTGTATCTGTGCATTTTTACTTTTCTTTGTCTTACATGTATATATTTGCATAGGTGTATCAGCAGTCATTTTTAGTATTATTTTTAGAGCTTTCTACAAGTGTTATCTCTAGCTTTCATTTTACATACTAGAGTATTCGCATTTAATATATTATGAATTTTTGAAGAATCTTCTATACTATATAGAGACTTAACACATTTCAATAGTAATAATATCAAAATGTATTAATATGTACACAATATAGTAGTTATAAGCAAATTTGCATTTAAATTCATTTAATTAACATAAAATCAACTAATTCCTTGATTTTAATAAATTTTTTGATACTTATTTAATAAAGGACAGAGTTCTTATTTTTTTAAAAAGTTTTCATTTCAGATTTTGTCAAAATTTTTGTGTGTAAGAAGAAGAGACAAAATAAATTTGAAGATCTAGTTTAAATGTATAAAAATATCCAGTATTTTGTATACACAATACTGGATATTTTTATACATTTAAAAAATTAGAGTAATGGAGAAATTATTTTGTTTTTCATTTGTAGTTTTTCATTGTATGGATATCAGCAAGCATAATAATATCTCTTTTAAGAGGCCAATTATCCTGTCTTTAAGTAGTCACTTGACTGATAAGATATATTTTATCAGATGGATAAGAGCAAGAAATTCTTTGTCTTCAAGTTTATATTTTTTGTTTTAATTTTTAAAAAATGGTCTCCTTTTAGTGAAAACAATTATCCTGTAATGTGTAATCATTAGATTTCTTTTCTTTTTCATTTATAATTTGATCTTTTTTTAGAATTTAAATTTTCTTTCTGTTTCCAAGTGAAAATTTTATGTTTGTGATAACTAACACTTGATAAACATTTTTGTAATCTTTTAACTACAAAAAGGTATAATAATGTTTAAAGCTTTTTTGTTTTTGTGATCATCAATAAAAAAAAATATATATTGTTTTCAAATGAAAAATAGAAGGGAAATTGTTATTTTTCTATAACAAACCCATAGTTATTTGATGGTAGAAAAATATTGATACATCAAAATGAATTTGATTTTAAGAAACAGTATTTCAAGTTAGAAAATAAACAGAAAATTTAAAAACACTAAAACAACATAAGTTATTACTCTTCTGATTTTCATACTTCTAAAAAGGAAAACAATGACATAATTTAAATTTCATATATATATATATATATATATATATATATATATATATATATATATATACTCTTTATAGACTTCAGGCAATAAATACCATACAGCTGCTGTTTATTATTTTGATTTTTTTTTTTTGCTGCTGCTTTTGATTTCAGATTCTAGAATAAATGTTGGGAACTTTCTGATATGTGTTACTTATTTGCCCAAGGATGACCCAGAAGTGTGCAAAACAGTTGCTGTCAGCTTTCCAAAATATTTCACATATTTTCAGATGTTACATGTAGGTGTGTTTCTTTGTGTTTGTGTCTACATATGACCACTCTTCCTTGCCATCACAATGCACATATGAAAAGTGCAGTTGTGTATTAATACTGCCTAATTTATTAGCAGGCCATTAGAAAACCTTCAGACTATTCTATCATTTCCTCCAAAACTACTTTCACTTCTGCTGTTTAAATGTTCATATTCCTCAGAAAGAATTCCTTTACTTAAATAAGTTTCTTAACTTTTATTATGCACCCAGATACTTAGAAACAGTCTCCTTTCATGTCAATGGTTATTACATACATACATACACACACACACACACACACACACACACACACATATGGGTTGTCCAAAAAAAAATGTTCACCCAGATTTTAGATTTGTCATAAAACTCATCTCTTTTTGTATTGGGTGTCGCCTGCACAAAAATTAAGACAGAAATTTAGCTTTTCTAGTTTTATAAGTTGTAGTAGTGTTTTACTTCAACAAGAATGTTTATTTGTGGCTCTTCTTTTTAGGTTCAGCTTAGAACTTTTTCAACGACTTTGGAATTGCTACTAAACTATATACAATGTAAATTCTTTGGTAGTTTATCTATCACTAATTTAGCAAAGTGAAAAGTAAAGTCACCCTGGAATTGTACAGAATTTCAGGGTGACTTTACTTTTAAGTTTTTATCTTATTTTGCGCCATTGAATGCTAGTTAATGACTGTTTTATATCAATAATGAATAGTAATGAATAAAAAAGTTGTGTATTTTAGCAAAGATGAATGTCATTTCTTAAACCCATCAGTAACCCTTCTGAAACAGTAATTTAACACTGGCAAAATTATGTAAAGTACTGTTTTTGTTTTCTTTCTTTCCCCACCCTCCCAATTGAAACTATTTTTTTACTATTGTCTTTATGCTTTCAACCTTTTGGGGGTTGAGAAAATGTTAAATTTTATAGAATTTTTTTTCAGTTTTGTTATATATTTGTTAATAAACATGAATTTAGTTTGTATGCTTTGATTTCATAAAGAGCATAACACAGATTTCATAAGTATCTTGCATATATATATATATATCTATATATATTCCCAGTGGACACAGTATGTTTATTTGCTTTGCTATCTGTAATATAAAATTCACTAAAATTTTTGCACTTCCAACTCATTTGCTGCCTATGAACCTAATATGATATTGATTTTTTTTTTACATAATTTATTAAAACTATTTTTAGACAATAACTTGATTTTTTTTCTAAAGAAAAAGGTATTTTTATGGACCTTTGTTCTTTCTCTAATATGGTTATACCTAATGTTGTTTTTTTTTTTTGTTTTATAAAATTAAATCTAACTGAACCATAATTAAGTGTAACATTATTGCAAACCTTAAATTGAAGATTTGAATTTGTCAGATTCAAGTGCACAATTTTTTTTATTTTTATTTTTTTAGAATACTGTTCATCTTTAAGTTGTGCATTTTTAACATCACTCAGCAAATCCACATTTCTATAACACACACACACACACACACAATATTTGGATATCAACATAAATCTTTATAGTGAAAGAAAAATAAAGTAGGTTAGATTATACACTTACCTTTAATTTACTTATAGGATATATTATAATGATCTAATTTTTGTTTGTTTTGTATTTGTAATCATGATATAATTTCTATAAATAGGATGTAATTCAATATTGAGTTTTAAGTGAGTTGTAAATAAAAAGGGTAAATATTTTTTATAATGGCTCTTAACAGTTATCTCAGTTGAAAAATTATCACTTAGTTGAATATAAACACAGACTCATCACTGTCGGCTAGGGCTATAGAATACGCTAACTGCACTCCTGCAGATGGTTACTCCTCCCCCAAATGAGGCCACCTGTTGACTGTGAGTGGTGACCTATAATGCTTGACGATGGAATCCTGGTGGGTGAGCAGTCTGTGACTCGCAACACTCCACTTTGATTCCTACTGGGTTAGACAGGTAGTAGATGTCCAATCTGATGAATCAACTGGTCATATCAAGCCGTGGTACCTATATGATTGTTCTGACTGTATTCAAATTGCTCTTGTACCCAACCCTGCTTAATCTTTAAGGTGCTTGAAGGGGGTGGGTGAGTGTAAATTGTGCTGAGATAGCAATACATGAAACCATTTAACTGTGCACAAACAAATGATTAATATTAAATAGAATTATTAGTGTTAGATAGCAATACTTGAAACCATTTAACTGTGTCCAAACAAATGAACTCTTGCTCATTTAAAAATAAAGTCACCTACAAATTATTCATGTGTTTGTATGTAAAAATATGATTTGGCATTTAATAACCATCAAGGGTTAATATGCCATTAAACCAAACACTGACCCCATACTGTTATTATTAAGCTACAAATTAGATTGGAAATTATTTTATTATTTGGGTTAGAATATTTCAATACTCAACAGAATTTTCTGTGATTTGCAATTTATACTGCATTACCACAACATATGTCATCATCATCATAGCATACTGACAGTACAGATTTTCTTTCTCTCTCTCTCTCTCTTGCCATCCATTTCTATTGGCTGATTCTCTCAATGGTTTCCAGCATCCACACACAGAGCTTATGAATGTTAATTTTTGCTGGTTAACAAACCCTGGTGTGTCCATATGTAGCAGTCCATAGGGAATTGTCACTTATGAATTTGTCCTTACTTTTCCAGAAGTGCCCAGTATGTCTTGCTTGAACGGTTTAACATGCATACAAGAATAAGATTATTCTAATGTAGATTTTATATAAGTGATATCGAAATAAAATGCTAATATTACACCATCATCATCATCATCATAACAAAAGTTTTCTATCATTACTTGTGAGTTTAAATTAACTGCCATTTTTTAAAAACATTAATATCTCTAATATTTTATTTGATTCTTTAGCACTTATGATAGAAATTAAATTTGTGTACTGGTTTAATATTTGGTATCTCATAATGAACTTTGTTGTCACCCAGTTTTGAAGTACAGTATGCCTTGCCTGTGGGGTGAGTCTCAGTGGTGTAATGGTTTATATGCTGGACTGAAACATTGTAGTAAGCAAGTTTGAACTCGGTTGGGCTGATATGTTCCCTTTTGGACTAATACCCATGGTAAAAGTATTGAACACTCTTATCCCCTTAGCTATGGGTTAAATAGTATCATTCCTATTCTACAGGGATGGCTTTGACATTAAATAATCCACATAGGTTGATATGCCATTAAATAAAGAAACTAAACCAAACCTGACTTGCCTCTAATTAAACATATTTTTTCTTTTCATTATGAAGTCTTTATTTACATCTTATCACACCTTTTTGTTATCATCACAAATTGGCTGAAATGTTTTATCTAAATTTATAATTCTTTGAAGAAATAATTACAAAAGAGACAGTGACAAAAGTGTAAATAAAATTACATCTTTTTTAGATAAAAATAATTTAATTAATTTGATGTTTCAATAATTGGAAACTAGTTGATTGAATTTTTGTTGTCACTGTCTAAAAAAGAGTATTCTATTCTATTACTTGATATTAATAGTCCTGGTTAAAAACATGGTAAGGGTAAATGGACCAGGCTTTGGCCTGTTTATCAAAACTTTTCTCATTCCCCAATGATACCTGCATTGGAAAAATCAGAACTAAAAAAAAGTTTGGTACTGGGTTCCCTTTACTTACAACGTAGACTATGAAGAAAATGTTTTTAACATGGCAGCTTTACTTATCTATTATTATTTTGTTCTTTTATCAATGTAAATATTTATTATTCATTTTTGAATTCTTTTTTTTTTTTTTTTTTCAAATCTAAACAGTGAGGCTGTTTTTACAATTTATAGCTGTTAAACATACAATATGTAAAATGTAAGCTTCTGGTGAGATTTGAACCCACATCCTTTATTTTTAGGAACTTATCTAAATTGAGACAATGATCTATTGATTAGGCTACAGAAACTAATTGGTAGATGTGTAAATTTAGTCAAAGCGTATCTGTTTATTATCCAACTTTGTACTCCATGCCATAATGTTTGTCTACTAATAGATATAGACTACTATGTGAAACTATTTTGTTGCCTCAAATTTAAAGAAAGAATTCATCTTTTTAACAGTTTCATATTGTAGCTTCTTTTAAGATCAACCATGATTGAATATCTAATTTGAGTAAAATTAAGAAATTTTTTTTTTTTTTTTTTTTTTTTTTTAAATCTGTGAATGTGAGAGAGAAGAAAAAACTGTTAAAGATAAGTTAGACAATAAAAAAAAAAAAAAACTGTCCTCTAATTGACACCATATTTCCTTGTTGTAAAATTTGACTATTATGAAAATTGACTAAATGAAATTTTACACACAAAACAAATGTTTATACATTATCAAATGTTTTAGCAAATAAATCATTAATAAATGCTGGGTCATAATATTTGAAAAGTTTTTTGTTTTTTTTATCTAATGTTGTTTTAATTTATTCTGCCAAATGACTCATTATGTCCTGGGTATGATATTTAACTGCATCTGATGGTGAGACTCCAGTTCAGGAGCTTTGAGGAATATGGAGTACTCCTTCATTACCATTACTCTCATGTCTACTCTGTCCCAGAGTGGTAGTACCTGTTAGAGTCCCATATACTTGAAACTATTTAACTGTGTGCAAACAAAATAACTCTGGCTCATTTTAAAATAATCTACCTACAAACTATTCCCTTACAAATCATATGTGTATCAAAAGGATTTGGTATTGAATAACCCACAAGGGTTGATATGCCATAAAGCACAACCAAACTTAATGACTCAATTTTTTTTTTTTTTAAGCTGGCATATGGAATGTGGTGACACTTGGAATGGGTGGTGGGTCCAAGAAGAAAAAGGAAGAAGACTGTTTCAATGAAGCTTTACTGGCAAACCAAAGTATATTGTTTATCCTGGTTTTGGCTAATCACTGCACTGGAGAACGAAGCTTGACCAATCCTTACAGACAAGCCCTCTATTCCTTCACTAATTCCCAAGGTTAGTTTATCTTTTGTTTATAAAATATCCATCTATTTGAGTCTTCGTGTCACTCACAAACAGCTTTTGAAAGTATTGTGTTGTTATATCAAGGGAAATAACTCCTTTTATCCAATAATTAATCATACTGATCTTTAAGAATAGAAAATATTGCTTTTTTTTTTTTTTTTCAATCATATCATAATTTATCAATTTTATAAATAATGTCCTCTTATAAATATTTTTACTAATAATACTACTTGCCATTGTTTGGACTGAATTTCTTGAATTTCAGATTAATTTTATGATAAAAAATGGAGTGAAAATGTGTATACATATAAAATATATTCCAATTTAAAAATATATAATCTCATATGTCAAAGTATTTTTATAATTATGTAGTTCTAGATATATCATCTCGCACAACTAATTATAAAAGTTGATGTATAAAATTTATGAAAATAAAATTCAATTTATATAAATTAAAATTCAGAGAAATAAGAATTATCTTTATTTTGCTGTAAAAAATCCTGTTTTTTAATTTTTATTTTCATATTTTGCTTTCAATTATCAGATTATAACGTTGATTATTTTTCTTAATTTAGTAGAAGAGGATCATTGAAAAGAAAATGGTTGGTAATATTGACACTTTTCTATTACAGATGAATCAAGCAACTCAAATCCCACACAAGCTGCAGCAACATTCAAACTTGATTTCTCCAAATTATATGATACTCTGTGCATGACACTCAAGGATGACCAGACTACATTATTATTATATTTACTTTTACATAGAAATGCACACATGAAGGCTTTTATTCTGTCCAGAACAAACATAGATTCTTTAGTAAGTATCAGTTCATGTTTATATTTATTTAATGTGGAAAGAAATACAAATTCTTTTCCCCTGTTTAAAGCTTTTGCCTCCCAATAGGATAACAGTGTCTCTGTAAAATTTATTTTTCATTTTCACACTTAAAATGTTGTACTCAAAGCATAATATGATTTTTCATGTCAAAAACTTTATAAAGGAAACTTGGTTAAGAAAGGGTTCTAAAAAAATTTTTTTTGATAAGTTATTATTAAACAATTTCCCTTGATTGTGAAAGGGTTAAAAGCTTTTATGAAACTCAACAAAGAGGCATTTTCTATACACTTAGTTGATTATTATGGAAGTACCATAGATCCCATAAAAATAACTGATTTATTTATATAAAGATTAGCACTTCCACTTTGGAATAAAGTGGAGTATCTGTTCACTATATTGAGAATTCATGTGTCACTACCCGATACTTCTGTTCAGGAAAAGAGTGTAGTATTTGTATCTATAGAAATCCCACAATTATTGTAAATGTTATAAGATATAAAATTTAAATTATTGAAGTAAAAAAATAATGAATTTATAAAATCATAATATTCTAAGAAACTTCAAATTAACAAAGTTTCAACCAAAGATCAATAATACCTCATGTTACTATAATGATATAATTTGTTGTGAAACAAAATTGTGTGACATTATTGTGCTTTATATATATAAATAGGTAATGTTGTTGTCAATGATGATCAGTTAAACAAATATACACAGATTCAAGTAACCCATGAATAGTTAATGTGTATTTTCTTGCATTTCTTTTAATATTTTTTTATTTATGTCAGCAATAAAGAAATTGCTATGTGATTTATCTCTAAGTAAATCCATTGTGCAGATTTGATTTTATTAGTAATAAAAAACCATTTCTGTTGATAATTTAGCTGGTATTTTCCTTTTTGAACAATTATAACTTCCTGTATCAGCTTTCACTCTGGTTGGGTTGAACCGGCTTCCTCTCGTGCAAGTACAGCATCTCGAAACATCGCAGCCCACGTTCACCAATCCTGAGCCAGTTCACACAAAATGGCAAGCCAATCGTGATTCCATCGCCAAAGACCAACTAGTTGGGGACCTGATTGTGCTGCTAGGTCATCCTTGATTGTACTGGCCTTCGTCTTCAGTTGCCCACCGACACGTTTTCACCAGTTAGGAAGAGAAGGGGGAGAAGTACATCGTGGATGACCTCTCTCTCTCTGGGTGTCAAGCTATGTGCCTGAACCATCAGAGATGATTCTGGAGCTTGATGGGTGGAAGAGGACGGAGGTTCAGGTGACAATGTAGAGTAGTTGTGGGCACACGATCGATTTGGCGGCATCTTAGAATGTAACAAAGGCAATCGTTGTCAAACACTTCAAGCTTTCATAGGTCAACCGCTCTAAGTGGCCACGTTTCGCAGCCATAGAGGAGGATCGTCCGGACAATGGCTTGATAGATGCACCCTTTCGTAGCTGTGGATATCTCTCGTCGCCCCACTTGAGATGCACAAATGCGGACCTTGCAGCTCCTATACGGCGTTCCACCTCAGCAGCACCTTGCCCCAATGGCATTATTGTTGAGTCAAGATAGACAAAAGACTGCACATCCTCCAGATTGACCCCGTCCAGTGTCAATGGCTGCCAGTTGATTGGATCAACCAGAGATGGCATAACTTTGGTCTACGAGGCATTTATGGTCATCCCCACACCCCGGGCTGCAGCTTGCACATGGCTGAGTGCCACCTGCACATTGTCACAGATCGATCTGACCAAGACGATGTCGTCCACGTTGGCCAGATCAGACACCCTGACATTCCGAACAATTATAACTTACAACATGAAAATTAATAAAATAAAGTTAATGCAAAAGTTTCCAACATATTTAATATTCTTTCAAGTTCATAGCATTATTATTCAGTCATTATTTTGTCTGGTTTTCTCTAACTTTACATAATTTTTCAGCTAAATTATCTATTGCATCATAAAAGAATTATTCCAAATTCGATTTGATGAATTCTTTAATTTTTTTGATATCTTGAACCACTTAATAGACAAATAATGTTGCAAGTAATTGTATGAAGGTGACAGATGTAGAGAATGTGCTGCTTGTGGAAAAACTTCTCATCCCAATTCTATGATCATTTGCTATGTCATATTTGCAATATGAATACAAGTGTTGTAATGCAACAAAATCATCTGTTGATTTCTTGGTTTAGAAAAAAGCAAGTCTCTTCCACTGAACCATTCAAAAAAGCCAATTGTTCATTAATACATTGCTGGCAAATCATTTGTCCAATCCCAGCAGTAAAGAATTTCCTTTAAGTCCTACCAATTTCAGATCAGAACTTTTTCCTCTATATAAATTTCAATTAGGATTACTTGTTAAAGGTTCTCCTGAATCTCAATACAATTTTTATCTTTTTGGATCCTCAAAATCATTTTTATCGCTAATGAATAACCTGTTCCAAAATAATTTTTTTCTCTTTCAATCAAAAGAAGAATAACAATTGTTAAAACGTCTACTGATTTACTTTTCATGGAGAACCCATTTTTCCTTGTTTCCTTATTTTTCCTGCGTTTTGTAAATGATTTATTATGGTTGACTAATTGCACAAGCAATAAACAATGGAATAAATTTCAAAGATGCTAAAATTACCACCATTCAAAAGATGATGTCGGGAACATTTGCATCAACCTAATAAGTATCAATTAATATATCTAATAGATGAAATACTCAAAAACTTCTTGAAGGAATCAATAATCAATGAATTAAGCCAAATTTTCTATGAAAGATTAAAAAAATTGATTTTTCTTTATATGTTCCTCAGATTTCATCCGCAATTTGAGACAATATTTTACCAGTTTCTCTTTTGTTCATTTCTATGTTTTCATGCCTGATGAAAAGTATTTGATTAATTTTTTTTAATTCTTTTTTCTTTCTAATCTTCATTTCAGGTGATGCCAATCCTGCAGATTCTCTACCATGCTCAAGATAGGAATTCTCATCATATCTATATGGCCCTCATCATCCTCCTAATTCTTAGTGAAGATGATCTTTTTAATAAAGCAATTCATGATATTGTACGTACCTTTTCGTTTTTCGAAATCTCAA
This sequence comes from Sepioteuthis lessoniana, assembly GCA_963585895.1. Classification (NCBI taxonomy): domain Eukaryota; kingdom Metazoa; phylum Mollusca; class Cephalopoda; order Myopsida; family Loliginidae; genus Sepioteuthis; species Sepioteuthis lessoniana. The sequence goes on along the minus strand of OY757923.1, from coordinate 1,759,949 downwards.
TTTTTCTTACCAATTCCTGGTTGCTCTTATATTAGCTTAACTGTTGCAACCAACACAAAATTTGGCCAAGAAATATAATTTGTGACCAGGTTATTTGAATTTACTTCATTTTTTTAAAGTTTTTTTTCTCTTATCTTGACATGCATCAATAAAACTTATTGGCTTAATTTTTCCATTTCTAACACTATGAAATATTCTTTTCTCTTGTTTCTTCCTTGGATTTTTTTTTACTCTTGATAAAATGTTTTTTGTTTTCCTAATGGACAAATCTAATGATCCTTTCCTTTTATTCAAAAAATAATCACAAATTCTTGGCCTTTCTTTATTTACATATTCAAGACATACTGGTATCTGTTCTTACTAGTTTCACTGCTTCTTTGATAATATTGGCACTTAATAGATTTACTCCTATATATGGATTTCATCCCATTTATATAACATATCACTCAATAAATTTTGGGCCTGACAAATATATGGCACTTCTAATAAAGAATCCATATGATTTTATAAATTACTAACCTTCAAATGGCACATGTCAAAATTTGATCCCAATCAGATTATTAGTTTGCAAATTACAATTACTTAAAGTGAAGCTACAGTTGCCAGTTTTCAAAAAGTGAAGCTACAGTTGCCAGTTTTCAAAAAGTGAAGCTACAGTTGCCAGTTTTCAAAAAGTGAAGCTACAGTTGCCAGTTTTCAAAAAGTGAAGCTACAGTTGCCAGTTTTCAAAAAGTGAAGCTACAGTTACCAGTTTTCAAAACAATGGAAAAAATTTGAATTTCGTGTGTTGATAAAGCATTGATTTCTGATTGGAAAAAAAAACTGTTCAACCAAAGCAATGGCTTGATAAGTGTTAATCAGACTCTGTTCTATTGGAAACAATGGTTAAGAGGTGGTATGCTGACTTTAAATTTTTCAGGTGTCTAAATTTGGCAGTTGACCTGGAAAACAACAAAAAACTCTACAAACGCATTTTGGCCACAGTAGAGGAGTTGAAGATATCAGAAGGCAGTGCATACACCATTTTGCATGAACATTTGTCAATGAGAAAGCTGTGTTCAAAGTGAGTGCCATGTTTGCTCACAATTGATCAAAAACAACGTGTCAATGATTCAGAGCATTATTTACAACTGTTTCAACACAAGAAAAAGGAGTTTTTGTGTAAATATGTGAGAATGGATAAAACAAGGATCCACCACTTCACTCTGGAATCAAATTAGCAGTCAGCTTAGTGGACAGCAGCAGGTGAAAGCCATCCAAAGCAACTAAAGATACAAACATCAGCAGGCAAGGTTTTGGCCTCCATATTTTGAGATGTGCAAGCTATTTTGTTCATCGATTACCTTGAGAAAGGAAGAACCATCAATAGCAAATATAGCATTATTGGTATGTTTAAAGGAAGAAATTGCCAAAAAAAGGCTACAAATGAAGAAGAAAAAAAATGCTCTTTCACCAAGTTGATCATAATGATGGCAAAACTACATAAATTGCACTTTGAATTGCTTCTGTACCCATCCTATTCTCCAGATTGTGCCCTCAGCAACTACTGGCTGTTTGCAGACCTCAAAAGAATGCTCCAGGGAAAGAGATTTGGCTTCAGTGAAGAAGTGATATTGGAAACTGAGGCATATTTTGAGGCCAAAGACAAATCATTCTTAAAAAAAGGTACCAGATTGTTAGAGGAGTGTTGGAATCAGTATATCACCCTAGAAGGAGACTATGTTGATAAATAAAGTCAAATTTTGCCTAAAAGTTGTTATTTTATTAGTTAGGTCTGGGACTTATTGAGTGATGTGTTACTTTATATATATATATATATATATATATATATATATATATATATATTTTTTTTTAATCCTATATATGGATTTTATTTATATATGTTTGTTTTGTTTTTTTCTTCAGAACATCACAAGTTAACTTGTGTATAAAATATATTTTGATTTTTGGATTGAACCTGAACTATTTGGGAACTGTTACATTTTAAAATGAAAATGAGTTTATATCGAACAGGCTGCATAGAATTACCTATGAGATCACTGACCACAACCAGAGTTATAATTTTAACGATTATTTATTTTTATGATTATTATAGAGTAAAAAATTTCTTCCCCATTTGTGATTAAGGAATTTTAACTTTTTATAACTAAATGTTGTATATACGAGGGTTGTCTGAAAAGTTCCTAGACTGAACAAGATACTCTCATGAAATGTAACCAAATGAGGTTTATTTTTCAACATAATCCTATTTGCAGTCCACATAGTTCTTTCATTGGTGTTGCTGTGCTTGGATCCTATTGGTCAGAAAAGTCATAATCAGCTGATATGATGTTATCACATGAACTTTTCAGCTTTTCACCCTTGTATATATGTTTTTATGCAACAGTCTTCTAGTTTTCTGGCAAATTATTAATAATTTCTCTATATGTAGAGATTTTTATAGCTGTATATGTTTATATTAAAAATAGAAATCACTTTTGATTACTATATTAGATTCTCTTAATTTATAGAAAAAAAACAAAAAATATCCTCTAAATTAAAACATTGGGTGGAAAAAATATTGTAATGATTTTTATGCCCTCCTCCTCCTCTTTTGTTTGACATTTATTGTTGGACTTTTTTTTCTTTTCTTCTTTTTTAAGTGTTTCATGAATCTTTGAATGCCAAACCTTTTTTTTTGGTTTCAGTTTTCCTCTAACAAAAATTGGCAGCATTTCTCTCATTTGCTGAAAAAACTCTGTTTTAAGTTATATTAATTTTCATCTAATAACTAAAAAGCCAATCAGAAAGATTTATCACCATCTTTAACAAAGATAGCAAAAAAATAATTTACAAGTAGCATCTGAAAAATAGTGCCAAGAAACAAAGAAATAATATTTTTCTTGGTGATTGCGCAAACATTTGATATTCTAATACAGTCGTGGGTAAACTGCAGACAACATGCAACTTGCAGTGCTATCTAAATAGTCTTCAATTTTTTTATAGAAAAGGGAAAAATCAACTTTTCATTATTTCTAAGGCAGAAGCTTATGCATATTGTCTTCTGTAGTGAATATGGTTGTGGTACCTTCAGTGTAAAATCACCTTGAATTTTATTAGTGGTACAACTCGCCTGATGATATGACATTTCATGTGGCCTGCTTCTCAAAAAAGAAAGATGCCTATGCCTTAATCTAGGATCATGTATTATTTTTTTCCACCTTGATGAGTTGTAATCAGTCAACTGCTTCTTGTATGATAGAACAAATATTTAATTTAAAATGTTCTTGCTCTCTCTCTCTTGTATACATGATTTTTTTTTTTTTTTTTTTTTAGGTTATAAAGACAGTTGCATGGTTCAAAGAAAGGACTATTAATGAAATTACCTTAGGAGGGTTATTAATCCTAGTGGTAATCAGGACAATTCAGTATAACATGACCCGAATGAGGGTGAGTACATGGCTACTATTTGGATAATATTTTACACTGGTAAAGTTGCCTGGAATTCTCAAGATTTTAATCTTTTCATTAGCAACATGATTCAGTTTAGAACTGAATTTTGAAAATTTTTATTGCAACAACAGTTAAACAAATGTATCTTACTCTATCATTGATAATCTACTAAAGAATATTAAGGTTAAAAAAGCTGAATCTTACAAAGAAGATTCCAATTGGTAAAAGTATATTTCAAATTTACAGAATCAAAAATAGACTTTTCAAACATTTGATATTTTTGATCCTGCAGTTTCTCGAAAAGTTATTTTTGATTGGATCAGTATGTAAAACTTATCAAAATCAAAACTGAATCCAACAGAAATCATGCTGTTGTTTAACATTTTTATTTTTAAAGATACTTTGAACTTTAGTTATTAAAATTGTTATGTGTCATTTAACTTGGCCAAAAAAAATTATAGTGTGACACAATCCTTGTAACGACAATGGTTAACGTAACAATGACTCTTTGACACTTCACACGTGATATAACATCGTAACCTAACCCCACTGGACCGCCGTCCTTCACAATTTCGGCCGTGATTTTAAGGGTCCAGTGTTACAGGTTAGACCTAATTCTCTGGGGATCCTCTCAACAGCCCACATTGATTGATCCTGTTGAGCGGTTATCTGGTCCAAAGATTATCTGCTGGTCCACCTGCAGGTTCATCAGGCTGGAATCTTGTTAGCATTAGAAAAAAAAAAAAAATAAGCAAACCAATCTGATTTTATGAAAGGTTTTTTTTTATATAGATAGTGACCCCAACAATACATGAAATAAACACATTTCATAAAGAAAAAGAAATTAAATTGCAATGTCTCTTATGTACAAACGGTACCTCGAGTGTTGGTTATTGGAGAGAGGTGGTTTTGTAAAAAAAAAAAAAAAGGATAAATAGGCTTATGAATTTTTGAGTAAATTTTGTTTAATTTTATGTTCATAATAAACAATAAGTTATCATAATTATTATCTGCTTTTGTTCTTTTTATATATTTTATATGTCTGTGATATTTTGGTTATTTATGCTTATTTTTTGTCTGTTCAGATATTTTTGTAAATGAAAATGTTGGTGTGACGTCTCATAAATGAGCTGCATGATTTTTTTTTTATGCATTGCCAATAAATTTTGATAAAAAGGGATGTCATTTTTTTTAAAAAACAGTTATCTGGAAAATTTTGTTTCCCTTGTGAATTACAATAAAAACTGAAAAGAGATAGTTGATGATGATATTATTATCATCATCATCCTCATCATCATCTATAATAATTTTTATGCAGATTTTCCCTGAGACATGAAGGTAAAGATGTTGATCTAATGTTACAGTAAGCCATCAATTCTTAAAAAAAAATAGTATTAGAACAAAACTTGACAAAAAATGACCAAATTCTCATGAAGTGTTCTCTTTTGGTCTCTTGACAAATTGGCGAAATTAATATATAGCCTCAAATATTTTCTAAGAGAAATTATTAAAATATATATCAATATATTGATATATATATATATCAATATATATATATATATATATATATATATATATATATCTATAAAGATATATCAAGAGTATTTTATTTTTGAAGCTTATGTAATACTCAACATATTATCTTCTAAAGGTTTTCCATTACAAGCAGTTGGTTTCTCTTCTACCTTGACTTTTAAAGAATCACAATTGATAACAGCCAACCTGTCCACTTCTAGACTTAATTTCAACAGACAAATCAACCTTTAAAATTATTAAATCACTTTGGAGCAAATATTTTTTTCTATTTCCTGAATTTTGTGAGCAACTTCACTGGTTTTGAGGACCATTTTGAAATAATGCATCAAAATTTTCAGAATATCAATACTTTTATTCATTATAATATTTGAAACAAAGAAGAGACTTCTGAATAGTATTGACAAATTATTAATACTATATGTGAATCATTGTCTTTTGTATATAAAATAAACTCTGGAGTAAAGATGAGAAAAAAAAAATAGTTTTGATACACTTTGATATATTAGAGTGAATCAAAAGTTTTGCAATATTTTGGTAACATGTGACTCAATTCAGCAGCTCTGGATGATTTTGCCAAGGTTGTGAGTGTGATGAACCAGACTGGATTGTGTGATGTCAAGTTCACCTGATACTCTCTGAGTGCTACACACTGAATTTACTTCCGTGACTTGAAGCACAGCCTTGGAATCTGCAGTTTTAGGCCTATTTGACTTTCTCTAATTGTTGAAGTCCTTGCCAACTAAGTGAAATTTTTTTAACCATATCTGGTTACTGTGATCAACTGCACCATTACTTTGCACACGACAAATGGTTACTTCCATAGTGTTATAGTGCAATTGAAACTTTTAAAGTATAAAGTAATTCCCAAATTAGACTATGTTGCACATTCATCTGTTGGCTCTCAAATCACACACATCATAAAGCAATGCACTATGTGTCAGCGCACCAACTGCCACAATACTACCTTCCACACCTTGAATTGCTTTGGTCGTGTGATATACATGCCACAAACTAGCAAGTGCCAAAATATTGCCAAACTTTGGACTCATTCTAGTATCATAAATTTTAATTACATTTTAATTCTGTTTGTCACTGACTAGTTGATGATTTTGTGCATTTCTCTTTTAAAAAAAAATATTGCTTAATTTTTTTAGTACCGTCATTCATCACATAACGTCCTACTGAACAACATCTGTTTATATATACACAGTTTATAGTAATGAGAAATTTTATTCAAACAGAGGTGCATAGCAGATATAAGTTGTCTGTAAACAACATACACGTGTGTATGTTAAAAAATTGTATATTTTTAATGCATTATAGGTTTGTTCGTTTTTATGATTTTTTAGACTTGAAAACAAAAAGGCTTTATTCATACTAATATTCAACTTTTTTTTCTTTTGTTTTTTACAAATCCATTTTTTTTTCCTCTTTCTTTATGGATATGGGCCCTGTTGTTATTTAATACTTACCAATTTTCTACCTTTCAGGATAAATATTTGCACACCAATTGCCTGGCAGCTTTGGCTAATATGTCATCACATTTTAATAACCTGCATCCTTACGTAGCACAGAGAATTGTCAGGTAAGACAAGATTTTATTAACCTTTTTTTTTCCTTTATTTTGTTTGAAAATATTGTCATAATTTTATTTTTCTGTTTAGCAATCCAATACTTTTGCAAGAGACAATTTTTTTCCCAGCTGAATGTATGCAGACGGGCTGAAAATTCATATATTGTTAATGATTTTTTTTTTTTTTTTTTTTTTTTTTTTTGTTACCAATGGATCCAAGCACTTCAACACCATTGGAAAATGTATGTGGACCACAAGGTGACTGTTGAAAAATAAACCTCATTTGGTCACATTCTACAAGAGTATCTTGATCAGCCTATAAACTTTTCAGTTGACCTTTGCACAAGAGCTCCTAAGGAATTAGAGTACTTGACCTTTGACATTGTGCATAAAAAAATCTCATAATTGGGTCAAAACCAATACCACCTGGGAATTAGGAGGAAATTAATATTGTTTTAGTTTCATGTATAAATGAGTAAAGATTTCATCAATTCTTTATTGTAACAATAGAAGGGCCTTTTATTGATATGTAATTCCATAACTATATGAAGATAAGAACATAAAACTCTCTCACAAACCAAAAATTAATTAGATCCTGTTTGTGTTTTTTTTACCTGTTTTTATTAATAAAGATGTTCAGTTAAAACTAATGACTATTTTACATTTCAACAAGAAAAGGCTACCAAGACTAATTAGGTAATGTAGTACTAATAAGAAATTTACTATCTACCTACAAGCAACATGTGTATGATATTTATTTATTTTATATATATATATATATATATATAAGTAATATCCAGTTGGCATACAATGACAGTCAATGTGGATTATTCATGTATAGAATATATGAGGGATTTCATATGAATTTATGGGAGTGCTTAATGTATAGTTATTGTTATATGATCCTTTTCTGGTCTATATAATAAAACTCACATACAGAGTATAGACAATGTAACTAGAAGAAAACTCAAACCTGATTAAATTTTCATTATAAATTTATTTTGGCGAAGAGTGTGTAAATCATCTGAAGAGATGAAGATTATAATATTCTTCGCTAAAATAAATTCATAATGACAATTTAACCATGTTTGAGTATTTTTCCAGTTACATTATATATATATATATATATATATATATATATATATATAGTCTTTAATACTTCAAGTCGGGGTCAAAACCTATCAATTGATACCCTTACCATGCTTTTAATCTGGACTAAAAATATCATGTTTCCTCATAATATAATGTACAAAATACTATTGTTCTCAGTGATCAAGCCCAGTCAGCTGGAGCTGTAGAATACACTGACTGCATCTCTGCAGAGGAGTGTCCTGGATATGACCCTAAACCATCTTGAGGAATTCTTAGTATCTTTTCATTGCTATTGCCCCCAGGTCCATTCTGGCCTGAAGTGGGAGCACCTGAAAGGGTCCTATCTATAGGTCAAATAGAACTGTATGACATTTAAACTGTGTGCAAGCAAATGACTTATGCTAAATTGAATTGTTAGAAATAGAACTGTTTGATCATTTAACTGATAAACAAATGACTGATATTTAATTGAATTGTTAGTGATGCATAGCAATATTTGGAACTATTTAAATTTCCCTTATATTTACTAAATTGAATTGTTTGAAATAGAAGTTTTTGATCATTTAACTGTGTGTAAACATATGTTTGTTGTTTAATTGAATTGTTAGTGAATTTGGAATTATTTAATTTTGTTGACTTATGTTTACAAATTGTATATATCTAATATATATGAATAAACCAAGTTTGGTTTTAGATAACCTGCGATGGTTGATATGCCATAAAACCAAACCCAACCAAATCTCAGATCTTTTAGATTTGATTACATATTAATATCACATGCAAAGTGTAAGATTTGTTTTGCTGTTTGCATAATATAAATGTTGCTGTAAAATATTGGAAATTAGAAAATATATATATATATATATATATATATATATATATATATAGCAATATTTTGTTATTTCGAAAATAAATTAGTGAAAGATTGACATTCACATTGACAGGGTTTTACAGGGTGCTTTAAAAAATTCAATATCATTTGTGATGTACAGGATGTTTTAGAAAAATCAATATTTCATCATTTAATAACTTGACCAATTCAAATGATCTCAAATTTTAATGTGAGTTGGAACACCTCAAAATTCTATGTTTAATATTTAAACACCTTTTCATTTGCTGTGAATGGCATTTCTATAACTGAAAAGAAAAACCATTAAACATAAAATTTTGAGTTGATACTTCACATACTGTAAAAATTTGAAGGTATTTGAATGAGAATTTGTGAAGTTATTAGATTACAAGATATTTCTGAAACTTCCTGTATTATATAATGATATTTCATTATTATATTACATGAGATCACATCTACAACTGTTAAGATATGTTTAAAGACTCATATATAACATCTAAAAATAGTAAGGACTTTTACAACATTGATGTACTAATACAATATTTATTTATTTTTCAAATATGATTGTTATTTTCTTTAACTGCTTTTTAATTTTTAATTTTCAGTCTTTTTGCTCAGTTGTGCAAGAAGCACACACGTTTGATTGAACAGATTCGTGTGGCTGCCATTAATGGACCTCAGGAAACCTTGCAAGAAAATGGAATCAAAGCTTTGGAATCTGATATTGACCAAGACTATGTAAGTAGTAGAAAATTTGATTGAATTGATGATCGATAAAGTAAATAATGTCAATTCACTTTTCTCTCCAGTTGTTATATTTTATCAAAGCATTTCTATCTGATATATTCAATATTGAAATCTTTAAAAATCTTTACCTGATTTATGTTTGATGTCGGTGTGTCATAAATACAAGGCAACTTGCTGTTTCTATTGCTAGTAGGCAATAACATTGTTCCCAAGCTGTATCAACCCTGTCCCTTTGTCAGTGACCAAGAGAGGAGAGACTTGCTATTTCATCCTCCTGGTGTGCCAACAGCACAGATTCCAGTGACTCTCTTTTACCATCCATCTTGTTAAATTATCTAGACGGCATTCAGTATACACACACAGCTAGTGAATGTAAGTTTTTGCTGGTCAGCCAGTACTAGTGTGTCCATGTTTAGGAGTCCATGGGAGAATGTCACTTATGAATTCATCCTTACTTCTCCAACAGTGTCTAGCATGTCTTGCTCATTTTACTTGGATGGTTTGTGAGATCGGAGGTAAGTGGCCGTACAGCTGCCGTTTTTGCTCAAAACAGCATGCAGCATCCTTGTGTACTTCCCATTAAATGCTCCAAGCATTTCATTAGAGTCTAAATGGTATAAACATACAGCTTGGAAAAATTCTCATTTTACAGTTTTCCGTAAAACATTTGCCCCGTCCAAAATATGTAATCATTTTGTGTATTGATGAATGCCACGCATAAAAACATTGCCTTTTTGATTTTCTTTGCTGGTCTCTCTTCAAGATATTGAAAGGACTGAAGAATATTCAACTGAATACTTCTTTGTTCTGCTTTTCAATTTTTCATTGCAACAAGCGGGACCCAACTTATCATTGGAATTCATCTTTTATCATGCTAATATTAAATTTTATGTCTTCTAATTAAGAATTATTTGAATATTTTTACAGGTTCAAGATTTGGCTGTACTTGAAGAAGTAATTCGCATGGTTCTTGAGATAATCAATTCTTGTCTATGCAGCAATATTTTACACAATCCCAACCTTGTCTACTCACTGCTTTATCAGAAAGAATTATTCACAATGTTCCGCACACATCCAACCTTTCAGGATATCATACAGAACATTGATACGGTGAGAAATACTTTGTATTTTGATATATACATTTTCAAGATTCATGCTTTTAAAAAAAATCACTGTTCCACAAAACCGCACATCACAAACCTTTTTTTTTTTTTTTTTTTTTTCATTAAGACTTTCTTATTTTTGAGACTGTTTTGTCTCCATTTAATTTTACTTGACAACTTCTCTTTTTGTGAGAATCACTTTTCTTTACATTTTCCAAGTGGACTTCTTTATAGTATTTGCCAGAAATTATTTACAGAGATTTCAACTTTTTTCTGAGATTTTTGTTTTATTTTCATGTTATTTTTGTTTTTTATTTTTTTTAATGTAATTCATTTGAACTAAACATTTAATTTTTAACTGAATTGTCAATGACTTTGCTTTTCAAAACAACTGCTGAGTAAACTAGGCTGATTGGATCTCTTTGACTATAGATATTTGATTGATATATATATATATATATATATATATATATACACACACACACACACACACACACTAGGGTCTGCTGAAAAGTTCATAGGCTGACTAAGATACTCTCATGGAATGTGACCAAATGAGGTTTATTTTTTTTAATATAGTCCTTCTTTGTGATCTATTCACTTCTTCCATTGGTATTGCAGTGTTTGGCTCTTATTGATCAAAAAAGTCCTCAACTGCAGATATGATGTCATCCTATGAACTTTTCAGCTAACTTTTGTAATATACATATTGTCTGGTAACATTATTGATATAACAATATAGAATAAATTGCATTATAAAAGACATAAATATGAAAATGAACTGATGAAAATAATAAAAGATGAAGAGTGGCTTGTTTTAAGGTATTTTATTGATAGAAAAGGAAGTATTTTTAAACTTGTATTTGTCGGCTGGGGCTGTAGAATACACCAACTGCTTCTCTGCAGAGGGGTAAGAACCCCCCCAACGAGTGTCCTGGATATGACACTAAACAATCTGATGGTGAGGTTCCAGCAATGCTGGAGCTTTGGGGAATGCGGAGTACCCCTTCATTGCCATCGCTCCCAGGTCCACTCTGGCCCGGAGTGGTAGCACCTGATAGGGCCCTATCTATGGGTTAAATAGAACTAACAACATACTTATGCTAAATTGAATTGTTTGAGTAAACTGAATCGCTTGAAATAGCAATGTTTTTCACAATTAAACCGTACTTACATTTAAACTGCATGCTTATGCTTAACTGAATTATTTGAAATAGAACTGTTTTTCGTCATTAAAACTGTATTTACACTTAACTGAATTGTTACATATAACTGCTTGAATAGTTTGAAATGGAAATGTTTTTGACAATTAAACTGTGTACTTATGCTAAACTGAATTGTTTTAAATAGAACAGATTATTTACATAAAAAGTGATTTAGCGTTAAATAACCTACAAAGGTTGATATGCCATAAAACCCAACAAACCAAACCAAACTAAACTTGTATGAGAAACTTAAGATATGGGGTCATAACATGTATTATAAGTGTTTTGCTTACCACTCATTTGGAACAAATAATTTGGGTATTTAATGTGTGTATTTGAGGCAATCTAATTGGTGAACTTGATTTCTGGGTCATTCAAATTTTTTCACTGTTACATTTTAGGAAAGTTTATATTTATCTATGTCTACACACTTACATATTATTTTAATAATAGAACTGCAAGAAAATAATATCAAGTGATGCTAATCAGACATTTAATTTCATACAATATTTGCTCGCTCTATCCAAATCTAATGTATTTTCTATTTCTTTTATAGTCAAGTGTATTCCAATATATTATATCTATTGAATTTTCATGCTTTTTAGCATCATTGAAAGTCATAATAAATAATTTTAAAGTTTTTTGATTGTTTAAATTATCTTTATTTATTTTTCTTGTTTATTTATTTATTTATTTATTCATATTTTTTTTTCAGGTTTTGTCATACTTTTCTTCTCGACTTGAACAAAATGGACAAAATCTTTCTCCGTCCGAGGTGTTGACGACTATCAAGGAGGGAGCTGTACAATTTAGGAAAGATAGATTAAAGGTACCAAAAATGTTAATAAAATAACTTCATTATTATTTAATATACATGATAAGATGTCTATATATTTATATTTGGGCTACTCAGATATTTCACTTTATTAGGAAAGATCCTTTTAATTTATGTGTGTGTGTTCATGCACACTAACACATACATTCATGTTTCTTCTCTGTAGTCTCAAAACTGCCTTCAGCTATGATCACTTTCCATGAATAATAGCTTTATAATGATTAAATTATTTTCAAAACCCTCATACTACTAAGATTTTCATCAAAAAACCATTGAAAACAAAATTTCGTCTTATAAAGTGAAATTGCAATTGTGAGAAATCATCTCCAAAAATCTGATCCTGCTTAACTGGATCATCAAAGTTTCTTCTCTGCTCTGACTGAATTCAAGCAACAATATAAATTCATTATTTATCATTGAATCAAAGATTTAAATAGAGGATTATATTTAATTTTTAAAAATCTAGACTTACATTAGGATGTACTTTAGGAATGTATGTAGTTTCTATGGTTTTGATGTTTCTGTGATGAGATTTAAAAAAAAAAAATTCAGTATTTCCAGATTTTTTATTTTCTTGGATTTTTCAACCCCATCCATTCATTGAGGATGAAAGAAACTTCTAATCAAATGGGTTTCAGTTGTGTGGTTGATTACTCCAAGCCTATTATTAGAATGAAATAAATGAAGTGCTTTAAACATATAGTCAGGAAGTGAGAGCTGCTTAAACTTTGAATTTTTTAAAAACTGACCCTTAGAGCAGGTTTTTTTTTTTTTAAGATATTTGACCATTAATTTTTCAAAAGCGTCAAAGTTAAAATAATTGGTTCTGATTTTAAAACTATTTAAAATGTAGATAAGAAAAACAACCTTGCCAAAGGTTGTAACTATCCCAATTTCAAAATGCAAGCTTCCAAAACTGATAAAGACTCAAAAAAAGTAGAATTTTTTGGAAACTCTAAAACTTTAATTAACTATGACATTGATCATCAATTTTCAGAATTTACTTTTTATATTGGTACAAACAAACGGTGTAAACTCGAGGACCTTCAAAATGGACCCGAGGTGAAATTTACTGGAAAGATCTATTTCTTTCTTTTTTAAGATGGGATTTATTTTCTGTGATAAAATCCTTATTCATATTTTATGTAAAGTCTTGAAATTAGAATTAATGTTGTTCGAATTTGCTAAGAATCTTCAACAATGAATAAGTTTCATTTCTAATCTATTGAACATCTGTTTTTAATTCTTTTGATACTTTTATTCTGTTGCTGTGTGTGACACCATTTCTAAGCTTCAACAGTTCATCCAAAAATTAGATAACTCTAACAACTGACAACGATATTCTAAACCAGACATGGGTAAACTTTTTGAAAAGCAGACTTCATATTTCTCATCATAAATCATGAAATGAATATTTATGAAAATCTTTACAGCACATCTGCCCTATTAAAATGATAAATACAATTATTTTAAGAAATTAAATTCCTTTATTCAAAAATTTGAAATTGTTTAAATCAGGTATTGATAAACTTTTCAAGTACCTTTAAATAAAACTATCTTTTAAAGAAAATTCATAAACATAATAAAAATATAAAATATATGGAAATATCTGAGACTATTTCAACTGGCAAATTAACTTTGAGATTATAAACTGCCTTCAAAGCTGTACATGTACCTGTGAATATAATTGTCGGCTTTTTAGAATTGTTACATGAAGTCATTTATGATTGGTGGAAACAGAAATTTAAAATTCAGATTATTTTCATTGTTTTGATAAGTAGAAGAATTATCCAGCTTATTAACTTTCAAAACATGAGTAAATGAAGAAGAACAAAATGAAAGATGCAACATTTTTTGAAAGTTCTTCTACTTGTAAAATCATGAAATTAAATGAGTCATAAAAAACTAACAACATGGCTACAGATCACATATAACTGCTCTAAATACTTCCAGTTATTTTTTATTTTAGTTATTCATTGCAAATTTATATCATCATGTTTATATATGTAAATCTTAACTATTTTCTAACACAAAAAACTTCAACTCAAAGAATATTTATTTTAATTTCAGAAATTTCCTGAGCTTCGTTTCAAATATGTTGAAGAAGAGTCACCCGAGGAATTTTTTATTCCCTATATTTGGTCTCTTGTATTCCATTCATCACACATGTACTTCAATCCAGCACGAATCATGCTCTTTTCTCTGGCCATCTCCTGAGACAAACTGCCCTGGTTGGCAGCCAAGCTAACATGTGGGGAACAGTGTACAATTGGTAAAGGCATCTGTTGTCGTGGCAACTAAATACAATTACTACAACTACTACTACTACTACTCCTTAGTCTCTAACCCAATCTCCTGAATATTTTGAGAGATATGGAACTCTGCAAACACACACACACACACACACACACACACACACACACTGAAACTGAAAGTCTTTCATTTTCTATCAGCCACTCTTCATCCAGGAATAGACATATTCTTATGGCATGTAGATTCATCTTCAAATTCAAATGAAGTTTACTACACAAGATTGTTGACTTGGAGTATTGTATAAATATTTCATAGTTTTGAATCTTGATATACACTTCATGATTTTGATTTGTTGAATGTACATACTGCTCTGTTGATTTAGATTGTGGCAAAGCTGTACATTATATAGATTTGAACTGTTATATTAACTTTTGGTTAAAATGTTTGGAAAAATAATTATTTTTCCTTGGGGAATCTCTTTATATGAAAAGAAATATATACATCTATATATTAAAAGATATGGTTGAAAACAAAAGTTGTTGAAATTTTGAATATATTTAAAAAATTGAAAAAGAGAGAAAAAGCTTCTCCCATTTAATCTAACCTCCACCATTAATTTTATGAAAATCAAATCATAAATTCAAACAATAAAGAAAAATAAAACTTCAAGTTTTTTTTTAGGGGGTGGGGGTGAATAATTGGAAAATATTTTGCCGAACAAAATGTACGTATGTATGTATGTGTATATGAGAAAGAAAGAGAGAGAGAGAAAGAACAAAGGATGACTTGTAAGAGACAAAAAGTTGTCTTTTTTATATGTTCATTTCTTCAACTGATCTCAACTGGTTAATATTTGCTTGGAAAGAGGTGAATGTTTGGATTGATCTTTAAAAAAAAAACAGTGTACACAACTGACCATCAAAGCAGATCAGAAAATGGTTTTTGTTCCCCTTAAATACAGATAATAAAAATTAAAAGTTGTTATTGTTGAAACATGTTAGCTTTAACCGACCTCTTAAAATGATAATGTTAATAATGAACTTCTCCAAATGGATTTATAAAGCTACCAACCTATAAAAAAAAGTAACTGATAAAAATAATATTAAAATAGACATTTGACATTCTCTGAAATTCTGTTGTTCATTGATTTTTACCTTGAAATCTTCCAGAAAAAGAAGAGAAAAAGGCATTTCAAAGTTTGGGTTATTCATACAGGCTGGCGGGGCGGGGGTAGCATTGACTGGGCACTTAACAGTTTAACTGGCCAAACACTTGATTCTTTTTGGCTACTTTTTTTATCTGTTTTTTTTTTTTTTGTGGCCACAGGCAATGCAGTCAGTATAATTTTGTATTCCTGCAGTAAAGAAAGAGTAAACACACACAAAAAAAAATGTTATTCTTGCTTGGCTTTGTTTCTCTCTCTCTCTCTCTCTCTCTCTCTCTCTCTCTCTCTCTCTCATCTTTATTTCTTTTTATCTTTCATTTTTATTTCTTTTTTGCTTACTCAGCTCAAAATATGTGGCTGTCTTTTTTTTTCATCAATTCTTGCAATTATCTTATCTTTTTATTCTCTGCTCTGATTCTCTCTCCTCAAAATCCAGGAAGTCTCTTCAGTTTGATCCAATTTTTCTAGTCTTTACAAATCAATTCATTAATTAGAAAGTGGTTTCATTTTCCAATCAATCATTAGAGAAGTCCTTGTGGTATAATGGCTAAAGTGCTGGACTGCGGTCTTGTAAGCAAGTTTGAACTTCAAACTATTACATTTCCTTTCAGATTAAAACCCTTGGGAAAGGTATGAATCCTCTTATCCCCTCCCAGCTATGGGTTAAATAGTATCACTGCTATCCATTCTACAAGAATGGTTTTAGCATTAAATAAACCATGATGGTTGATATGCCATTAAACAAAGAAATCAAACTAATCAACCATCCAGTTGATCCTATGAAGCAGAAATTTATTGTTTTGTTATATCTAGGCATTTCTTTTTCTCCATTCTATTCTTTTTTTTTTCTATGTCCAGTAAATTCATTGTAGGTTAATTATTTCTGGATAAATTCAGAATTTAATAAAGAGCTTTAGAATTAGGAGAAACCCTAAATTATAAGAGTAATTGATCTGATACAAGTAATTTACCTGCAATAAATTTACCATATAATCCTTTTTTTTTTTCTGATATCATGAGACCTTTGAAACATTGTCTGTATTGGAGGTCATCTTGTATCAACTTCCTTAAAAAGTTTATCTTGAGCTACAGATGTGGAAACTTTAGTAAACAAGAATGAATTGGAGCATCTTTAATTATTGTTGCACAATGAGTTGTTTATATTGGATGGTAATTTAGGTTAATGGGTTGACTATGGAAGAAGTGATATATCAAACAGTAATACAGAAAATATATTTGTAAAGAGGATTTACTTCTAGTTAACTTACAAATAATTGGTATCAAGTCCAGAGTCAATAAAGATTACTCAATCTAGTTCAGCATTAAATCCAGAAAGCTCAAATCTCCAAATAGCAACATTGACAAGATGTCCCTTTCCCTTACTGAAAATATTGTATTAAATGATTCACATGTGACAGGCGTCTTTTTTTATAGTAATTAGAAGATTCATTTTACTCAGAATGCTAGTGGTCATTAGTTATTTATTTTCAACAGGAAGTTGTTTATGGCTTATACCTAGAAAATAATCCAACACAGTAGAGAAATCAACAGAAATCAAACCTCTCTCATAAAACATGCCAATATTCTGTTAACCTTATGAAGATACATTCTATTTGATTCTGGCATATATCAACTGGAAGAAAGTTTGTTGATGGGTTCACATTATGCCCAGTGATACCAAACATAGATGTTGAATTCTTGAAAAATGACCACTAAAGTCAACCATGTGGCTGAAATTTCTAGATGACACCTCTATCATATTCTAATCTCACCAAAAAGATGTGCAAACCCTGCCAGAGCATATGAATGCAATAAGACATGTTCAGTACAGTTGACAATAGAGAAGGCATTGGCAATTAGATTGACCTTTCTGGAGGTGCTAATAATGTGTATGGAGTATGGGATCAAGACATTTTTGTATCATAAGTCAAAATTCACTGGACAATATCTAAACTTCAACTATCACCATCCATACAGCATGAAGAAAGGGAACATCAATTGCCTATATCAAACAAAACTTACTAGTGTCAACTCAGACTAGATGATCCATATTAGAAACACCTTTCACAGTAACAACTACCCTTCAAGTATAAGATCAGTTTCCATGAACAGATGTAAAGATGGAGAACAATAATTAGAAAACTGCCACAGTCTGTCTATTTTACGTCAGGAGCATGTCAGAAAAGATTCAGAAAATCTGCAGTCCCTATAATGTAAGTACAGTATTCAAAAGCAGTTCCGCTATTTGGAAACATCTGACCAGAACCAAGCCTCTCTCAGAAAAGAACTGTATGTATTCAATTCTATACAGCTGTGGCAAGACTAAAAATAAAAACATCAGAAATCTGTAATCTTAGAAAGAGGGAGACAATGAAAACAAGCATAGCTAATCATGTGTAGAAAGAAAAGTGGAATTGTCAATCACTGGAATTAAGTCAGAATTATTGAGAGAAAGAGAGAACAACATCAAAGAATCAGGTAATTGAAAGAATTCTTGCACGCACACTAGGCTTTAATAACTCCTCAGTAAGCTTAGCATCTTATAGGACCCTCTAATTAAGAAAGGAAAGACAAACATTTATAACTACAAATAGTGATTTAAAAAAGGGCATATTCTCTGGTTCAGTGAAAGTGGCAGATAAGTGACATCAGGTTTAGGGCTCTAAGTTTTTACCATTGAGGAAAATGATTAAAATAAAAGTATTGGTTGAGGATATCTAGTTACTTGATAGTCATAAGTTCAATCTTTGGGTTGGGTAGTGTAAAAAGTTATATACACTGGTTCAGTGGAAGAGATAGATCAGTGACATCATATGGACCAATTAGCTAGGAACTAATATAAGATATCCCTCTGAACATGGGCAGCACATTGAGAACAATTTATCCCCTCCTCCTCCTCTTTGGATTGAATAAGCAGTTCAGCTTGAAATTCCCAGAATGACTCTTGACTACAACAGACACCTAAAGAATTTTAGAGTGTAAATCCCTGTATAATGATAATTTCTTATCTAAAAAAAATCCAGTAAAAAATTCTGCTACAAACCATTATTCTTCCTTTGTAAAATTGAACAAAAACTGAATTGCATTATGTATAATTTATTTTTGGCTTAAATCTTTTATATAAATAATTTATCCCTTAAATCTATTCTGACATGAAAGCAAAACAAATTTTTGTTTTATATAACTAACTGATAGCAAATAAGTTAATATCTATTTGTTCTTGATAGGACAATTGAAGTATTTTATACATTCATAAACTTTCAAGATTAAGTTGTCTCAGTTTTTTTCATAATAAATTGTTTAGGCCTTTATTTGCTGACAAAAATAGATATAAGTTACTTTCTTCTGTTTTACTGGTTTATCAACTATGAAAATATTTTGACTGCTGCTGTTGTTAAAGTAATAAAACCTTTTATCCTTTTCTGCCTCTTTTTTTCTCCCTTAAATCTCACTAAAAAGAGTTCCCAATTCAAGGGGAGACAATTTAAAACAAAAAACTACTTCAATTAAAATAATTACAAAATGCACACCAAGTTGCTTACATTGGGGAAATGTACTTGGTAAGAGGACATGTTCCCCAAATGTGTTAAATGGTATAAGAGGCTATGAAAAAGGGCATATTGTCTGATTCAAAACAATTACCGAATTTCTTTCTAATTCTTAACAATCAATCAGAATCCAAGTTCATTTCTCTCTCTGCATTTATTAATTGAAAAGTCCTAACAAAAACAATCTTTGACTTCTAAATTGGTGAATTGGACGATTTTATTCTGCTTTACTCTTTATAATTCAACTAACGTTTTTTTAATCTTTTATTCATATTGAATTAACATACACGTCACATAAGGTGATCTAAACTATTGTTTATTATTGACTATCAGCTTCACTGACATTTGTTGACATTGCAGCCAATTCCTCCTGCACACTCTTCACCAGTCCAAAATGGCATTGTATTTTGTAAACAATATTTTTTTTAAATCTTCTGGACTACTAGTGATTATATTAAACAAAATAAAAGTACTACAATCTATGTAATGCTAAAAATTTGAAAAATATTTCATGAATTTCATTGTGCTCATTTTGCTATTTTGAAAAACATTTTCTCTACACCAATTACGTTTAGCTATCTGAAAATCTGGGTGGAATTTTAAGTTCATAATGCTGAAGTGTTTTTGAGATGACTTGGCAGGTAATAAACATCAGATTAATATTTATGGGACCCAGATGTCTACATTAAACAAAAAGGTAAAGATTTGGTTAAGCAAACCTGATGGACACAAAATAAGGGTTCAGTTTAACATCATACTTATATTGTAAATTGATTACCTCAATAAGAACTAAAACTAAAAGTTTTGGAATTTTCAAACATTAATATTCTAAAAACATACTTCAGTGACCATAGCAATAGTCATCCTTGTATTTGATTGACAAATGGACAAAAAGGACATTTAGTGAATAAGATTTATCTTTTTTATATTGAAAATTATAAAAATTAATTTGTACCAAAAACAACTAGAGGTGGAAATAAATCAAACATGAGATTTAATTCAATTAATGATAAAATTGTTTTTATAATCAAATGAATTTAAGGATTTATGATTTGAATTTTATAAGGTTTTTTTCTTCACTAAAAGTAATTTAATCTTTTCAGTGTGTACAACACATCTACAGATAAACAGGATTCAGTTTACATATCTGTGAAAAATACAGGCATTGATTATAATATACTAATATTTTTGATAAAGCTGTTGAAGTAATCTTTCTCTAAAAGGAACTTTTGTATATACAGTGTGAAACGAGAACCAGGAGAGACCACTATAATTATTTGTGTATAACATGCACTTTGAACTTTGGACTATGAAATTCGGCGAAAAAAATTCTCATCTATAAAATGGATTGACTTTATAGAATTTGTAGCTACTAAATTTAACCTAAATTTGTTAATTTTTTTTCAGTTTATACCATCGTGTACTATACTGCAGGCCTGTTCATGGTACAACTGAGAGCCAGAACTGGAAGCCTATTGCAGAAATTTTGGAAGAAAATTAAGTTAGCTATTTTTGAAAATATTTAGAATAACATTTTAACCCATAGCAGAGGATAATACAATGTGCTGAAAGGAAAATATGTATTTCTGTTATGAACCCTGGTAAGAATTAAACAACAAAAAAAAGAGGTTGTTAAGATTTCTGGTAAAAGATATGATATACATAATGTTGAAAAGAGAAACATTCACACAATTTACAGGTTTCATTAAATCCTTTATTCAATTCAACACAGGGATTGAATAAAAAGTGTGGTTCAAATTTTCATTAAAGTTACTGTGTTCAAATTAATTAAATTCTTTAATGGATCAGTTGTAAATTGACCAAGTATCACATATTTATGGCTCGCAATTAAACCGTATCAACATAGACTAACAATTTCATTGTATGTATGGTAGTAGCAGTATATTTGGATAATGTTTTATATGACTACTTGGACTGTCAATAATTTGACCAAATTTAATGATAAAAACAAGTCAGCTGCCAAATTGTAGAGGGGGACATTGTGCAGTTTATCAATTTGAAGAGTCTTAACATTTGAAATTTTCCACTATGACAAAACCTTGTTTACGAAGATGGCAGTATCATTCTTAGCCAGACTTATTCTAGACTGAGTGAAAAGTGTATTATATATTTTTTCTGAAAACACTGATACAGAGAATTGAACTGTTAACTCAATTTGTTTAAATAAAAAGGCTGATGTTAATTTTGAAAATGGAATCAATCTTGGAAGGAATTTCGGACCCCCATTAAGGTATATCAACATTCTACCAAAGTACTGTTTTATGTCGTATGATAGGTTTGAAATAATCTTAAATAGTTTAATGTTTAAAATAAAAAAACAGACTACTCATAAAAAATTGAATTTTATCAATGAATAATTCTTATAAATAATAATATAAAAAAATATTAAAATGACTTTGTGACTATTGCCCAATAATGGGATTTTATTTTAATTTTCCATAACTAAATTTTGCAGTAAGAACAGAAACATAAAAAAAAGGCTTTGAAAGAAGTGAAGCACATTTATCTTTTGTTTTGTTTTGAGAAGAACCTTAAAGTTTAAATGAAAATGTTAAACAAACTTAAAAGGGGAAAATATTTGATAAACTTTAATCTAAAAATGTTAAATAAGAAGCTTAAAATTTAAAGAAACAAGAAGACCAAGATTCCTATTTACTATTTTTGCATAGTGAATTCAGACTCAAAATGTTTGTATTTAAAACCTTCATATAACAACTGAAAATAAAATAAATTTTATACTTACTTTGGTTGAATAAGGTAAATGATATTCCAATTGTTAGGAAAAATTTTGTTGAATTTCTTAAGCCAACAACACAAGACTAATTTGCTCAAACTGAAACAAAAAAGCCAAGCTACTGAAATCAGCCTCCAGTTCTGTCCCTTCTGTTCTCAATGATTTGACCTCTAATTTAGAATGCTATGGTTCATACTGACTAAAAAAAAAAAGAATTTTTATAGTTTACATTTTATCTTCAAACACAAAATTTACTGAGTATTTAACGCAAACACACAGATATGTTAAAACAAAACTGCAACAAGTATGTAGTGAAAATAAATTCACATTTGGATAAACAAAATCATAAACAAACACACATTTCAGGGGATATTTCTCAGTAATGGCATAAAATACATTTGTTTGGACTATAGATATAATTTACTTTTGGTCAAAATGGATAAAAGTGTATAATATGCACCCCTTAACTTTTGGATTGAAAAATCAGGAAAAATAATATGTCTTATAGACAAATAATTACAATAAGTTTTAATTTTCCAACTTTATTAGAGGTCCATCATGAGTGACTTACTATTTCAAGTTTTATTCTATGAATTTTCTTTCTAGAAAATGAAAAAAAAACACAAAAAAAGAAATTTGTTTCAAAAATGTGTTTTTATTGCACATAAAAAATATATCAAAACATACACAAAACCAAATTACATTGATAAAAAAAATATTACAAGATTTTGGAATATTGTACCACCTTGTCTAAATAAGATTTAATAAGATGACAATATGTCTAGACATTTTTTTAAAATACTTTTTGATACTGAACAGTTTAAGTACAATAAACCGAACATTCAGGAAGAAGCGGCTTTCAAATGATTTTCAATATTGATTCAGTATTTATAATATAAGACTTTTCAGGTGTTATTCATTGTCATAAGATTAAGTCAAACTATCAAGATGTGGACATTGAATAAATTATTTAAAGTAATGAAAATAAATTTTAAAGCCTCAAGTCCCTGATGTGCATCTAATTTAAATCTGACATATAGGCCAGTTTTTTTTGTCTCAGAATTAATACTAGCTCCGGATAAGCTGTTATATCTTTTTATAGTGATCATACTTCCTACAGGAAGATTTGGAGACAGACTTAAATACATTTAAATTGTTTATTAATTGTTTAGAGATGGACAAAACCTTTCAAACAGAAATTGGATATATTCTGAGTTCAGAATAAAAAAAATTTATGATTTTTTTCTTTCTACATTAAGATCAAAGTGTAGTATCTGATCTTTTTAGTTAATGTAATGTATCTTATTTTTATTTACTTAGAAGGTACTAACAGATATGAAAACCTTGTATAAAATTAATGAGAATATTGAAATATAAACAAATCCTTTTCAAGTTTATAAATTCTGCACTGTTTTTAGTTGTATTTTCTCATTGAGGTTAATCCTGAATGTTACTGAATAAGCCCTAAAGAAAAAACATGTGACCAAAGATCAAGTATTTTGTTCTAGTATTAAATTATATCTGAAAGTATATTTAAAAGTGAATATAGATAGGATTGACAAACTCATGAGAAAAACCCTTATTATTCTTTGATGTGTACAACAAATAAGTGAATACAAAAAATCCTGTTATCCACATAACAAAAGTGAAATGATATTCTTTGGTGAGATCACAAGAAAATTATAAAATACATAAATAACAACACAATTTAGTCAGCCAACTTAATAAATTAGGCCAAAAGTTCTCATACAAAATCCTCCCTTTTTTTTTTTTTTAATTTTACAGAGTAAAAATAAAAATGAACATAAATTCTCCATAATGTACTTTGAATAATAAATGAAAATAATTGTTTCCACTGTGCATTTGGCAGTTTTTTGTTTGTTTTTTTTTTACTTTTAAGCTGTCAACAGTTACATTGTAATTTAGCTTTTTATGGTAGGTCATTTGTTTTTTTTCTTTGTTCATTGGAGTTTGTTGCCATTGAAAGACTAGTTGTTGGTTGTACATGGAAATATGACTGAAGAAAAAAGGAAAAATGTCATTCATAATTTAATAAATATCAATTTAGAAGTTTTGGTTCATGAAGTCTCAGCTGACTTTTGGTCAATATTCCTTTCGTAGAGCAAAAAGACGATTCTTCTTGTAAAGAAGAAGAGGACGAAAGTGACTTCATATTCTCACTACTCAGCAATTGTGCAAAATGAATTGTGGATCCACTAATTACATTCCTGCCTTTCCACACATTCTTTTTTTTTTTTTTTCATGGTCCTCCAGGTGACAAAACCGACATCAAAAACTGTGAAACCTATGCTGATGTGATTCTAATTTTTTTATTTTTCTATTTTGATGAACTTTTATGTTTATGAAGAAATAAATTTGGTTTTCAGATTTCTGTTATGAATTTTCAAAAAGAAGTATCATGTAGAATTACAAGTTTGTTTTTTTTTCCATCAGAAATTCATCAAGGAATTGGAGAAATTACTCTGGAATGATTTGGGGAATGTTATCGCCATGATTAAATTCACATAAAAACAAAAACATCTTTTCTGGATGATTGTATTACATGTTTGAAATAAGATATTAGCAGAAACAGTTTTTTTTTATTTATTTATTTTAAATTCCTTAAAGAGTCAATAAAATAAAGTTTGAATAGTTCAAAAAGCAATCATCAAATTATGTTGCTCAAGTAAAATATATTGGACCAGTTTGTAAATGTAATGAAGAATCTAGAATCTCTCTCCTCTTTTTATTCCAAGCCCTATTATTTCAAATTATCATAAAAAATTTAAAGTATTAATAATTTTTTGTATCAATTTAAAAATGCTGTTAAAAGTGAAGTGGGTGGGGTACTCATAGGACAATTTTACAGTTTTTTATCACTGTAAATTAAAAAGTTATAGGAATTATTCTTACTTATAAAAAGTATAATCATTCCCTAAATATCAAAAACTAATTTTTTTTTGTTTAAAGAATTATTTCAAGAAGTTATTTGATATTTGTTCCGTCACACTCGAGATGATTATATATATATGTGTGT
The DNA here is from genome assembly GCA_963585895.1 of Sepioteuthis lessoniana. Lineage (NCBI taxonomy): Eukaryota > Metazoa > Mollusca > Cephalopoda > Myopsida > Loliginidae > Sepioteuthis > Sepioteuthis lessoniana. The sequence goes on along the minus strand of OY757923.1, from coordinate 1,734,818 downwards.
GTGTGTGAGTTGCTTTAGCAATAATCTTGTTAGTTTTAAGTTAAAAACGTCTTTTAAAAAGAACTTAAAAAAGTGTTTTTTTTTTCATTATTTTATAAAATTAATACTAAGCTCAATAATTACTGAATTATTTTCCTTGAACTTTGGGAAGATAAACTAGAAAATAACAAGCAATTCATTTTTCATACTTCATCAGCAAGTCGCACTGACGGCACAGATTTGCCTGGCTCTCTCTCTTCATCAGTCCCTATAATGCATCACTCTCAGCAGGTCCTCCAACACTGGAAGAACATCATTTATGAGTTCATTCTTGCTTCTCTAGCAGTGTCCCACATATCTTGTTCATCTTACTTGGATGGAAGGTACTATTTACCAACCCCTCCGCTCGGGCAGGATATGACACAAGGTCAATTTTTAAGCGGAGTTTAACAGGTTTTAATTCAGAGTTTTCCTTCTCCTAGACTAGTTGCCTCACCAAGGCTGAAGAACCTAGTCCGTCCTACTATTTACCCATAGCTGGAGGGAGAACAAGGGGGTTCATACCTTTCCCAAGGGTATTTGCCCGAAAGTGAACGTAATAACGCGACTGGAGTACGAACTCGCGTACTACGATTCCGCAGTTCATCGCTTTAACCATTACACCACGAGGACACCCCAAATTGGATGGAAGGTAAGTGGCTGTAAAGCTGCTGTTTTGTGGGATGTTGCTTCTAGGATTTGTTCAAAAATTTATCGATATTTCAATCAAGGAGCAAATAACATATTCCCTCCTAAAATAAATATTTCTAAATCTTCAACATATTCTACTTAAACAATAAGTTTGTTTTTTTTTCTCAAAAAATTCTGGAAAATAAATTTTACAATTTTTAGATTACATATTAAAGATATTTTTGGAAATGAAATAGTCACATCTTTAAAAAAATTATGAACATGAATCAAATTTTTTAAATGAATATAAAAGTATATTAAAAACAGTGTATTTTCCCAAGCTGTAAATTTGAATAATTTATGCCTAATAAAAATTAAATCTACGAAAAAACTACTTTATAATCATGAAAACAGAGGTAAATTTTTTTTTTTTTTATATTATTAAATGAATAGATACCAAGTAAATAATATAACCTCAGATTTTACAAATAGACTGATTTCAGTGTAAAAGTATGCAGAGTGTTGCTTCAATTAAACCCATTTTGATTAATTTATTTCTGTTAATTGAGGAGGAATCTCTGTGGTGTAGCGGTTAACATGTTGAATTGCAAACATCATAGTGTGAATTTGAACTCCAGTTGTGTGGGCTATTATGTTCACTTTCAAACTAATACCCTAGGGAAAAAGGTATAATCCCCTTTATTGATCCGAGCTATGGATTAAATAGTACCACTAGAGTTCTTCTACAAGGATGATTTAGCATTATATAACCCACAAAAGTTGATATACCATTAAACAAAGAGAGACACCGAGACCAATCTGTTAATTTTAAGACAAAGTAACAACCTGTTTTTCAGTAAAAGAAATGAACAAAAAAACTGAAAATCTTAATAAATTTCTTTCCAAACTTTTACACTGAAGATTTAGACATTGTAAGTGACATTTCAGTATAAATAATAAATTAATAATCTTTTAAAATATAATTTTCATGTATCATTTCAGATTAAATATATACATTGGCTTAGCATACTCTCCCCCCTTGACAAAAAATATGGAATTAGCACACTTAGAGGATGTTCACATAATTTTTCTATTTAACAGTAAATAAACTAGTAACAGTTAAGATATAAAACAGTTTTTTTCTTTAATAGCTGAACATTCTGGCTTCATAAAATATTCCTTAACCCTTTGAGTCCCAAGCCTAAATTTACTCTTTACCATTTGAACATGATCAAATGCGGTGTTACACCAGTTTACTGTATTTACTTGTATTCCCCCCCCCATAGTATTTCCCCCCCCCATAGTATCAGTAACCTGGTACTATGGCCGGGGGTGATACAAGTACCACCTGTATATTAGTGTAACAAGCGCAAAGGGTTAAATAAACTATAATAAATCATCTTAAGGGTATGATTTTTTTTTAAATCATGTAAAAAAGAAAATTAAAACTGTTATAAAAGGAGGTTCAATTTTTGGGGGGTGGGGGTCAATGAATTCCAGACTTCTTTCTTCAATATTCAGTTATTCCATAATATTTTTATCTGCTATAAAAACTGATTAGTGAACAAACTGCTTTGGTGATCTAGTGGGAAGCAGTGTTTTAAATATGACTTGACTGTAAGTCAAAATTCTGAAAGTAGTTCATTATCACAATAGCAGCACACTCAAATAGTTTATAAAATAAAAGATATAAAAGATGACATTAATGCATCATTGACAAAGTTGTCTTGTAAAATACATTTTGTAAAAGAAATAATCTCAATTGATTAGTAGAAAATGGGCCTTTTTACATAAAAACAAATTTTTCCAACATCAGCAAACAAATTTGATAAACTGTTGATAATAACCAAAAATGGGTGATATTTACCCCTTTGAAAGTGTCAGCTTAATAGTTTGGGCTGAGAAAAATCACATCAAATGCTAAAAAGTTTGTTATAACAACCATTTACAGCCCTTCTTTTTGATAGAATGATGGGATAGCTTTAAAGAAAGATTTTTGTGCAGCCAGGAGTGAAGTTTGAATGTTTTGTAAATTTTGAGTGTTCACAGTTACAAAATACGTGAGGGGGCCAAGGGAGTTCAAAATATTAAAACAAATACAAACTTATCATGACATCTTTATCAAAGTAAATAAATAATCGGTTTGTTTTTTTTCTTAAAGAATTAAAAGTAATTCATCAATCATAGCAGAGATTTTTGGTCATCATTTAAATAAAGTTAATCAATGATGAAAAACAGAAGGTAAGTCAAATTTTAATAGAATATAAAGTTTATACCATTTAGTAGGAAATTAAAGTGTATTTAAAAGGATTGAAAATTCAGATTTGTAATCTGTGTGTATATAGATTTATATTTTCAAGCCTATATTAGTATATATATATATATATATATATATATATATATATATATATGAATATGTATGTTTTTGTATACATATACATATCAGCATTTGTAGATATACAAACATATAGTTTTAGCTTTGTATGTATATATAAACTTATCACAGATTTTAAAGTACTAGGCTGACTTATACATGAGTTGTCTTTGCTTGAGTTTGAAAATAAAATTTTATTTTCCTTGTTTATATTAAATATGATCAACCTAGTAATTAAGAAAAATTTAAACCTTTCCGGTCTCTATTTTATTAAGGGAAGATTTTTATAATTTTATTATATTGCATAAAAAAATAAATATTCATTAAATGTGATACATGACAATTCTAAATAATTTGTTTTCCTAGAACAAGTAGCATTTTTTTTAGAACTGAATATTTTGTGGAATGTTTACAGAACAAATGAAGATTGAAAAGCTTACAAAATACCAAGGAGACTTTAGAAAACTCTCATGAAATTACTTAAAATATTCCAAAGATTTCTTTTGATTTTGTAACTGTAAGATTTATTGAAATATAATTGGAAAAAGAGAGTTTAAATAATAATAATTTTGCATAACTCAATAATTTTAATATTGTATAAATCGACTTCTTGTAAATCTTTGGTAAACAACATAGTATATTAGGATTCCTAGACAGTGGAGAACTGATCTAATCGAAAACTCTAAATTCTAACTTGTGGAGAAGGCAACTATCTCTTCCAAGAACTGATATGATAATTCGCAGCTATAGAAGGTCATAATCACTGAAGGATGTCAGACTTTCCATTTGATTATAAAAAGTGAAAATATTGAAATACGAGTTGATTTGTAACACTGAAATAATCAAGTAATAATTTCCAATTGATTGAACGTTAAAAATATTCTTTGTTTATAATAACCTTAAAAGAATTGCTGGTTTTCAAAGCTGAAATACATGAAGTTTCATTGATGGCTTTAATTCGGAGACAACAACTTCGCCTAATGGACTAATATGGATCCCACCGGGATTTACAAGTCCATCTTTTGCTGTTAATAAAACTGATTCAAAATCTCCATCCATAGTGAATCGAAACACACGATTTCTGTCACTGTCAGTCACATAAATAAAATTATTGTCTGTAGTGACATCTTCTGGGTGCTCTAAAGCCTGTTCCCCAGAACCACGATAGGTAAATTTCATCTGGCCTTCTTTATCAAAGCAGTATAAACACTTGAGTCGGTTGCCCACAATAAGGATATTCATTTGCTGAGTGACTGTCATATACCATAGACCACCCTCGAGAATACCCGTTTCTAAGTCCAGGTCAACTGTCTGCACGTTCTGTATTTCACTATCGTCTTTGAAAAGAAGAATGTCAACACAAAGCGTGTAGTAGTTAATCGAACAGACTAAACGACAATAATCAGGACTGGCAACACTCTCATAAGGCTTGAGTGTTTTTAAAGTCTTACGAATTTCAATACAACTATTGCACTTGACAAAACAGATCTGCTTACTTTCAGGGAGAGTGACGACAACTTCGTAATTGGACCACAGACACATTCCATGGGGAGGTGAATGCAACTCAAACTCTTCCAAAACCTCACCATCGAATCCAAGCTTTTTTAAAGCACCCTCGTGACGATCGCTCACGATGATAAACTTTTTAGGAATGACCACCAAGTTATCCAGCCGGGAACCATCTTTTCGTTTTACAATGCTCCGGCATTCAAATGTCGATATTTTGTTTGGGATGCTGTCGTTCGTCCATGTAACAGTTCTGTAGTGTTTCATCTGATTTTCTTTATAAGGTACATTTTCTTCTTCCATTATCGTACGACAGATTTCATATTTGGACATTTCTTTGAAGCCACGTAGAAAGGAAGGATTTGGGTGAATACGAGGCATGAGCCGCATACACTTCAAAGATGGTATTTTAAGTTCCGTGCTGGTGAAGATTTCGCCAGATAAAGTGCATACATCTGGATCAGTGGTTGTCTCAGTTGATTTCTTTATCTGGATAATACGATCTCCAAGATAAGAAGATATTTGTCGAGTCTGAAGCAGTAACTTGTTTAAATGATCATATTGTTCTTTAAACTCGTGTTCAGCCTCACTGACAGCTGTTGCCGCCTTCTCAAGTAAAATTTTGATCATTTCCTCTGTAGACATACGGACCTCATTCAATGTAGCATCCTTGTGTTGAGCCAGCTTTTCTAATTGAGTCTGTACCATATTGGAAAGTTCATCCATCTCCGATTTACGGTTTTGTAAGGAAACGTTCAGTTGTCGACGGGCCCGATCGGTGAGCACTAGTTTACAAGAACTGTGGGTATCAACAAAACATCCGCAACAAACCATTTTACTGCAACTAGCGCAGAAGATATTAAGATCTTCCCCCGTGTGGATTGGGCAGGTAGATGAGGCCGTCGAAGCCTGCCAGACCACCGCTTGAGACAGACTGACCGTCTCGTGTTTCGAGTCGGATGGCCGTGGGAAAATCTTATGTTCCAGATTACATGCTGGGCACAGGCTTTCACTGCAGCTTTTACACCAGGAGGTCGCTTTGCGGTTACCCTGGCCACGACGTCGACATGATTTGCATATTTCGAACTCACTCCACTGGTTTTTCCGAGGGGACATTCCGCTGCCGACAAAGAAATTCGTGGGGAAGGTTTTCGCCCATCCACCTAATTGTATTGAACTGCTCGGAGGAATGACTTGGCCACGACAAGAAGGGCACGAAAATGTGCCTCGGCTGTTGATTTCATGCTCCCGACTATTGATATGGTTTTGTAGACATCGACAACAAAATGTGTGTAGGCATGGGATAAGAGCCTTGGGCTCCTTAAAGTCTTCTAAGCAAATGTAACAACAGAAAACATCGCTTCTACTGTTTTCTGCAGCCATCTTGGTCGTGGTACTAGCAGACAATGTTTATTATGCGCATGCGTAAATCACAGTAGTTAAGAGTTTTCTCCCTTGCATTGTAAAACCTAAATAAGATTTATACAATAATTGTTGTACAAACAGCAATGTTGCTTCTCACGGAGTCTTCATCAGATGAATACTGGATTCAGGAATGGTCTCGAGGGCCATACCATCATTACTACTAACCCAGAGCTTTTCAGCTCACTGAGAGTTATATATATATATATATATATATATATATATATATATATATATATATATATAACTCAAACTTGGTAAAATCGTCATTATAAATTTATTTCGACGGAGAATATTACTATTCTCTCCGAAATAAATTCATAATGACGATTTTACCTAGTTTGAGTTTCCATCTGATTACACTATATACGCTGTGAATGTCAATTTTGTTTTATCCCAGCAAATGAATAAGGGATTAACAATAGCCATACATTGAGCACTCACATAGATTTATATGATATTCATCATATATTTTATAATAGAATAATCCACACTCACTGTCTTTGGACGCTGACTGGATATATATATATATATATATATATATATATATATATATATATATATATATATATATATAGGTATTATTCGGTCCAGTTAAACCAGAGTTGGGAGTAATTCCTTCAGGACAAGAAAATCATTCAAGAGCTGAACATTTAAACACACATGGAAAAAATAGGTAGCTAAATAAATAGTATCGAAATTAATATAAGCATTAATATTTCCCTCATAAAAATTCAGTATATTGACATAGAACATAACAGTTATTTATCGAACTTAACAAGAAAAGAAGATAAATAAAATAAAATAAATAAATAAGTTAAATTACCGTAACTGACGGAAAAATTTTGAAAATAAAATAAATAGGTAAATAAAAAAAACCAAACTCAATAAAACGAGGAGATAACTCCTTTAATCTCTTCTCCCTTCCCTTTCCCTCCCACGTGTCTATTCTGTTTTATTTATCCGTAAGATCTGAAGAAGTCCTGTTATATTTTTCTTCGTGTTTTTGGTTCACACCAGAAACGAAAAACAGGATGGAAATAAATTTATAATCCTAGAATAACCGGTCTTTGTTTTTTTCTTTAAAGAATGTATATATATATATATATATATATATATATATATATATATATATATATATATATATATATATATATATATATATATATATAATTATTTTTAAAGATCGCAGACTACAGCTAAATGAACGTAACAAGTTTGTGTTTAAGTTTAGACATAAAAGTAAATTTAAATTATCCTGACTGGGGGCCACAGAGGGTCCGACTCAAGACAATAACAAGGATATTGATGTTGGATAATTTTTTATAGGAAATAATAACCTTTAATTCAGTAGTTGATTGTATTGTATGACGGGAGATTTATGTAGAGGAGGAGATTCTTGGAAATTTAGATATTAATTAAACAATTAGGGTTTTTAATTTCTAGAGTAGTTAATTCCCTTTGACCATTTTTGGGTTAAAGATACCTGGTGACTGCCAAAAGATTTTTTTAGGAGAAAGACGATGACCCCATAAGTTGAGTTAACATATGTAAAAGAAGTAAAAGGAAAAATATATGAAGATAATTGTTTACTTTACAAGCTTACATTATTCTTAAAATTCCACCTACAACGAAAAATCTAGCATATGTTCACATTAGAATGGGTTAATTTACAAGAACACCTTATTTTTGGTTTCTTAATTTTTCTAATACTTTATTTTTTTGACACCCCTTTATTTTCACCTGAGAATTCAAATTTATATGGTTCTTTCTTTCATTTTTTTTTCCCATACACATATACAAACAGTAATCCATATTTGTTGTTTTTCATCCTCAAACTCAATGGAGTCATCTGATGAGATGAAGAGTATGATGATATTCTTCGCCGAAATAAATTTATAATGACAATTTAACTAGGATTGAGTTTTCTTCTAATTGCATTATATATATATATATATATATATATATATATATATATATATATATATGGCACTGCAGGTATATTTTGTATTAAATAGCTGTGCATTGAGCACTGAGCACTCTTTCTTTGGATACACAGAGTCATTCTTTACTTGATATATATATATATATATATATATATATATATATATATATATATATATATATATATATATATATATATAATAACTTTAAAATCTCAAAAGTTTTCTTTCTAGTCAAGTTTAATGACTGTCTATTCTAATATATATATATATATATATATATATATATATATATATATATATATATATATATATATATATATATATATGTATATGTATATTACTGCCTGCCTTAGAATAGACATTTATTAAACTTGAGTAGAAGAAAGACATGTGATTTTTAAATTAATATATATTATATATATATATATATATATATATATATATATATATATATATATATATATATATATATATATAAAGAGTTGGCAACCACAGTCGAGAGCAACCTGAAGGCTCCCTTTACAATCATCTAGCATCAATATCCCTTCTATTGTACAAAAAAAAAGTGTTTTAGACAGGAAAAATTCCGCTTAGTTTCTGAGAACTTTTATTTCCAACATTTTTTAATCTTTCATATCAAATTATAATCGGTTTTATTATCTTTTCCTCTCAATTTGTAGATTTACTTCCCTTTGACCAAAAATTAAATGACTTTTTAGCAAATCATTAATTTTTGCTTAGCAATAAGCGATTTATTAAAAAATAAATCAAATCAAATTGAATAGATAGGGCTTTCGAAAAAATTTTTTTTAATTCAGTTGTGTTATAGAATTCAAATGTATCTGATTGGTAATTCTTCATTTCCAATCCTTTAATATTCATAGAATGATAAGAGTTTCAATAAAAAGAAACTATGAGAAAAACTAGTAATAGATTTAATGTTTAGAAATTATACTAACTTACCTGAATGGAACCGGCACATTGGTCTAGTGGGTAGAGTGTTCACCAATGGTCCAGGAGACCTGGGTTCAATCGCAGTTCACGTCATACCAAAGACTTTAAAAATGGTACTTGATACCTCCTTACTTAACATTCAGCAATATAAGGTACGTATTAAGGGTAAAGTGGAGCAATCCAAGGAAAGGAGTGGCGCCCTTCCCTACACCTCAGTGTAGTAGCAATTGAAAAGGGAGCCTTCTGGTCATGCTTGACTATGGTCATCAACTATTTACCTGAATGATGTGATTATGTCATCAAAAATTAAAGAAACCGTTGCCTTGATTGAATTTGTTGTCCATTACAAGATATAAAGTCAGTTATTAAGTATCACGCATAAATAAGTTCAATTTTTTTTTAATAGAAAGTTAATCTTATTTTATGATGTTTTGTAGAACATTATCCAATCAAAACAGGTATTATTAGGTATTATTTATTATCAAACTCTGCAGCATTAAAACTCTACGACTAAAAAAAATGGCATAAATATATATGAGTGGTGTACTTATTTTTGTTACACTGTTTCGATGCTGTAAAGTTTAGTAATAAATAATACCTAATGATATCTGTTTTGATAGTATAATATTCCACAAGAAAGAATGAGATACTAGTATCTTTGGTTCAGAAGAAGATTTTTAAAAAATTGTTAAGGATGTATTATTCTACATGTTAACAAAAAACAACAGTACTTTCTTTCTAACCGAATATATGAGTTAAAGTTTGCATTAAAATTTCCAATGTTGAGATGTCCATCAAATGAGGCACAACAACATCCAATTCATTTACAATGATCTCCACTCGGAGATGATTGTATTTAGATAAGATGATATAGAATGCATATTAACCCTATCATTACCCAACATCTTCTGCATTTAACACAAACACTACAAGTATTTAACCTTTGAAATCTTTAATTTTCTTTGTTCTAAAAGGAAAATATAACCACATATTATCATTTAGACTGATCAGATAAATTTGACAACAGATCTTGTTTACAACTTTAAGACACACACCTGTTCAGAACAATTTTTTGCTAATCAATTCAAGTCAGAAGTTTATTTTATACAAGGTCAGTTTTTTTACTTCTGCTATGACTTTATACATATGCTCATGTAATACATACACATATTTAGAACATACACCCATATAATACAGGGTGGAACGATAAAATTGTCGTTCTAAAGAAAACAACACAACAGCTTTATTTTAAAACTTTTATTGAAAAAGTCAATTCAGGTAACTTGATTATGTAGTAGAGCTGACGTCTATTCAATGTAACTGCCTTCAGCCTCAATCACCACCTCGATATGGATCCGGAACAGGGAGCATGCCTTTTCCACAAGCGCCGGTGGGAGCTCAGTGAGTACTCTGCGGATGGCGGCGATCAGGCTGGCTTTGGTGTTATGGGAGGTCATGTTGGTGATGTTCTCAATGTATGACCAAACGAAGTAGTCCAGCGCATTCAGGTCGGGGGAGGAGGGGGGCCAGTGAGAGAAGGGTACAAAGTCGTAGCACTCCTTCAGAAGCCAAGCCTGGGTCTCTTCGGACTTGTGGGCCGGCGCCGAGTCCTGCTGCCACACTCAGGGTTCGCTACCGGCCACCTGATTGCACCAGGGGATCACCACACTCTTCAGCACATCCACGTACACTTTGGTGTTGACTTTCAAGCCAACTTCGAAGATGTGAGGTGGCATGATGTGGCCCTCACTTGAAAGCACACCAAAGACCATAACCATAGCCGGAAACTTTGTATTCATCACCCTGGGCACGTCCCTGTTATTTGTGGCAATCCAGATTTGCATTTTGAGGGTGCTGGCAATGGTTCTGTTGTCATAACTTGGATCGGTAGAGAGCGTGAGTTGTATAGTGGCGCATCTCCGACCTCATTTGTTGAACACTGTGTCACTTTCAGACATGATAGAAGGCTCCTATTGCTCTTGGGATTTGTGCACAACAGGCCAACTAGTAGATGGTCTGCATCAAAAAAAAGAAAACTGGTTTTCATTTAATAGAAATGGAATCATGTCGTCTTTTCTAGGGCGACAATTTTATCGTTCCACCCTGTACATACACACATGTACTCATGTAACAAAATTTGCTATATACAGTCACTCACAATGTTTATTTGTATTCTTTTCCAAGTAGATGTAAAAAATGGCTACTTTTCTTATCAATAGATGCCACCCTTATCAATAATTTCTTGACTGAACTTTTTGCTCCTGGATGTTGACCTATGACGTTCTTCCATCCAGCATCTGGTGAAATGCAGCTTGACCCGCGCGCCTTTTGATTCATTCACTTTACTTCACATCTACTATATTGGTGCCACTCTAACCACTTAACCAGCCGATTGGCTTAATAAGTAGAGTGTTTGCCAATGGTCCGGGAGACCAGGGTTCGATCCCAGGTTGAGTCATACCAAAGACTCAAAAAAATGGTACTTGGTGCAGCCTTGCTTAACACTCAGCATTATAAGCTACAGATCAAGGATAAAGTGGAGCAATCCAGGGAATATACATTTATGTAATAGCAATTAAAAAGGGAGCCTTCAGGTCACCCATGACTAAGGTCACCAACTTTACTTATACTGCTTTCCTTGATTTCCATTGCTAAACGTTTCTATGGTTTGTATAATACTTTCCTCCTTCAGCAAAAAAAAAAGCCTGGGCAGGATAACTGAATGATTATGGAGGCAGCACATTTAAATGTTGCAGAGTTTTACCTCTTCAGTTTGATCAAAGGTTTTATAGTCACAGAATTATATAACTTTGATACTACACTTGTAGGTTTTTTTTATTATGTGAGTTTTCTTTCTCAGAAAAAACAAAGGCCCCCTTCTTTTTTTCACCTTAAGTTTTCGTTTAGTTAAAGTCCAGCTTATTATATTTTATTTTTATCAGGTAATATAGGTTCAGCTTAAACCACATAAACCAAATTATTTTGGTGCCTTAAATTCAGAAAACTTCTGTCTCGATTACATACTAAAAATGTCAACAGATTTATTTGGTTTCTTTGTTTTTTAATGGCATATCAACCTTTCTGTGTTATTTAATGCCAAAGTCATCTTGTCAAAGAATAGCAGTGATACTATTTACACTATAGCTGGAAGAAAAAGAAGTTTCTGCCTTTCCTCGAGGGTATTAGTTTGAAAGTGAATGTAATATTGTAATTGGCATTTTGAACTTACTTTGAGGCAGCAGTCTAACACTCAGGCCATTATGCAATGGGGACTCAATAGATCTTATAAAAGACAATGGTTTCACACTAAAAAAGACAAGAAGCAGATGATATCCTGCGAGGACTATGACAGACACAAACTACACAGATGATCTGGCACTTCTTGTAAATACACTTGCCCAAGCTGAATCTCTTCTACATAACCTGGAGCAAGCAGCAAGGAGTATTGGTCTCTATGTGAATGCAATAAAACAGATTTCATGAATTTTAAACATTAAGTAGCAAACCTCAGAAATTCGTTAACCAGTTCCCATTTCTTGGTAACAATATTTCTCATATTAAAAGCAAATGTCAACATACACATAAAAAGGATATGGATAACTATAAATAGATTATCAATCATATGAAAATCTGATCTCTCTCATTAGATAAAGCTGGATTTTTTCTAAGCTGTGCCTGTGTCAGTACTACAAAATGGATGCACAACTTGGACTCTAATGAAAAGCACGAAGGAAAGGCTAGATGGGAACTACACAAGAATGCTAGGTGCTCATTTGAGCAAACACGTGGAGACAGTCAGCAAGCAAGAATTTACATACATCAGCTTCATGTAGACACTGGATGCAGTCTAGAGGACCTGCCAGGAGCAATAGATGAAAGGAACGGATAGTAAGAGAGAGTTTGTGCTATCAGCCTGACACGATGATGACGATGATGCTAGACTTTATTTATCTCAGACCATGGGTCCCCCACTAAAATTGTTCCCAATCAGGCCTTGCAGTGTCTTAGGCTGTTTCCAAGAGTTTCAACTTGGAGTATATTGTAGTGGACAATGGTATCTTTCAAGAATGAAAATGCATATTGGTAAAATTGCTCAGATGCCAATATGCAAAGCTATTTTTCTTTTTATGAATAACGATATCCAACAACAGACTGTGACTCACATATTTTTCATTTTCCACTGTGTTATTCCTAATTCCATTGTACTAATAAAATGTATCACATTTCTGCATTTTGTGATCTCATCTTTGAGGGTGTTTAACAACTTTTTATCTTTCTTTGTTCAATCAAATGGTACATTTTTTTATTGTCAGTTTTCTAATTCTGAGTTTGTTGCAAGGGGTTGATGAACTTCCCATAAAAGCTGGTTTTCAGTAAACTCCGAATCTGCTAGGCATGTTGGTATTTTTGCTTTTAGAAGAGTTTCAACTGTCACTTCAATTCATCCAAGGTCTTTCTCAGTCAAGGGAAATCCGATAGATTTAGCTGATGTAATTACTATGACTAGATCTCTGACATTTTCAACCAGAGTCACTCCAAAATTGCAGTACTTTGCTCATTGTTGTTGATCTAACAAACTAGGTGGTTGATTCAGTTTCAATTTAACTCATTTCCGACAACACATTTCTCACAAAAGAATCATTTCTTTCTGAAATGATTGTCACATGCAGATGTCATCTATGAGTAATTTGATATCTCTTTGGTAGTAGCATATTTGAATTCAAAGTTTTCAAAAGTTCTATGGAGATCTTGACAGTAAAACTGCATTATTCGGTTCTCTTTTTTAATCTTCTAAAATTATTAAGTAAAAGATTTTTTCACTGATCATTGAGATAATTGTTCATTATTTGGATTGAACTGAGAAAAAGAATCCAGAGTAATGAAATCCATATTCTCAATATAATCAAGTCCTCATAAGCAATGTGATGTTCTGCCTATACCAAAAGTAAAGTAGTTCGTATCCACATTGTAATGCACTCCTCACACTATAATGTAATCCTCAAACATACTGTAATATAGTCATCATTGACAAGGATACACACAGTTCTCAGACTCCATACAATTTCATAATGTACTAAAGTCCTCATCCCTAATGCAATGAAGTCCTCAACTCCAATTTAATTTTGTCCTCATGTCCAAGTTAATATAGACCTCATCATTTCTGTACTTTAGTCCTCATCCACAATGTAATGTAGTACACATCTCTAAATTGATGTAGTCCTCATCCCCAATGAAATATTATCCACATCCCCAATGTAATTAAGTTGTTACATCCACTGTAAAATAGTCTTCATCCCCTGTGTAATGTATCGTAGTCAACTGACAACTCATAAACCAAACAAAAACAAAACAAACAAACCCCTTTCCAAGAAGTGATGAGTCACTGATGTCATCAGCCAATAGTATTTAAGAATGTGTTGTAAGGAACCAAATCCTTCCGCACAAATATTTTTAAAATATTAAATTCAGCCTGTCTTTCTAAGTAAAGTACTCAACTAATGGATAAAATAGGTTGTAATAAAAAACTCATGGTCGAAGTAGAATGAAGTTTCTCTCTATAATATAGTAATAATAAGCAAAGTCATTCTACTTAGACCACATAACATAGTAGTGCACTGTAGGTATAAAAGCAGCGGTATCAAACCCTGTCAAATCAGTTTGGCTGGTCATTCTACGACTGAAGCCTAATCAGCGGCAGCTACCCACGAGGACTGCTCAAGACTTCCCCTAAAGCTGACGTCCATATTCCAGCCACAGACAATGCAGGAATATTGCCAGCCTCTCAGCTTAAAAGCCCTTTTCAAGGCTACTCAGAAAGTCAATCCAAACATCTCCTGAGATGGCACAATGCAGCAGACACAACTACCAGTCACCCAATCTAACAGTACTTTTCAGGTTAATTCAGAAAGTCTAACCTAATACCCTTTGAGACAGCACCAGCAAATACCTTCATGCACTGGCGACCACTTCCCTGCAGCAGCAACTACCACTCCTGCACCGGCAACCACTTCCCTGCACCAGCAGCTATTAGTCCTGCACTGATGACCACCTTCCTGCACCAGCAGCTACCAGTTCTGCACAAGCAGCTACCAGCCCTGCTCCAGTGTCCACCTTCCTGCAGCAACGACCACCTTCCTGCACCAGCAACTACCAGTCCTGCTCTAGTGACCACTTTCCTGCACCAGCAGCTACCAGTCCTGAACCTGCAACCACCTTCCTGCACCAGCAGATACCAGCAGCTACCAGTCCTGCACCAGTGACAATTTTCCTGCACCATCAGCTATCAGTCCTGCACTGGCAATCACCTTCCTGCACCAGCAGATACCAGTTCTGCACCAGCAGCTACCAGTCCCGTACCAGTGACCACTTTCCTGCACCAGCAGCTACCAGTCCTGAAGCTACTACCACCTTCCTGCACCAGCAGATACCAGCAGCTACCAGTCCTGCACCAGTGACAATTTTCCTGCACCATCAGCTATCAGTCCTGCACTGGCAATCACCTTCCTGCACCAGCAGATACCAGTTCTGCACCAGCAGCTACCAGTCCCGTACCAGTGACCACTTTCCTGCACCAGCAGCTACCAGTCCTGAAGCTACTACCACCTTCCTGCACCAGCAGATACCAGCAGCTACCAGTCCTGAACCAGCAACCACCTTCCTGAACAAGCAGATACCAGTCCTGAACCAGCGACCACCTTCCTGCACCAGCAACTGCAAGCAGATACCAGAACTGAACCAGTGATCACCTTCCTGCATCAGCAGATACCAGTCCTGCACCAGCAACCACCTATCCAACGACAGCCAGTCTTGTAACAGCTATCCAGACCTGCACCAGTGACTAGATCCTGCTCCAACAATCACCATTCGGCCGCAGTGACTGTTCGCCGTACACTATTCTGATTTACGATTTGACATAATAAAGTTTGGCCTTTTGAAGCAATACCATTGTTTTGTCATTATTGCCTAGTTCGTTGTCAATCACTTATATTTCAAAAGTTTGAAGGGACCTGTATATTTATCGGTCTCCACCATAAATGCAATCCTAACAGACCATGTAATGTATTCATCTTATTCAATGTAATGTAGCCCCTCATTACCCTTGTAATGTCGTCCACATTCTCAATAAAGTGTAGTCACATCACCTGTGTAATGTAGTCAATATCCTTAATGCAATATAGTCCTAGTCAACTATGAAATGTGGTCTTCATCTCCACTGTAATGTAGTCTTGATCATTTCGATCATGCATTCCTCCACACCAAGGTGTTCAATGTTAGTTTTTTTTCTTGTTGGCCATTACTGGTGTGCCTATATTTTAGAGTCTATTAAAAAACATCACTTATGAGTGCTTCTTGACTTTTCCAACAGAGCCCAGTATATTTTGCTTGTCTTACTTGGATAGAATGTGAGATAGGAGGTAAGTGGTCACGCATCATTTTGGTGTGCTTCTCATCTAGCTTATTCTCCAGGTGTTTTGTAAAAGTCCCTGTGGTGCAATGATTCAATAACATTAACATGGCAATAGCTTGAAAGAATTCCTATTTTATTCTATTCGAGAGATAAGATTCCCACATGGTCAATAACACACCAATAGTGTAACCTAGGTATGTGAACTGATTTAATAATTTCAGAGGCTTGATCAGATGATAACACCTTTATTAAAATGCATGAACTCTGTTTTATCTGAATTCACATAGAGACCAATGCCTCTTGCCACCTGCTTAATTCTATGCATTAGAGATTCAGCTAAAGTAGGTGTATTTGCAAGAAGCTTCTTGTCCTGAATCCATTTTCTTTCATTAGATCTTTTGTTGTTCATAGTACATATTTTTGGTAGATTATGAACTAAAAAATATGGCCGGGCAAAAGCAGGACGACCATCATGAACATACATTCAGCAGCTATGTGAGAATACGGGATGTAGACCTGAAGACCTGCCAGAGGCGATGAACGATAGGGAAAAGTGGCGAGAGAGGGTCAGGGATATCCGTGCCAGTGGCACGACATGATGATGATGATGATGAATAAAAATGGCACCAATGTATCTCCTTGGAAGATTGCAACAACAATACCAGAGAAATCAGTGTCACCATCAAGTGAAGAAATCATTGATTTTGTGTCTTTGTTAAGCATCATTATAGTGATAACTGTTTCTTTGCAAAAACCATATCATAGGAGTATTTGCTCCATCTTTTCTCAGTGTATGGAATCAAATCCCTTTGAAATCTACAAACTAATGTGTTGCCTTGGTATTTTTTGCACATATTCCTTCAATGATTTGAGAAGTTTTAGATTGTAAATTCTCTGTGTTTTTAATTCATTATTAATTTTCATTCAGATTTTCATTTTCCATTTCTTTAATTTATGTGCATCTTCAAGTATCAGTTTCACTTACTTTGTTTAATGGTATATCAACCTTTATGGGTTACTTGATGCCAAAGCCATTCTTTTAGAAGAACAGCAGTGGTACTATTTAACTCATAACTGGAGTGGTGGGGGGTGCATAAGGTGGTTTATACCTTTTCCCAAAGATCTGAAAGTTAATGCACAAGTGAGACTAAAGTTTGAAATCCTTTACTATAATGCCACCATCCAGCATCATGTAACCTCCTCCTCCTCCTCCTCTTGTCTTTAGGTATCACCACAGAAATTTGAATAAATATCAATATATACAGACGTAGATATACACATACTATGACTGTTTATTTATCAGTTTTTTTCCCATGAACAAAGGAGACAAAAATATCTCATACAATTTTTTTGTAATCACAGAGAAGTTTTTAAATCCTAAAATCAATGTGATTTGTTATTCAAAATTATTTATTTGAAAGGAGAATAGAATTATCAGAGAGGAAAAATTGTTTTAGCTTCCAAAAATCTATGCAACGTCATTGTCATCTCTTGCATTTCTGAGTTAGTATCAATAATTAACTGATTATTTTTAATGGCATTTCAACCCATTGAGAGTTATTTTATGCCTAGAGGTTAGGGAATCATGTTGATTGTATGTTCATATTTACATTTTTTGTGTAATTGTTTCTTAAGAGTTTTTTTTTTTGCACACGGTCCTATTGAATATAATTAACATTCAAGCAGATCCATGTGACTCATAGATGGAATCTAATAGGTACTACCACTCCAGGTCAGAGTGGACCTGGGAGTAATGGGAATGAAAGAATACTCTACACTCCCCAGATCTTCAAAACTAGAGCCTCGTCACTTGATGCAGTTAAGGACATCTTTTTCTGTGGGGGGGGTGTCTTACCCCTCAGTCGGGGATACAGTTAGCATATTCTAAGCCCCACCAACAGGGAAATGAGTCTCTGTCAAATTAACTATTTAACTATAAATCTAAATTTTGCTGTTTTGGATTTCTTATAACACAGGTGTTGAAGGAAAACTGTTATCACTTTGGACTTTCCATACAGGATCTATCTATCTATCTATCTATCTATCTATCTATCTATCTATCTATCTATCTCTGTCTCTTCATATCTATCTATCTATCTATCTATCTATCTATCTATCTCTGTCTCTTCATATCTATCTATCTATCTATCTATCTATCTATCTCTGTCTCTTCATATCTATCTATCTATCTATCTATCTATCTATCTATCTATCTCTGTCTCTTCATATCTATCTATCTATCTATCTATCTATCTATCACTAAAATTCTCATTATGATTGTACACCTGTATATAAACCAGCAAAAATGGCACTTCATAGCAAGAATTTTATTAGAGCAAGACATTTAAAATGCTCTTGCTTCAAGAATAAAGCAATTTCATAACTTAAAATAACTTTTAAACATAATTACTCCGTAAATGCTTTTTACAAACGTTTTTTTTTTAGAACAATGTTGTTTTCAAGAGAGATATTCTTTATTTATTCACTTGTTTTAAATATTTCATTTTAGAAACTTGAATGTCCTTAACATGTTTTTGCTTTGATATTTTTCCTATTTTGAGTTGATAATGTTGGAGAATGATACAATAACTGATTGTATGATTCTCTAAAATTCTTGACCCAAAATTCTGAACACTAAAAAGAAGAAAAGGAAGAAATATTGAGTTCAACCCTAGAATAGTAAGCATCAGTGGATCCCCTCGAACCATCAGTGGTTCACAATAAAGTTTGCAGTTGGCTGTTTGGATACAAAATATGATAGAAAATCACACAATGCCCAATTTCATATTGTAAAATACCAAATGCGCCCCCCCTAAAAAAAACTAGGAAAAACCAGAAGAGACGATACTTGTATATTCTGGAACTTGTTATTTCTTTTTTTATTTGTAGTTGGCTTTGGTTTGGTTTCTTTGTTTAATGGCATATCAACCTTCATGGGTTATTTAATGCCAAAGCCATCCTTGTAGAATAACAGCCATGCTACTATCTAATCAATAGCTTGGGGGATAAAGAGTTTCATACCTTTCTCAATAGTAAAAGTCTGAAAGTGAGCATAATAGATCAACTGGAAATCACTTACTCTGATGTTACCATCGTTCACATAAACCACTTCACAATTTGGGCTCGACCCCTTTTCTTTGTGGAGCTGACCTGTAACTGATATAGTTTCAGTCAAAACCTGTAATTAACTAATCTTTACTTAACAACTAAACACGTGAGTTGAATCGTTTAGCAGGCAAATGTATGATACACTGCTATCTACCACTTCTTATCCCTTTAGATCAACTAAAACACAAATGTATCATAACAGCGCTGTCACGACTTTTGGCAAGAAATAGACAACTACCACTGTGTGGATAGTAAGCTTTGGTAAATTGCAATAATAAATTCCAGGCAAACAGCATATATCTTGAATGTTTTTTCCTGTCCCATCAGCAAAGTTTAAAATATGTTAACAGTATCTCTCCCAGGGTAGTAAGACCCCCCCCCGTCCCAAAAAAGGGGTGCACTGGGTATGGCACTAAAATGTATTTGATAAAGATGCTCCAGTTCTGAAGATCTAAGAAGTGTTGAGTAAACCCCCCCCCGTTTATTGCCATTTCTCCCAAATCTACTCTGTCCCAGCATGGAAGTACCTGTTAAGATCCAATAGATCTGTCTAAAAATTATTCATGTGTGAGAAGACCGTGTACGAAAAAAACATCTAAAGAAACAAGTACACAAAAACTGTCAATATGAATGTACAATGAACCTGATTCCCTAACCTCTAGGTATAAAATAACTCAAGACAGGTTGATATGCCATTAAAATCAATCAAATAATCAATGATTTTTAAAAACTTTTTCTTTTGTAGACATCCTGTATTTGTTGCTATATTCTTGATTGGTCCTATTTAGTCATCCATAAGAGAGAGGAGTCCTTGTGGCAGAGTGGTTAATGTGTTGGACTGCAACATTGTAGTTAGTGAGATCAAACTCCAGCCATGCTATTATGCTCACTTTCAAACTAATTCTCTTAGGAAAGATATTAACCATCTATTCCTCGCAGCTTTAACATTCTTGTAGAAGGATTGGTTTGGCACAAAATAACCCATGAAGGTTGATATGCCATTAAAATAGAGAAACCAAATTAATCAATCAAGCATAAGAATAGACAGAAGTATACAGAAGTAAAAGAAGTCATGAATTTTTTTTAGTTTTATCCCACCCAATATACACCTACCAACAGAGATTTTAGATTTATTTGCATGAACAAAAACTCTGATTCATCGTTATTACATGTCCCACCTGTGTTTGTTTTTAGAGTTTTGGCTGAAATTACCTCAACTTTGTTGATTTTTTAAACAGGTAGTACCTTTCCAATTGAAAAATTAGAACAAAGAATCTTCTTTTGTTTTCTCTCCTTTTGTGTTGTTATCTACTAAGCTAGACTTTACAAATATCTTATCTCCATGGATATACATATAGATACATTTACATACACACTAAGATTACAATACTTATTTTGCTCTCCTTATAGACTCACATTTACAATATCTCTATCACTGGTTATTGTTCGGATCCCGTCGCCAGCAATGCGTCTTGATTTAATGCGATTTGTTGTATTGATCTCAGGTCACAGCATTCTGCTTTGTAGTGACACATTTATGTAAACATAAACTATAAATATGAAACAATGAACGCAATACACACATCAATAATTTATACTTTGAGACACTTTTATTAGTTCAAAGCACAAAAAAATGAAAAGAATAATACACAACACTAAATCTGACAGCATTTGGATAAAAAAACCAAGAGGTATTGGTATGGAAAAAAGAGAATCAGTGAATTCAGTGGAATTCAAATTTCAACCCAAATATTTTACACAAAAGCATCTGAAAAAGATTTAAACTGATCTCTTCTATGATTAGAATATTAGAGTTGAATATTTTCTATGGACTTGAAGGACAACAAGTCTAATTGAAAGACAACTCTAAATTCATAACAAGCAGCTAGCAACCCTAATAAAAACAGTGTTACAACTATATGAAAGACAGACTCTGACTAATGACTGGAGTCTAGTAAGATGTTGTAACTTCTTCTGCAGCTGCTGGTTGTCTTGTATATTCCCTGCTACTAAAACTAACTTGAGCAAGTCAAGATAGTTGCTGATATTGATCTGTGCAACACCATCCAGCAATTTAATCTTTCGTACAGGTTTCCAAATTTCTTCAGAGGTGTCATCATGATACTGATTGACAATTTTGATGATAATTAGATTAAATTATGTTTAATGACATGTACAGAATAATAAGCAAGTTTGTTTAATCTAGACTGTGAGGCTAAAACATCTGGTTAGTGAGTTTAAAACATCTGGACAGTAAGACCAAAATGTCTGACCAGTGAGACTAAAACATCTGGTTAGTGAGTTTAAAACATCTGGACAGTAAGACCAAAATGTTTGGTCAGTGAGACTAAAACATCTGGTTCACGAGTTTAAAACATCTGGACGGTAAGACCAAAATGTCTGGCCAGTAAGACTAAAAAATTTGGTTAGTGAGTTTAAAACCTCTGGACAGTAAGACCAAAATGTCTGGTCAGTAAGACTAAAACATCTGGTTAGTGAGACTAAAACATCTGGCCAGTAAGACAAAAATGTCTGGCCAGTAAGACTAAAACATCTGATTAGTGAGTTTAAAACATCTGGATAGTAAAACCAAAATGTCAGGCCAGTGAGTTTAAAACATCTGGATAGTAAGACCAAAATGTCTGGCCAGTGAGGCTAAAACATATGGCTAGTGAGACTAAAACCTCTGGCAAGTGAGACCAAAATGTCTGGCCAGTGAGACTAAAACATCTGTTTAGTGAGTTTAAAACATCTGGACAGTGAGACAATAATTTCTGACCAATGAGACAAAAATGTCTGGCCAGTAAGACTAAAATATCTGGTTAGTGACATTAAAACACATTTGAACAGAAAAGTTCTAATTTCAAATTGAAGAAAACCATTCAGTTTTTTATTTATTTATAAGATCCATGACACCCATCATACATAAAAATCTGCAACTTTTAAAAAGTTTTAATTGCTATTTACTAAACTTTTCTTAGTCTTGGACACCAGCCTGTAGTGGCTTCATGTACTAATTATTTACTATGTTTAACTTAGTTGTGATATAAGCTCAGAAGCATGTGACACTAAGTAAGGACCGAACTCACTAATATAGCTCTATTATCCTAGTCCAGTAACCATTAAACTTTGTGAGTTGCCATGAAACTAATTAGATCTTAGATTTTGCATGGGGCAGTAAATATGGAGCACAAGGTGAGACTGAAACCTACTACTCAGTAGTAATGGATCTATATGCCTAATTTGTTACCTATTACATCAGGATAAGCGGGGTGCGGAGTACATGCAAGGTTAAATTTAAGTTAACTTGTAACTTTCTCTCTCTCTCTCTCTCTCTCTCTCTCTCTAACCACCCACCTTTCATGTCAACAGACAAACTGTATAAAGTTTCTGTACCTATATGCCCGATAATTACTACAATGTCAGTCATACAGTCATACACACATTTTATTACCCAACAGATATATATTTGTTTTATCAAACTTTTTAAAAATCCTTTTAGACTTTAATACATAAAAGTATTGTATTAAAGAAACAAAGACTTCATTTCAATTGTTTTTTTTTATTTGTTCATATTGTTACAAAATTATATCATTATAGACAAAATCTAAAGTTATCTTTTTAGATCACATTTTGTTTTAAATTCAAATTCACAAGGAATTTTGATTCTTGGAAATCAGAAAAAAAAAAACTCCTTAAAAGTTTTAAAATATATGTTTTGATAAGTATTTAATAAGAATCAACTTGCAACTCAGTTGCAATGGATCTTCAAGAGTTGTTTGTGAACCTCTACAACAGGACAGACTTTTTTGGTTCTTTTAGCAATTGCTGTTTATAGCTCACTGTGCTTTTATATATGCATCAGTGCAGATGTTTGTAACGAATCACTGAATATAAAAAACAAAGCTGTTTATTTTTAGGGGGGTCATGAGTATATGGAAAGAGGTTTTAATGTTTGTACATTGCGGGACAATTTAACATCCACTGTTTTTCCGAACAAAAAAAAAAAATTGTTATGCAGGGTAGAAGATGAAAACAAAAAAAAGGACTAAACTTCCATTATAAGAAAACAATGTGCTGGTGTGAGCAAAAAGAGACAGCCCAAAATGTGAACAAAAGGGCACAGCACAAAGTCTGAGTAAGAGGTGACAATACAAAGTGTGAACAAAAGGTGACAGCCCAAAGTGTGAGCAAAAGGGGACAGCATAAAGTGTGAGCAAAAGGTGACAGCATAGAGTGTGAGCAAAAAGTGACAGCTCAAAGTGTGATCCAAAGGGCACGGCAAAAAGTGTAAGCAAAAGGGGACAGCACAAAGTGTGAGCAAAAGGGCACAGCACAAAGTCTGAGTAAGAGGTGACAATACAAAGTGTGAACAAAAGGTGACAGCCCAAAGTGTGAACAAAAGGGCACAGCAAAAAGTGTGAGCAAAAGGGAACAGCACAAAATGTGAGCAAAGGGGGATAACTCAGAGATAGCAAAATCAAATAGGTGCAGAAATTCAAGTATCTTATAACAGAAGTGTGACATATAAATGTGTTATATTGTTATCTACAGCATCATAACGACACAATAAATAAACAGACGCAGGAAGACTTCTTTATAAATATAAGTACCTCTCACTTTATTGTATGGGTTCGAAAAGGTTATTCAAGGTTTGCATGTGAGAGGGAGCTGGAGATCGAACATAAGCTGTAATATTTTGACTCCCACTCTTATGGCCGTTAACGTTGTGTCTTTCTCGTTCTCTTGATGATGGGGTCCACTCTTCTAGGTGCTGGCTTTCTTTACTGCATCTTATCAGCATTTTCTCTGGACTCCAAACTCCATCGGGGTCCCCGAGGGCCCCTTCGGCCGGGTGTGGCTTTCCTTACCACATCTCGTCTATCTCTGTCTCCAACTCTACTGCAACTCCAACTCAACTGCCTGACTTCTGTCTTGACTGAGCTATATAATAGTTTAATGCCCACTCAATGGCCCACTCGATCTTTGAAATCGCATGTTTAATCGTCATCAAGCGGAAATAACTGTCATGCAGTTCAGAGGTCACTCTCTTCCGGTGCATCAGTCTATGAGAGTATCATGGGATTTTTTAGCTCGTCCCATTTTGTTAGCCAATTTCCACCCACGCGATTTCCTCTTCTAACTGCCATTGGAATGTGTCACTTCCTTCCGGTGCATCACCTTGAATGGCATTTTGGGCCGGGTCGAAGGTCAAAATACAACAAATGCAGTAATACCTCTGGACCAAATTAAATTCTGTCAAGGACCTAAGTACTTAGAAGATTATGGTGCCCTGACATATAAAGTCAGCAGAGTTTTTTTTTTGGTGGGGTGAGGGAACACAAAGACATTTAATTTGAATACAACTTCTTACATGGAAATGAAGAAAAGAATGCTGGACTGCCATATAATGTCTATTCTCTCCAGTTTGGTTGTGAATGCTGGAGAATTTTATGACAAATGAAAAGAAAAACTTGAAACAACTGAGATTTGGTTTTATAGATGAATGTTGAAAATATTTACAGAATATGTGACAAATAAGAAAATTTTAAAGAGAATAATAATTACAGAAAAAGATAATTATAATTTTTAGGATACATAATTAGGAAGGAAAGCTTATGGAAAACTTTACACAAACAGGATGTACTGAAGGTAGAGGAAGGCAGAGGTAGGTCAACTACTTGAGTAAATAAACGGAAGAATAAGTATCAAAAAGACAAAGAAAGTTCGCAAAGGAGCAACTATTGCTAAAACAACAAAAAGCAAAGGAAACTGCACAGTGATTTAGCTAGAGTGGATGTCTCTGCCCCGAGAAGCCGTTGAGTTTTTTGATCCCTCTCCTCTTACTTACCTAGGGTAGAGCAAAATTGGGATCATCTTTCAAAATGATGCATTTTTATTTTCTGTTGGTATATTACAATACAAATGTTATTTGCTCCTGAGACAAAACAGAATTTTATTTTCCTGATATTTCTTTTGAGTTAAATTTTTCATTTAAAATTAAATGTTAAACTTTTTAAAAAATATCAAACTATTTCTTTTAGTTTATTTATCATCCATATTACAGATTTTTTTTCATCACAGGAGCAAATAACATATGCATTGTAATAACAGAAAATAAAACTGCAACATTTTGAAGGACGATCCCAATTTTGTTCTGCCCTAGATGTCTTTCTGAATGTATTTATTTACCCACACCCCATTAATACAGGCAGGGTGTGACACAAGGTCAATTTTTCCGTTGGTTACTGCTAGTTTAAAATCAGAGTTTTCCTTCTAGGTAGACTTACGAAAGCTAAAAATCCCAATCTGACCAGCTATTTAGTCATTCTTTATCTACAAAAGTGACAAAGTATTACCATGAAAGTTATTGAATTCCTTTTACAAATACAAAAGAAAAGTTTTTAAACATTTATGTATTATTAGATGTTAATAATGCAGCTATCACAAATTAGTTGCAATAAATCAACTCTTTGTTCAACATAAAGTTTGGCCTCTTACGAAAAATAGTCTTATTGAAGAGTAAAATTTTTTTCTTTATAGAAATTTACATTCAACCTTCTAACTGTAGATGGTATGTGTGTGTGTGTGTGTGTGTGTGTGTGTGTGTGTGTGTGTGTGTGTGTGTGTGTATGAGTGTGTGCATATATATATATATATATATATATATATATATATACATATATATAAACAGGTGTATTTTAATATATATATATATATATTATAAACATGTAAACAATACCATTAAACCAGGAAGAATTGTGTAAAAAAATCAAAAAAGTTCTTTATCAAGCTTAATCTTTTATCTTAGAAAATAATATATTAAAACACACCTGTTTCTTGCTTATCAATCGCCATGGTTACAAATGGTTTGTATGTCCAACTAGTATTGCAACAAGAGTGAGAGAGGGGCAGGGAGAGGAAGAAAGATGAAAGCCACCACTGTATATAGTAGGATTTTCAAAATGTTTTTTTTTTGGAAGCGGGAGTATGAGTCCAAATATTCATTACTTTGTAAAATTAAATCCTCAAATAAATAAGATATTAAGTTACCATTTTGAAATAAAATCTAAACATTCTAAAGCGAAGCAAACTAAATGGATTCTTTGAGAAAGTGACTCTTAATTTTATGGTAACACAGGATCTAAATAATCCACAGCTATCCACATTTGGATTCTGGATCAACAACCATAAATGAAGACAACTTCAAAGGATTTGATATTTCACAATGAACAGAGTTCTTTTTTTAATTCATGTGTAATTTTTTACTCTTTTTTGTTAGTGTAATTTTTACATTTATTGACTGCATGTTCTTTTTTCTTATATCCAGTAAATGCTGTTTTTATATAATGTAATTATTTATATATAAGACACAATATTTTTCAGGGGGGTGTATTATACACAAGAACAAACTATTAACTTTTTTTCTGGCTGCATGTGGAATGATATGACCAAAAGAAGTTATATTTATGGTCCAAATTAGCTAATGTATAAGAAACACTTTTGTTTCATACAGCCACTGGAATACGTTTGCTTCTTCTATTATGAACTTATTTTCTCCAAAAGTTTTTTCTGTAAATGTGTCCTTGTCTTTGTCCTAAATACTGAGGAAATTTTGTGTTTGCAAACATTATATATAAACTGTATAAATTATTTTTACTCAATTTAGTAAAATGTTAAATAAACGTTAAAATTAGTTTAAATTCCACTGCTAGAAATTCAAAAAAGTCTATGTATATTACATATGAGATGTTTTTTTCAGAATTTCATGGCCAAAATTTAGGGGTGCATATGATATATGAATGTGTATTATGCATCCATCCATATTTGTTTTTACTGATATGGATGCTGTAAAAACTTTACAAAATAAAACAAATCTCCTGAACTAAAATTGTGTTTCCATTTGACCTCTTTGCTTTAAAAAAAACATCATTGTAAAATGAAATAAAAAATCATAAGCAAATGAAAAAAGTGTAAAATTAAAGTTTATTATAAAAATTTATTGTACAACACAATATTATATGAAATATTAAAAAAAAAACTTCAAAATGTTGGAAATACAGCATGGTGGTAATAAAATTACTTAGAATTTACTTATTTATAATATGGATATTTTCTAAGCATATGATAAATGATGCAACAGCGACTGCATCAGTAATATAAACAGTACAAATATCATTCAGAGAGAGAATAAAGATATAAGACTTATGTCCAAATGCTTGATATGGTTGAAGGTCCTTGTTTAGTCGCCAATTCTCTAAATGTGATACTATTTACCAACCCCTCCGCTCGGGCAGGATATGACACAAGGTCAATTTTTAAGCGGAGTTTAACAGGTTTGAATTCAGAGTTTTCCTTCTCCTAGACTATTAGCCTCACCAAGGCTGAAGAACCTAGTCTGTCCTGCTATTTATCCATAGTTGGAGGGAGAATAAGGGGGTTCATACCTTTCCCAATTCTCTAAATGTGATGATCAAAATAGAATCTGTTTATGAAGTGAGGACCAGGTATATGAATATTTAGACTTTAATTTCCTGTTTTCAAATTGCTTAATGGTCTAAAAACAAAATATTAAAATCTATTACAATATAAAAATAATCTATTTCATAAACTATTATGTGTAAAAGTTATAGGATTCTGAGGAGTTTGATAAATCTTAACCAATGCTGATCATATGATTGCTTTCTTATTGATTTTGCATACCAAGTGATTTACTCCACAAAATCAATAATATAAACACGGAAAAAAAATCTCTAGCCAGTCTTGATAAAAAAAATCATTATTCACCTATATTCCTGTTAACAAATGTAACAAATGTTTAGAAATTCACCTCAATAAAATAAACATTACATTAACTTTTACTTGTTAATAAAATAATCAAAATTTGCATATTATGCCGGAAACATTGTTTTTTGGATATGACAAGATTTTTTATAAACAAAAATCTATTTTACTCATTAGTTTGCTTGTTGGTTTTTTGCTGCCCTTTCCTTGAATTTCTAGATTTTCTTTACATTTTTAATACACAAAGATTCTTTCTTTCCTGTTATATAAATGATATATCATGTTATATAAATGATATATCATGTTATATAAATGATATATATCCACGGAATAATCACCTAAGAAAGATTACAATGTTAATAAATATTAAACCTGCCATAGATTTAACTTATGAACAAGAAACTGACAACACTTTACCATTCTTTGATATTTTGCTGATAAATAATAACAAACAAGAATTTAAAGTTAATCTCAAATCAGCTAATAAGAATGATCATATACCTTTTTTCTCGTATTATAACACCAAAATAAAATGTGGAATAATCATAGGGGTTTTACCTGAAAGCTTTTAGGATTTGTACCCTCAAATTTTGAAATAATGAATTAGTCTATAAAGAAAATTCCTTTGCACAATTTCAATATTGTAAATCTTTTATGCAATATGCCAAAATAAAAGCTCTCAAAATTCACTAATGTAAAAGTTCTCCAAATATTCCAAACAATAATTTTTTCAAATAATAATTCATTTCATAGATATATTATTTCACCTGAACAATTCAACAACAAACATCATCAAAAAACTTAAACAACCGTGAAATTAAAACAGTCATTAACTCTTCAAAGATAATAAAGAATTTAATTAATAATAAAGATAACAACCCCCATATTAAATCCAAGATTATTCTACATCACGTCTGGATTACAAAAAGAATTTGTGTGGTGAAAGTTCTTGTAGTCTTAAAAAATGAATATATGAACACATTAAGAATTTAAAAAAAATGGAAGCGCACACACACACACACACACACACACACACACACACACACACACACACACACACACACACACACACACACACACACACATAGGTGGTGCATTCAATAAGTTTCCAGATTTTTTTGTACAGGCATTTAAAATTGTCATAAACTCTTGAAAATTCAGTATGTCATTGCTATTCATCTTATGAGAGGACTGACCAATTTTTATGATTTCAGGTTCAAATGAACAGCTACAGAAGGAATTGGAATACACCCTACTAAAGCCTGATTATCACAGCTGGTGAATTTTGAAAATGCAATCTGGATGTGAGAACACTTTAGAAGAACGATATGCAATAAAATTCTGTTTTAAACTTGGAAAAAAATGCCACAGAAACGTATGGAATGCTTCAGACTGCTTTTGGAGTATATTGCATGAATCGAGCATCAGTTTTTGAGTGGCATAAGAGATTCAAGGAAGGCAGGGAGTCTGTGAGGGATAATGAGAGGTGTGGGAGGAGTAAGGAAGTCAATAGAATGGAGTTGATTGGCCAAAGGGTTAGGGTTAGGGTTACTATGTTGAGGTTTTAAGGGAGTTCAGTAAGAGATTCCTAGGGAAGAGGCCAGCACTCTTCAAATCGGGTCAGTGGCATTTCCACCAGGACAATGCATCAGTCCATAACTCCATCCTTGTCAGAGACTATTTGACCAAGATGGGCATCAAGACAGTTCCTCACTGTCCCTATAGTCCAGACCTTGCTCCCTGTGACTTTTGGTTATTCCCTAAGCTCAGAGGCTGTTGTGATGAGACAATTGAGGAGACGAAAGAGGCTGTGACGAAGGTCATTGACATGCTCAGACAAGAGGACTTTGATGGGGCCTTCCAGAAGTTGTTGGAACTGTACAACAAGTGTATTGCAGCAGGAGGAGATTACTTGGAAGAGGACTAGAGTTTCATGTGTGTACTATCAATAAAAGTGCCCATATGAAAAATGTCTGGAAACTTATTGAATGATCCTCGTATATATACAGATCTATGTGCATATTGTTATGGGTACAGAGAATTCTTTAGGTATAGGGAAAACAAACACCCTTCTGGGACTTTCACATAAAAGCCCCTAAAACACTTATACTAAATCCATAAAAAAGAAAAAGAAAAAAAGAAGACAGATATCCATTCAGCTAAGCCCTATTCTTTGAGGAATGAAGAAGACAAACATAACCTCCCCAGGTTATAATGGGGGTGGGGCAGATCATTTATTACAAAAAACAAACAAATGCTAATAACAACATGAAAGGCAGAATATCCTATAGACTAGGGAGTTATTTTTGCATGGAATGGTGCATGCAACAATTTACAGACAAGTATGTCAAACAGTGGAATGGTGTGTGTAAATCTTAAAACTGAATATCAAAGTTGATGAGAGAGAGAGAGATTCAACCCGTGGGACTTATCAATTTCAGAGAAATAGCTGGCAGTTTGTACTTGAGGTGTCCTCTCATATTTGCATTTCCCTTCCTCACATTTTCATAGTGTTTGCCATAGGTTCATTCATTCTTCTGAACAAAGGCATATATATATATATATATATATATATATATATATATATATATATATATATATATATATGTATATTTTATCATACAACATGTGAAAGCACGTGCAATACCATGTCCTCATCAACTGCCAACTAGGGGTGATTACACAGTTTCGGTAGCTCAAGGCGGTACTGTCACTCCTGGTGCTAACAAGCAGCTTTTGCCACTGGACAGGGTATTAAGAGAATTATATATATGCCAGATCAATTAAGAGACTACATTGGATGTTAATCTTCATTTTTAGTGTGCCGTTTGTGATTAAAAAAAAAGAAAAAAAAAGACGCATTTACTTTTAGTGGTTGATGTTATTACGCGTTTATAGTAACCGTTTCTTATGTAATCACATGGGAAAGGTGGTTCCGTGTGTATTTCCTTCATGCTGAAAACTTCTCGCTTTCAACCAAATCCAACTTGATGCATATTATGCCGCAGTCTGATATATATATAGATATATATATATATAAAGGTCATTCAATCAATAAGGTAAATTTACCTTACCTAAGGAATTGGTAATAGAAAGCATTGTTTACAGTAGAGTCTATTTCAAGGAAATCAATAGTGATGGGTGCTTTTATGTCCCAGAAAACTCTCAGCAAGACCTTCTTTACTAACCAGAGAGACATGAACTGTCTTTTTGATTCATACCAGCAAATTCCCTGGACTGAACACGAGAAATACTACACATTCTCTCTCTGTAAATATTACAATAAACTTACTTTCTTTATTTAAACCTATAGAACATATTCATTCCTTTATTTCCTTAATGGAATACTCTCTCTTGATTATCCCTATATTATTGCCACCACAGGATATGTCAATTGGCGACGAAGATGAGATACGAACTCAGTAAATTCATTTACTAAAAAAAACAAGAAAAGTCATACAAACCAATGTTTGGTCAATTTATAAAATATTTTTTAACTAAAACATATGTCTTTAAACACATCACACATTCTTCTGTAAATTTCACATGATTTGTACTTCTCAACTGTCAAACATTTTATGACAGACCTCTATTCAAGCCTTGAACACTTTATTTGATTTGTCACCATTGTCACGTGGTCTCCCACTGAGAGAGGAGAAGCGGGGGATCACTACTATTCTTCCGTGTTTGAATTAACTGGCCAAGGACTGACCTTTGAAAGAGGAATTTAGGTCAATTCCTCAAGTAACAAATCCAGGTCAGAATGGAAATCAACAGATGTTTGTACTTTGTGACCGGATGGGAAAAGAATGGGGTACAGGGACATATAGTAGCCCTAACGAATCACCTGACAGGGGAAGGAAGAAGATAGAAGCCAAATGATTGGCTAGAATCCCAAAGCGGAAATAGCCCCCTTCTTCCGTCAGCGGAAATAGGGAATAAGAAAATCAGTTTTGAAGATGAGGTCATCGTGAAAGGATGCGAGTCCCATGCCAAGACTCCGGGTAAAGAAAGTGGAAAGGATCTTGGACAAGAAGAAGAAGCCATACCTTCAAGCCAGAATTAAAAATAACATAAATTACGTCAACCCGTAGGAAAAGGAAAATATTCTCCAAAGGAAAGTCGTCGTAAAGATAAGTAAACTTTAAGACTGTTTCTCCCATTACCCAATTATATACTCTCTCTCTCTCTCTCAAGTTGAAGAAAGACTAAAGAAGAAAGAAAAGAAAAGAAGAAAGACATTTATGTTTATGTACTATCTGTTAATGATATAGCCGACGTGTTGAATATGTGTATCTGCGTGTGTAGTAAAAAGATTGATATATTTTAATGTTCCTACGTGTTGAATTTGTTCATTTGTATCATCTACTATCTAAAGTTGCTATTTCATGTTTCTTTTTCAGCTTCTATTCACCTTATGTTATTCTCGCTTAAATTGTCCTATATGAATTCCTTTAAAAATATTACACGGGAAACCGGAGTTGTCGACTACTATAATTAATATTATTACATCTAAACCAAGAGGTCCATATCTTCCATTGTTCTAGGAGTAGGAAGAACTAGTGGCCTGGTGAGTGTATGTGTAATGTGAAATTTGGAAACCTCTTTCCAACGGCGGTCAGTCTAGCCCTAAATTAACCCCCACATAATATGCCTGTTCCTATATGCCCGAGAAAGGACTCTGAACTAGGACTTATTCTACGAGGGATCAAATGCCAAACCGCCCCGTCTTCACACATGCAAGAAAATAAACTCCCTGTTTGGTGATAACAATATTTAAATGTACCAGTTCCCATACGCTTTTAAATGGTTGCTCATCCGGGGATCTTTTTATTCTAATTTGCCGTCACACCATTTTGAATAACCTCAATATAAAAATTTTTGAGAGTGTAAAAGAATTTTTGCAATAAACCAATTCCAAACAATGTAGGGTTTACATTTATGAAAAAAATTCTGAAAAGAAAGATTTTTCTTTTTTTAAAAACTTTTCTTTATTTACTGAATAATGTTCATAGATAGATAGATAGATATTAAAAGTCTTTAGCATGAAATATAGCATAGCAGGGTGGTATTCACAATATGAACCATAGAACTGTGTTAATCCTCAAGGAGGATACACCATGAATCTGAGTACAGTTGTTACACCTCTTATTTTAGAACTTGTACACACATTGATCGTTATATGTGACTAATTAATGTAATTTACTTAAATCACTTATATTCTGAGTAAACTGAAACACATTCAGGTTTTGTAGTCATTTTATTTTCCACAAATGTATATGTGTAGCAGGGGTTGTTTATTCCAAGGAGTGTTAGGATAATAAATTAGGATAATACAAATAGATTCCAAGAAAAAAAATACTATATGAATATTTATATAAACTGAATGCATTAAACAACATTTGATTTCTACATGTAAATTTTAAAGTTATTAAATCATGGTTGTCAGTTTGTACTTGAGTAACTACTAATGCAAAAATTCCAAAATGAAATAGTCCAGGAAAGAGTTGTTAGTGGAAAAGTAGATAAAGATGAAGGCAGATGAATGTTTTGTACTTCTTTTAAGGCATTATTTAAGCTACATTTTAGTGTAGTACAAAAAAAAAGTAGAGTTGTCTCCCTTTAGTCGAGGGTGACCCGAAGGCTCCCTTTTCGATAGCTACTACACCAAAGTAAAGGGGAGGGCACTACTCCTTTCCCTGGATTGCTCCACTTTACCCTTGATCCGTACCTTATAATGCTGAGTGTTAAGCAAGGAGGCATCAAGTACCATTTTTTGAGTCTTTGGTATGACTCGACCTGGGATTGAACCCAGGTCTCCTGGGCCATTGATGAACACTCTAGCCATCATGCTAATATCTGGTAAATAAATAAATAAATACACATTTTTAAACATATCTTTTTGTCTCAACTATACATATTACCTTTAATTACCAAAGGACAAATTTGATTTTTTGTGAAAATCCAATACTTAAAATTATTTCTTCTTCATGATCATGCCAAAGAACACTTTTGAACTTTAATCAACTAGATTACTTTCACACAATATTTGATTCTCTTAAGTTAAAAGTTGTTAGTAAATTGGAAGTTACCATGAATACCATTTTTTACCTGAGCTCATCAGATTCCTTTGTGATACACATTCAATAAGATGTGTTATCCCTTTCATTTGTTTTATTGTTAAATGAATATTTTTTATTCAGTTATAAATATCCCCTTTTTGTTTATTCTTTTGGGGTAATTTATTCAATTAAATGTCTGTATCAAAATGATTAACATGATGTATTTGAATTTAGAATATTCATTTCTTTTCTATGTAAAAACTTTTCTTATCAAGTTGAAGAAAATTAGTCCAAATTTGATATAACACTTATTCATTGAAACAATTGATACTATTTGGACATTCATAATGTTTTTGTTTTTTGCTTTTTGCTTTTATATTTTTCTCAGCATTAAATTTATTTTACAATCTTTATTTTCTGTTTTATTTTTTCTTTCTTTCTTTTTTTTTTTTTTTTTTTAGAGTTGGTGAAATAAAGTCGACTCCTTGTCCATGATAAGTTCCCATCATTTTTCAAATTAAACCAAAATAAAAATCTTCCTCTGTTAATGAAACTGTATTTTAGGGTTTCGCAGTTAAATCAGGTTTACATTTATGAATTGTGAGTGGTCAGTATTTGTGCCAGACTAATTGTGTTTAACAATGTCCAGTCAGTGTAAAAGCTATTAGTGAACTAACAGGTTTCATTGTTGTTTGTTCAAGTAAATATCCATTATAGCATTTACCTGTAATCAATCAGGGCCAATATAATTTATCTTTAATCAATTTACCTCTCAGCCTAACTATCTCTACCTCCATTACTCAGTCTAACCTTTTTTTATATTAGTTCTACTTTCTCCATCTTTCATTTTCATGAATTTCTCCCTTTTTTCTTTTTTGTTTTGTTTGTCTTCTATTTTCTGTTTTTTTTTTCTTCTGCCCTTCTACATTCCACTTATTTCTTCTTAGGACATTTTTTTGCTT
Organism: Sepioteuthis lessoniana; assembly: GCA_963585895.1. Lineage (NCBI taxonomy): Eukaryota > Metazoa > Mollusca > Cephalopoda > Myopsida > Loliginidae > Sepioteuthis > Sepioteuthis lessoniana. The sequence goes on along the minus strand of OY757923.1, from coordinate 1,699,644 downwards.
CACTGCTTTCTTTTATCTTTTGTGTTTTTTCAGTTCCCACCCAATTTCAGCTGCTCAAAATATTCCTTACAATTCAGGTTTTCCTAGTTTGTTACATTTCAACAAAATCATTCCAGGAAAAAAAAAAAAAAAAAAAAAATTCAAAATAGCATTCAAAACAATGTGAGTCACTGAATATCAACTTTTGTAAATCAAATCAAATCAGTCATTAGACCTGTTTATGAAATCAGTTCTCAAATGATTCATTTTCTATTCTTTATGAAAAAAAAGCATACATATTCTGTTGGAGGAAAATGATTACAAAGTGAAATTTCTTATCAAAATACTTTCAAAAGCTAAAATAGCTTAAGGGTTGGAATGTAGGATGACAGCTTAAGAAATTCCAAACTCATTTTATAATTAGGCAAATTCTATCAATTAAGTTTAACTTAGTTCCTGTAATATATTGTTGTTGTGGGTGTTAGTATTCGTTATTAGGCTTTATAGGTTTAAAAGACAACATAAGGCAGGCATACTTTAGTTAAGGCATATTTATTCTTAATCAGCAGAGTGTGTGTATGTATTCCTACGTCAAAGGGTTGTAATCTTGCGCGTAGAGAAATAGTCCATGTTTTTACTACAGTTCCAAATTATTTTCTACTTTTCAATGCATGACATAAATTGAGAATCAAAACTTTCTCAAAGAAATTTTTGGCAATAATTTCAAAATCCTGTATTTAAATCAATTACCATGATTATTTGCATACAAATGTGCACCCCTAATTTTGAACTATGAGATTCTAGAAAAAATTGCTTGTGTATTTTTAGAATTTGCAGCAGTTAAATTTAACTAAAATTTAGTATCAGTTCAAGATTTTATTTGTTCATATTGACTAAAAATAAGAATTTATATATTTTACAATATGTCTTAATACACAAAACTTACACAGTATTTACAGCAAACACACAGAAATTTTCTCAAAAAATGCTTGCAATAAAAATAAACTCACATTAGAACAAAAATTATAAACAGACACATTAGATATTTCTCTGTAATGACATAAAATGCATTAGTTTGGATTATAGATACAACTGACTTTTGGTTATGGCATCCTGAATAAGGTGTGGCATATGACTGGAAAAAAGTTAATAATATAGTTCTTGTTTATTATATGCATGCCCAACTTTGTGCTTGAAAAATCTAGTAAATACACAAAGGATTTCAGTAATTTCATAAAAGAACTTCAGCTTCTTGCACTAAGACCCACACTTATTAAAAAAGGTAACTTTTATTTCTTTTGAGGAATCTCTAAGATTGATATTTTGATAAAGTTTTCTAGTTGAAGAAAGATAAAATATTAAATGACCTAATTTTTGGATTCATATTTGTTTTATTTGTTCACATGATTAGTGGGCTATAAAAATTTTGTCATCGACTTTTTTTGCATGTATTCTTTTAGTCCATGAGAAAGCCAGGCTCTAAATTAAAAGAAATAAAAAATATATGAGGACATGTACTTTTTTTTATTTTGCATTTAAAAAAAAAAAAAAAAGATATTATTTTAAATAGAAGGTATAATTGTTACGATAATTTAATGTTGCTGTTTCAGACATTTTGTTGTCAAAAGTGACAAAAATGAATTGTGACAGACACACTGATGATGATCATTTGTTTACCTAGAAAATTATCATTCAAAATCCAAGTTCCCCCCCCCCGCCATGCCTTAAATTGGACCTGTGACATCGGTGAGAAATATGACACAATTATTTTTGCCACAGCACAGAAAAGGCTTACTTTCTTATTATTTATGATGGATGTCATGAAAATTAAGTAATTTTTATCATACAAAGGATTTAACGAGTTAAAATAGTTGAAAAGGTGTCTCACTCTTGAAAAAAATGAGCTCAGGAGGAGCACCTGTTCTCACGCACCCCTTCAACACAACCACTGGTCCTTCAACTTCTGTCCACAGATGTCTTAGTTTATAGACTCATTTAGTATTTTCATTTGACACTTTTATTTTGTATTTAAGATAAAATTTCTTAAAAATCATAAGAAAAATACAGTTTGAAAGTTTTTGTTTGGTTTAGTTTCTTTGTTTAAAGGCATATCAACCTTCATGGATTATTTAATACCAAAACCATCCTTGTAGAAGAACAGTAATGATATTATTTAACTCATAACTGGTGGGGTGGGATACGGGAATTAGTCTGAAATTAAACAGAATAGCCCGACTAGTGCTTAAACTTGCTTACTACAATGTTGCAGTTCAGCACATATGCCACTCCACCATGGTGGTTTGGTTCTTTGTTTAATGGCATATCAACCTTTGTGAATTATCCCATACCAAAACCATCTTTGTGGATTAACAGTTACAGTACCATTCAATCCAAAGCTGGAAGATGAGAGAGTTCATACCTTTCTCAAAGGTTTTTGTCTGAAACTGAATGTAATAGCGTGATTGGTGGTTTTCTTTCTTTTCTTTTCTTTTTTAATGGCATATCAACCTTTATAGGTTATTTAATGCCAAAGCCATTCACCTAGAAGAATAGTAGTGGTACTATTTAACCCATAGCTGGGAGGATAAGGGGGTTCATACCTTTCCCAAGAGTATTTGCCCGAAAGTGAACATAATAGCGCGACTGGAATATGAACTCGCTTTTTACGATTCTGCTGTCCATTGCTTTAACCATTACTCCACGAGGACACCCACCATGGTTGGTTTTTGAACTTACTACAATGTTGCAGTCCAGCACATTAACCATTGTGCTACATGGTCTTTCTCTCCTTAAAGTTTTAATATAATTATTATGATAAAATTAACATGTTACAGTTTCAAGCAATTTTATGGACACTTGTTGCCTTGTCATCCAAAGTGCTTAAATTTGACATTTGATAGATATATGATATTTTCATATGTAAGGACTCTATTATGTCATTAGATGTAAAAATCTTATATATCAAAGATTACCAGTCCAGCAATAATAGTGCCCCTTCATTCTTCCACTGATAACAACTAGACAAAAACTTACTATTTTTAATTTAATTACACAATAGAGTCATTTAACCTTTTATGTTGTAAACATAAAACTAATTTGATCAAAGATTAATTCAAGAACTTGTTATTTTACACAATCCCTATAATACCATGCATTCAGTTATGTACATTTTGCAGTCCACTTAGCTGGGCTTAGAACCGCAGAAGTGTAAGACTTCTCCCCACCCCCCAAAAAAAGGGGGTATTCTAGGTATGATGCTAACATACATCTGGTGGTGAGGCTTCAGTTCAGGAGCTCTTGGTAGAGTGAAGTACTCCTTTGTTACCATTACTCCCAGTTCTACTCTGACTCACTGTCCCCATCTACTGGTCAATTAGATCTGTCAGAAAATAATTGATATTCAATTGGAATATTTGATACTATATAACTGTGTGCAAACAAATGATTACAATTATGAGAATAAATATTTTTTGAAACCATATTATTGTCTATAAATTGATTATAACCATTCATTACTTTAAACTATATAATTACTGGCAAAAAAAAGGCAGACTGTGGCATTACATAGTTCATCAAGGGTTGACATGCCATAAAACCAACCATCCTAACACACCCAGTCACATTTTGTTGATACAGTGAGAGACTGAATGTGAGCTGAACATTAATGGAACAAACTTTGACAATTTCAGACATTGAGGAATATTCTTAAACATACATAAGATAAAATCATTATCTATTGAGCAAGATGTCTTTAAAGTAATAATAATAATTGTAATCAAACTATTTGCAAAATTGAAAAAGAACTGGAAACTCTAATACACACAGTTAGAATATACAGTCAGGACATAGGAATATAATTTGGGATAGAAAAATGTGCAATGCTTGTAATGAAAAGTGGCAAATGACATCTAACTGACGGAATGGAACTACCAAATCAAGACAATATTAGAATGCTTGCAGAAAACGAAACCTACAAATACTTGGACATCTTGGAGGCTGACACTATCAAGCAAGTGGAAATGAAAGACAAAATTCAAAAAGAATATCTCAGGAGAACTAGAAAACTACTCGAGACAAAACTCTCTAGCCAAAATCTTATCAAAGGAATAAATACCTGGGCTGTACCACTCGTTAGATATTCCGGACCATTTCTCAAGTGCACCAGAGACGAACTTAAACAAATGGACCAAAGAACAAGAAAACTAATGACAATACATAAGGCATTACATCCTAGAGACGACGTTGACAGACTATATGTTTCAAGAAAAGAGGGAGGAAGAGGACTTACCAGCATTGAATGTACTGTTGGTGCATAGATACAATGACTTGAAGACTACATAGAAAGGGACAGAGGAAGATGGATTACAGCCACCAGAAACAATACTGACAATAGAAGGATCAACAGAATAATAATAACCAGAAAATAAAAATGGGAAGAAAAAAAATTGTATGGATGTTTTAATCAACTAACAAGCAACGTCTCACATGACAAAACATGGACATTGCTAGAAAAGGGAAACCTCAAGAGAGAAATTGAATCTCTTCTAATAGCAGCAGAAAACAACGCCACCAGAACCAATCATTTCAAAACGAGAATAGGTAAGACAAAACCAAATGTAGATTATGTGATGATCGAGACGAAATGATCAATCACATAATAAATGACTGCAGCAAGCTAGCACAGAAAGAGTATACGACTAGATACAACTGGGTGGGAAAAGTGATCCACTGGGAATGGTGCATGAAATTGAAATTGAAAGGCTTGGAAAGAGACACTGAAGAGTTAGAAATTAGAGGACGAATCGAGACTATCCCGACTACAGCATTAAGATTGGCTAGAATACTGAGAAGAGTCCTGGAGACCTAAGTAGACTTGCAGTCACCCAGACACTAGTTAAATACCACCAACTGATACTGATGTGAAGAACTCATAAGGAGTAAAATAATGATAGTAATAATAATAATAATCAAATGCAGCAAATTAGCACAGAAAGAGTATAAGTGTAGACATGACTGGGTGGACAAAGTGATCCACTGGGAAACGTGCAAGAAATTAAAAATTGACCATACAAACAAATAGTATATACACAACACAGAATCTGTCCTGGAGAATGAAATGCACAAACTCCACTGGGACTAATGGATCACCAAATGTTGACCAGACGACCAGACCTAGTAATAATCAACAGAAAAAAAGAGAACTTGCCAAATTGTGGACTTTGCTGTCCACAGAGAAAAATTAAAAGAGAGCGAAAAGAAAGATAAGTACCTCAACCCTGCTAAAGAATTGAAAAAACTGTGGAGCAAAAAAGTGACGGTGATACCAATTGTTATTGCTGCTCTGGGTAGAGTCACCAAAGGATTGCTACGAGGACTGGAGGACATAGAAATAAGAGGACGTGTGGGGACCACAGCATGATTGAGATTGGCCAGATTCTTGAGAAGAGTCTTGAATACTTTAAGAGACTTGCAGTCACTACAATTCCAGTGAGAAACCATCGGTTAATCCTGGGGAGAAAAACTCATACAGGAGTAAAAAAAATAATAATGATAATAATAATAATAATAATAATAATAAAGAAGTCTTGTATTGATAGTTTAAGAATCCCATGAGAAATAGTTTGCAAATGAAATAAGATATGTTTATTTTTTATCATTTTTCAGCAGTTTTACATTAGCCTCTTTGGCTGGCCCAGCGGTTAGAGTGTTCGCCAATGGCCCGGGAGACCTGGGTTCAATCCCAGGTCGAGTCATACCAAAGTCTTTAAAAATGGTACTTGATACCACCTTGCTTAACACTCAGCATTATAAGGTACGGTTCAAGGGTAAAGTGGAGCAATCCTGGGAATGGAGTAGCGCCCTTCCCTACACCTTGGTGTAGTAGCTATCGAAAAGGGAGCCTTCGGGTCACCCTCGACTATGGTCGCTAAATCTACTCTCTCTCTACCCACATGATTGTTCCCTGCAATACCTAAATCAATTTTGGGGATCTCATCACATTTAGTTCCTCAAACTCTTTTGGTGACCATTCTCTTTTTAGTTCCCCCCATATCTTTTGGTGACCATTCTCTTTTTACCCCCCCTCTTTTGGTGACCATTCTCTTTTTAGTTCCCCCCATATCTTTTGGTGACCATTCTCTTTTTAATCCCCCGCTCTTTTGGGGACCATTATCTTTTTAATTCCTCCCAAATCTTTTGGTGACAATTCTCTTTTTACCCCCCCTCTTTTGGTGACAATTCTCTTTTTAGTTCCCCCAATTCTTTTGGTGACCATTCTCTTTTTAATCCCCCGCTCTTTTGGGGACCATTCCCTTTTTAATTCCCCCCAAATCTTTTGGTGACCATTCTCTTTTTACCCCCCCTCTTTTGGTGACAATTCTCTTTTTAATTCCCCCCAAATCTTTTGGTGACCCTTCTCTTTTTACCCCTCCTCTTTTGGTGACAATTCTCTTTTTAATTCCCCCCAAATCTTTTGGTGACCATTCTCTTTTTAATCCCGCTCTTTTGGGGACCATTCTCTTTTTAATTCCCCCCAAATCTTTTAGTGACCATTCTCTTTTTACCCCCCCCTCTTTTGGTGACAATTCTCTTTTTAATTCCCCCAAATCTTTTAGTGACCATTCTCTTTTTACCCCCCCCTCTTTTGGTGACAATTCTCTTTTTAATTCCCCCAAATCTTTTGGTGACCATTCTCTTTTTACCCCCCCTCTTTTGGTGACCATTCTCTTTTTAGTTCCCCCCAAATCTTTTGGTGACCATTGTCTTTCCCCCCCCTCTTTTGGTGACCATTCTCTTTTTAGTTCCCCCCAAATCTTTTAGTGACCATTCTCTTTTTACCCCCCCTCTTTTGGTGACCATTCTCTTTTTAGTTCGCCACAAATCTTTTAGTGACCATTCTCTTTTTACCCCCGCTCTTTTGGTGACAATTCTCTTTTTAGTTCCCCCAAATCTTTTGGTGACCATTCTCTTTTTACCCCCCCTCTTTTGGTGACAATTCTCTTTTTAGTTCCCCCCAAATCTTTTGGTGACCATTCTCTTTTTACCCCCCTCTTTTGGTGACCATTCTCTTTTTAGTTCCCCCCAAATCTTTTAGTGACCATTCTCTTTTTACCCCCCTCTTTTGGTGACCATTCTCTTTTTAGTTCCCCCAAATCTTTTGGTGACCATTCTCTTTTTACCCCCCCCTCTTTTGGTGACAATTCTCTTTTTAGTTCCCCCCAAATCTTTTCGTGACCATTCTCTTTTTACCCCCCCTCTTTTGGTGACCATTCTCTTTTTAGTTCCCCCCAAATCTTTTAGTGACCATTCTCTTTTTACCCCCCCTCTTTTGGTGACCATTCTCTTTTTAGTTCCCCATAAATCTTTTGGTGACCATTCTCTTTTTACCCCCCCTCTTTTGGTGACCATTCTCTTTTTAGTTCCTCCCAAATCTTTTAGTGACCATTCTCTTTTTACCCCCCCTCTTTTGGTGACAATTCTCTTTTTAGTTCCCCCCAATTCTTTTAGTGACCATTCTCTTTTTACCCCCCTCTTTTGGTGACCATTCTCTTTTTAGTTCCCCCCAAATCTTTTAGTGACCATTCTCTTTTTACCCCCCCTCTTTTGGTGACAATTCTCTTTTTAGTTCCCCTAATTCTTTTGGTGACCATTCTCTTTTTAATCCCCCGCTCTTTTGGGGACCATTCTCTTTTTAATTCCCCCCAAATCTTTTAGTGACCATTCTCTTTTTACCCCCCCCCCTTTTTTGGTGACAATTCTCTTTTTAGTTCCCCCCAAATCTTTTAGTGACCATTCTCTTTTTATCCCCCCTCTTTTGGTGACCATTCTCTTTTTAGTTCCCCCCAAATCTTTTAGTGACCATTCTGTTTTTACCCCCCCTCTTTTGGTGACAATTCTCTTTTTAGTTCCCCCAATTCTTTTGGTGACCATTCTCTTTTTAATCCCCCGCTCTTTTGGGGACCATTCTCTTTTTAATTCCCCCCAAATCTTTTAGTGACCATTCTCTTTTTACCCCCCCTCTTTTGGTGACCATTCTCTTTTTAGTTCCCACCACTCTTTTAGTAAACATTCTCTTTTTAGTTCCCCAAAATCTTTAGGTGACCATTTTCTTTTTAGTTCCACCCAACTCTTTTGGTTACCGTTCTCTTTTTAATTCCCCAACCCTTCTGGTGACCATCCTCTTTTTAGTTCCACCCAAATCTTTTGGAGGCCATTCTCTTTTTAATTCCCCAAATCTTTTGGAGGCCATTTTCTTTTTAATTCCCCCAACTCTTTTGGAGGCTATTCTCTTTTTAATTCCCCAACTCTTTTGGTGACCATTCTCTCTTTAATCTCCCCCTAACTCTTTAGGTGACCATTCTCATTTTAGTTCCACCCAACTCTGTTGGTGACTGTTCTCTTTTTAATTCCCCCAGACTCTTTAGGTGACCATTCTTTTTTTAATTCCCCAAATCTTTTGATGACCATTCTCTTTTTTATTCCCCCAACTCTTTTTGTGGCCATTCTTTTTTTAATTCCCCCAAATATTTTGTTGACCCTTCTCTCTTTAGTTACCCCAACTTTTGTGATGCCCTAAGCATGTTCTTATTTGGCTAAATGATTTATTTGGTCCTAATGATGACTCATGATATAAAAAAGTGAAACTCCACTGGATTAGCCAGTGTTTGATAGGAGTCCTATTTTGTGGTCTACCTGATGCCAGCCGTTATTTTTTTGGTGGTTCACTATATGACTTGAATCATTTTTGTGGTTCACTTGATGCCAGAACAGTTTTTTTTTCTTTGGTGGTTCACCAGATGCTGGTAGTCATTTTTTGTGGTTCAGTAGGTGTTAGCAATCATTTTTTGTAGTTCAGCTGCTGATGGACCACTGCTGAATATCAAATTTCTGCAATAATAATGTGACTCACTTATTTGGAATATAAAAATTACTTTATTCAGACTGTCTTCAATTTTTGCAATCTGACGCAAATTCGAGGGAGAGAGGAAGACCTCGTAAGGTTTTATGGGTGAATCTCGCTTGCAATTACAAAGAGGCATCCACCACTCCGTCTTTCACCAATCCTCGCCAACGTGTAACCCAACTTGTTTCTTTGGGTTTCAAAACTCAACTCTCTTCAATGGTCATCTGCCTAAATTTAAAAAAAAAACTTTTCTTTTATAATCTATTAGGTATCATATTCAGCTAATGTTATAAAGACACGTTTCTTAAATCTTTCGATGTGATGCTATCTTCTTTATTATTCTCTCATACGATCATAAACTTGTATTTCTAACCCAGATGACAAACACTATTTTGACATGGCTCATCCAACACACATGCAAGCTTATGGCCTTTTGCAATTAAGTACACTTATACTCAAAGATTTAACTTACTTACAATTTTACTAAACAAAATAATTTTTAACCAAATAAAATAATTTAAATAATTAATTATCACCCTGATTATTTTACACTGCTGTTAGCAGTCCTTTTTTATGGTTCACCAGATGCCAGCGGCTACCAACATTTCGCAAGAAACTGAACATGTAGTTCAAAACACATGAAGGGATTTGATCAAATAAAGTATTGAATCTAGAAAGTTCTTTAAAAGTCATGTGATGAAGTAAAAAATCATTCCAATAAAAAAATAGTGGGTTTGATCTTTATTTTATTGAGAACAAATGATTTAACAAAATTGCTGAAAAGGCGTCCACTTTTAAAGAATGTTTTTTAAAGAGAATGGTCACTCTTGCTGATCCCCACGAAATTTGGTACAATTTTTATTATTTGTTTTGTTGATATATATATCATTCTTTGAAGGAATGAAACTTATAATTTATTTATCTTACACACAGTACGATGGGGTATAAATTCCATCTTTAATATCGTTGGTTACATGAAGATCTCATACATAAAATAATGATCACAACAGGACAGTTCATTGACACACGTTAACATTGAAGAAAGAACAATTTGAAAGTTAGCAAGAAAAACTTTCCTTCTGTATAGTCAATAGAATGCTTTTACTATTGTGCAAGTGTTACTGCACCCCCACCCTTCCACCTTCCTCCTCTCCTTTCACCCCCTACCCCTCCTTCCTCCTCTTTCCCTTTCTTTACGTTTTCGAAATTTGATTTATTCATTCACCTATTTTATTCATTCCACTTTTCTTTATTTTCCAGCTGAAACTTCTTTTTTTTTCTCCTCCTCTTCATTGTTTCTTCAGCTTCATTTTTTTTTTATTCCCTTCTGTCAACTCATTCTTCTCGCAACTCAAACATTTATTTCTCACCTGGTTTGTTTCTTCTTTTTTTTTATGTGATACTTGTCACTATTTAGTCTCTTTCACTTTCAAAGCGCCTCTGTGTACAAATAGCTAAATCCATAAATAGTGATAATCAATGGAGTACTGACAAAATTCATCCAGTTCCACAACTGGTTATCAATTAATGAAAATATCTCATTGAGCCCCAAATATAAATAGCATTTAATTAAAGTTGTTGTATCAGATTTATGGGTGTGTGTATATATAAGTTTCTAGGGACATTTAGGTATTTTGTTGTTGGAATGGTCATAAATATTGTTTGGTGAGGATGAAGTGCTATTTCACATTATATATTATAGGAAGAATAAAAATTATTCGATAAAATTTATCACTTTTTGAAAGAAATACTAAGAAATCTATTAATTCTGATGACATGACCTATTTTACACAATAAAATAATTTTTATTTCAGTTACTTTGATAAATCAATTATCATCAAGTTGCATTGATCGCACAGATTTCCCTGACTCTGTCTCTCTGTCTCTCTGTCAGTCCATATCACCATCGCTTCTGGCAGGTCCTCCAAAATACATTCAGTGTCTGCACAGAGCTGATGTAAGTTCTTGTTGGTCAACAAACAATGGTTAGTCCATGTGTAAGGGTCCATAGAAGAACGTTGTTTATGAATTCGTCCTTGCTTCTCCAACAGGATCCCGTATGTCTTGTTTGTCTTTCTTGGATGGTTTTAGAGATGGGAAGTAAGTGGTCGTACAGCTGTTGTTTTGTTGGGTGTTGCTTCCAGGATTTGTTCAAAACAGCACATAACATTCTTGTATATTTCCCGTCTAGCATATTCTCAATGAATTTTGTTAGCATCCATGTGGTGCATCCATACAGTAGGATTTACACAGCCATAGCTACATCTTGGAAAAATCTCATTTTATTGAATTGGATTGATCAGACTTACACACACACACACACACACACACACACACACATATATATATATATATATATATATATATTGTGACGTGATACTCTTACACCCTACCCATGTATAGATCAGACTGCTTACATAGGGTCAGCCAGTATTACATGACCCGAATCAGAAAGTCGATTAAAAGGTCTAGACAAGATTCCTCTCCCACAGACCAGGCTGTCGACACACGAAGAGCAAACGACGTTATGATTTGAAAATGGAAACCGCTGATTGGATGAAAGATGGCTCCTGTCAAAGTTATATTTTCGTGCGCCAGAAATACAAATCGACTGTAAAGTCAGTGGGTGGAAACTCTTTGGAGAAGACGGATGGGAAAAGTGTCTAGGTGTGGAAACACCAGTCAACTCATTGAATGCGAGCAGAGTAGCCGTGCTAAGATGATTGGAAATCTTAGAAGAAAAAGAAAAGAAAAAGATGCTCCCAAGATTTCATCGTGAAGCCATGAATTATCGTCGTGACGATAAATGGAAGAAATGCATGAAATGCATATGAAGTTTGAAAAGAATTTTGACTGGAGTTTTTCTGTGAAAAAGAAAAAGAGACATTTGATCAAGAGTCCTATGAGGTCTCCGAGGAGACGATGAACTGAAATAGAAAATCTCAGAACTGAGATAAGTAAAGACGGTTAGCCAGTTCTCTTGCTTTAAATGTTATGATGACAAGTATATTGAAGCTGACATATTTGTCTGCATACATCATTTCATAAACAAATGTTGATCGTCTTTGTCATTCTATTGTTTGTTCGCATTTGGCGAATAAAATCCTGTTATATAATTCCACTAAATTGTCTTCGGTTCGTCACTTTGTGGATTTCTGGCTCCTTTTATTTTTAATGTGTTAGGAGCGATGCCGCGAGATTTTGAAGGATTTTTTTTTGTGTGAGTGATATGTTTACATGTACCGACATTATCTCGATTCGTAACATATTTCGCGGCCTGTCTGGAGATTTATGTTCATAACATATTTAGGGGGTTTCGTTAACATGTCCCGAGATCATCTCCGTTCACAACAATATATATAAGTTAAGAAAGTAAAGAAACAGAAACCATGATGCTTGGTAACAGTTAGTTTCTCACCAGTTCATTAATCAAGTCAATTATTATTCACACCAGCGTTAGCCGATAGTTTCTCACTGGAGTTTGATTGTGCCAAGAGCACCAATTACAATTGGTATCACCGTCACTTTTTTGCTCCACAGTTTTTTCAATTCTTGAACAGGGTTGAGGTACTTATCTTTCTTTTCGCTTTCTTTTAATTTTTCTCTGTGGACAGCAAAGTCCACAATTCGGCAAGTTCTCTTTTTTGTTGTTGGTTATTACTAGGTCTGGTCGTCTGGTCAACATTTGGTGATCCATTAGTCCCAGTGGAGTTTGTGCATTTCATTCTCCAGGACAGATTCTGTGTTGTGTATATACTATTTGTTTGTATGATCAAATTTCAATTTCTTGCACGTTTCCCAGTGGATCACTTTGTCCTCCCAGTCATGTCTACACTTATACTCTTTCTGTGCTAATTTGCTGCATTTGATAATTATCATTATTACTATCATTATTTTACCCCTTATGAGTTCTTCACATCAGTATCAGTTGGTGGTATTTAACTGGTGTCTGGGTGACTGCAAGTCTACTTAGGTCTCCAGGACTCTTCTCAGTATTCTAGCCAATCTTAATGCTGTAGTCGGGATAGTCTCGATTCGTCCTCTAATTTCTAACTCTTGAAGATCTCTTTCCAAGCCTTTGGGGGAGTCGTTCCAAGTGTTCCAATCTCAATTAGTATCACCGTTCCTGTAATGTTCCTAATTATTACAATTATTATTATTTATAGATTTATATCCATTGGTTTATTATTTTTTCTATTAAAATCTATTTACAATTAGATAAGCAAATTGATTATGTGGTGTATCAATCAGTAAAATTTGCCAAATTTTAAATTCAGATGTCTACCAGTTAGTATTAACACTTTAGCTGGCGGATGATATTAACAATTTTTGTTGGACAGGAAAATTATTTTCAGAAAATTTGAAAAAGAAGGAATGTTCAAACGGGTCAACCACATATAAAACACTTATATGATTATTTGATCAGTAATTGTGTGTCATAATGCAATAGCATGAAACACTTTTAACTATAATATTTTAAAAAACAGCCTTCACAAAAATGTTGCTTTACCTGCAATTAGTTGATTATTTTTACCATTATGAAAAAATATAATTTTCTCTCCGATAACAAAAAAGCATATAATTATTTTCCATCTTTCTATATTACTTATGCTTTTGATTTTTAGATTTATTATTAAACATTCCTTTGTAAATATTTATTAAGAATAAAAAAGATAATTTTTCAGTAAGCTCATGTTCCATGCCATAGAAGCAAATTTGGTAAGTATCACCAAGAGAATATCAGGCGAGCAAAGCACTTCACAGTCCTGTGTAGTTCGTCAACTTTGTGACGCCAGCAAAAGCATCAAAAGCTGCTAAATTGTGCCTCACGTTACTAAAATTTTTTCCCTGTCTGCACTCAAAAGTTAAGAAATGAAAACAAAGCAAATAATGGTATTGCCATAAAAATCTATTCGACGCCAAAAATCTGAAAAAGAAAAAATATTACAACTTTGGAGCACGGCCTCGGAGTCCACAGTTTTAGACTTACCCAACCTTTCTTGATCATCGAGGTTTTTGCAACTTAAGCAAAATTCTTGAACCATCAGGTTACTTCATTGTGATCGATTGTGCCTTCATCTTTCACACAACGAAATGTTGTCGGTTGTTTCTAGTTCGAACACGTAAGTCATGTTTCCGAATTTGATAATATTGCACATTCATCGGTGCGGCTTTCAAATTAAACATGGAAAGAAGCAATGCACAACTTGTCAGTACAACAATTACCACTGTCAACCACAGCGTGTCACAGCTTGAACTGCTTTAGACACATAATATATGGGCAGCAAACTACCAAACACCAAAATATTGCAACATTTTTGACCCACCCAAGTAAATTTAAAATCAACCAATTCTCAGGTTTTAATATTCTGAGGATGCATTAAAGAAACAAAGATTTTTTTTCTGGTAGGAATTTATCCTTTTTTTTAATTTAAAAATAAGTTATTTAAATATTTTAGTAATTTATTGCAAAATGTAAATGTCTTAATAGAGCTGGGTTTTTTTAATGCAACTCTACGTAAGGAGTTAATTGATGATCCATTCTTTTGGTAAAATGGAACTTTTCTCCAGGTAAAATGGAACCTGAAAATAAAAATAATTCCCGTGGTTCGATTTATAGCTAAACAAATAGTAATATCTCTGAGATTCATTTTTTATGTGATCAAAAGTATGGTATAAAATTACCTTTTTCTACAATTATACTGTTAAGATATCTTGAGTATTGTTGCTATATACCCACTTTTCTTTATTGTAGCTTGCTGCATTAAATAATGTTTTGGTCTATTTGTTTTAAAGCTTATCCACTTCGAAATTTGATTCATTCATAAATGTTTGATTATGATAATAACAATTCATATTTCCCATGTTTTATTGCTATCGTTTGTTTTGATCACACTTTTTTTTATTTGTCTATAAATTTTAATCTTCCTTAGACAAGTGTGAAACAAAGGATGATTCTCGGGACCCTGACCGTAGCGTGACTTTTGATCTGGACGACAACGGTCAAAACTTTTCTCATTACGATTTTATGGGTTATTTTAAGTATCAGCTTAGGGTCAAGCTTAGATATAATAGACAAAGCTTGGACTGCATGATATTCGACGAAAGATGGGTGAAAGCATAAAGCCTGGTCATAAGAAAGGAAGTGTTATAGTAAAATATATTAAATCTATTCTGATTCAACCTCTTAACTCTTTATACACTTAACTACTAAAACACACAAAACACAGACTGACAGACATCGACATTGCTTAAGAGTTGACCCAACAATGACAAGTGTCAAACTGAGAAAAGCATGGCTTCTGCGCATACTCTATCCCCAGAAAACTCTCAGTTATAAAAAAAAAAGGTCTTCTTTTCAACCAATCATTTTTTTTTCCACAAATAGTGTTTTCTGTAGCCGGTGTCTGTAGTCGGGAATATATAAATATGGCAAGCGGAGGTCACACGAGCAGTTGAATCTCCTGCCGTTTCTGAGAGCGTCACTCGACAAAGCAACCGCTTGCCGTCGACCAGATAACGGCCCGTCAGCCGGCTTAGATATTCCATTCGCTGGTTTATTTTGTTTATTTCAATAAAAGAAATAAAACTAAATCTTCTTGTCAGTCTTATTTTTCTTGCAACCACACGCTTGTATATAACAACTAGTGTCAGAAGTGTACAACAAGAGAAATATATACTATTCCAACTTCATCCGCTCCAAACTTTTCACCCTCTTCAGAGATCAAAAAGCAATACTTCTCAACATGATAACAGGTCCGACACCTCCATCCGAGGAGAAAATAAAAGCTGACTTAGACAACATTGTAACCACCCTGGATTCTGCCTCCATAACGACTCCGTCCACAGCTCAAAAAACCACCCACAACTACGATTTGGTAATGCGACAACAGTCACTGCGAGACGCAATGAAACAAAAAACATTCTATCATGGAAATTGCGTCATCACCGCCTTAAATAAGGCCCATAAGATTCACATCATACCAGAACTTGCCACTTATTCCAGCTAGGAAGAAGAATTCGTCAAGGCTGCCCAAGACCTGCTCGACCAAGGCATATTTCAGCAAATGGTGGATTCCAAACAAACACACCCACTTTCGAAAAACTGAAGACCTATCTCAAAGGGACCCACGGCGGCCACATGACAAACTTTCAGCACTTTACGTCGAGAGCTTGGGACTTGCAATGGCGGGATGGCGATAAGTTAACAGACTTCGCTGGCTGTGACTCGAAAACGCCATCAGAGAGGCCGCTATCCACATCGAAAAAAATAAATATAAAAAGGACAACAATGTCGACTTGACTGTCGATATGGTTTTCTCAATCATGGGCGCAATGCTGATGAGCGAGAAAGTCAAAGATTGGAACCCTAACATATACCCTCACCTCATCAAGACAATGGACAGCCACTATACAGCGATTGTCATAGCCTGCGAAGCCCAACAATATGTTGATCGAGGTCTAAAAATGGACAGCACGAGATCGCCACAAAACAGCATTTACGTGGAGAGACCGATGCTACTAGTACACACGCCTAGCATTCGGTCTTACTTCAGCTGGACAGATCTTTTCACGCTGCATCGCGGAAGCCCTAGCCACTGTCACATCTTGTGACAACCTATCGTCCAACATAGACGACAACCTGGTCTACGCTAAGACATTCTATAAATACTTACCCGTTCTCGAGCAACTCTTCATTGCCCTCCGCAAATTCGGACTTAGGCTGAACCTGGACAAATGTACCGTCCTTACATCGGAGGCGAAGTTCCTAGGGCGCATAGTAAACAGCAAGGGATTCAAAGCCGATCCTGAATACGTCCATGCCAT
The DNA here is from genome assembly GCA_963585895.1 of Sepioteuthis lessoniana. Taxonomy (NCBI): domain Eukaryota; kingdom Metazoa; phylum Mollusca; class Cephalopoda; order Myopsida; family Loliginidae; genus Sepioteuthis; species Sepioteuthis lessoniana. Next base: position 1,682,936 of record OY757923.1, on the reverse strand, counting down.
CAGAGAAATGAAGCTCCCAACATCAAAGAAAGAATTAGAAAGTCTCATTAGTTGTTTAGTGTGGATCAGACAATTCCGAGAAACTCGTCTACACGAACAGATCAGGTACTCCATGTCTCATGAGTCCCATACATGAACTTAACAAAGTCAACAAACCGTTCGCTTGGACTGAAAGGGCCGACAAGGCTTTCCAAAAAATCAAGAAGCGACCCTCTTCACCACCTGTCATCTCGTTTCCGGATTTCTCGCGGCTGTTCACACTCACCACTGATTCTAGCTCTGTGTCGTGTGGAGCTATCTTAATGCAGGAGGCTGACAACGGAAAGAAAAATATAATAGCAGTTGCCTCGCATACATTTAACCCCATGGAACAAAACTGGTCCACAACAGAACGAGAGGCATACGCAATAAAATAAGCAATATTAAAATTCGATTACTTCCTACATAACCACCCTTTCATCATCTTTACTAACCACAGATCGTTAACCTATCCGAATCAACACGAGTTCAATAATGCCAAAATAAAGCGGTGGCAGGAAGAAATCTCATGCTAGAAATTTATCCTAGAGTTCGTGGAGGGTGAATTGAAAGTATGGGCTGACATGCTCAGCAGAGGTTGCGGACACAAGGTGAAAACATGCAGTGACCCAACCCCGACAGGCAAAACATTCAAGTTAGAAGGCTCCAACCTTCACATCTATGTCCCTTTGTGGTGTATTGGCAAGGTCGACAGTTTGCGGCCAATCACCAGAACTCATACACCACAGAACACCCACTACCATAAGCAAATCACAAATGCATTCTTCACATACCACTCAACCTCCATCATCCCCACTGAGAGGATTTGCAACCACCTTGGTATCACAGTCGAGCAGATGAAGGACAACGCCATCTCGAAGATCATTAGAGCCCTCGAATCATCCGAATCGCTCAATTAAATCGATGCAGATCCTGATGACCAACAAGCAGAACTTTTAAGAAAACACTTAAAACATTTTTTTTCTGGAACCAGGCACCTCCGTCCTAATGATAAGGGGCAGTAATCACTCTCATAAATTAATCGTGCCATACAAGCTCCGCACCAGATATTTTCACCAAGCACATGAGGGCACTAACCACTCAGGTGTTACACATATGCATGAACTCCTATCCAACTACTGATTGGAATTCAAAAATCATGACATAAAATCCTATATCGATTCCTGCGATACATGTGCAAAACGTAAAGGCAACTACGGGAAGCGCACGCGTTGGCCAATTGGTCACTGCAAGCGAGGCAGGAGACTATTCGAGCTCGTCTTTATAGACTTCGTCACAATGCCAAACTCCAAAGGAAAGCGCTACATCCTTACCATTTTAAACAGCTTCAGTCGGCACTTCACGGCCATACCATGCACAAGAGACCAAGCAATCGATGCTGCCTGCGGTCAGTACCAATTCTTTTTCACCACAGAGAAATACCACATTCGTATCCTCTGATCGTGGCACTCAATTTACCGGTCAAGTCTACAAACAATTCTGTGCCCAAATGTCCATAATACAGGAAGTTCACTGCTCCTGGCGGCCATAAAGTTCCGGAAACATCGAGTGACAACATCGCACGATGAAGAACGCCCTCTACATGCTATGTGAGGATAGGAAGTGTGAATAGATAGACCTACTTGAAACCGTCACTTCATCCATGAATGCCACGATCAACGGTGCTACTGGTGTCTCCTCACACGACGCAATTACCGGTCGCCACCCCATCATTGGTTTGCCCAAACTACTCTCAAAGGAGCTTGCAAGCGATCATCCGGGAGCTTATGATATACAAATAAATGCTCTACCAAGGCAAGTTCACCACTGCGTCGCCTTAGCTAACGACGAAACCGATCACAAACTTGAAGCTAGCCTAAACCGTTTCATCTACAAGGACCCAATACATGTTGGCGATAAGGTTTTACTTCATCTGCCATAGCCCAATCATCAAACCTACCCTGGATAGGAGACTTTAAAGTCATTAAAACAAATGATGTGATGAGTTACCGGGCACATATTCGTCGTCATAAACCGTGACCAGCACACCTATCTCACATACCCCCCCCCCACTGTATCACACTCATCAAAACACTCAGGATCCCTCGTCTTCACTCCCTTTCAAGCCGCATAACTTCACATAGAACTCCATATCGAACAATATACCCTCACAACCACCACGAAACGAAACAAAACGAATACCTATAAGACGAACACGGGGACAAATTCCCGCACTTTTTAAAGACTTTATCATGCAGTAGATCCTTCATACACACATTTACTCATACATACATTATAAATAAAAACGAGATCTGGAGGAGCCTTGTTATTGTAAAATACATCAAATCTCTTCTGATTCACCAACTTAACTCTTCATACACCAAACTACTAAAACATACAAAACACAGACCGACAGACATCGACATTGCTAAAGAAAATAACATCTATCGGATGTTGACCCAATAAGTGTCAAACTGAGAAAAGCATGGCTTCTACGCATAGGCTCCGCGCATAGTCTATTCAAAATCCCCAGAAAATTCTCTGTTATAAAAAAGGTCTATTTTTCAACTAATTATTTTTTCCCCAAAAAGAATTTTCTGAAACCGGTATTTGTAGTAGGGAATATATAAATAGAGCAAGCGGAGGTCACACGAGCAGTTGAATTATCGACTGTCGCTGAAAGCGTCACCTGACAACACCGTCAGACCAGATCAGAGCAACCACTTGCCGCCGACCAGATAACGGCCCGTCAGCCGGCTTAGATATTCCATTCGTTTGTTTATTTTGTTTATTTCAATAAACGAAATCAAACTAAATCTTCTTGTCAGTCTTATTTTTCTTGCAATCACACGCTTGTATATAACAGAAGCAATTCTTCTCTCCTCTTCCTGGTCATTGCTACGATGGTCCGGGTCCGCTAGTAGGACCCTACCCCAGATAAGCTAAGTTTCCTTCCTTATGCCCTGGTAGTACGATTTTGGGATCGGCTCTGTAATTTTGATTTGAGTACCAGGATTATCCCCAGACCCTTCTCTAATCCTAGATACATTTATTTTTCTTATCTTGCCATCCCCAACCTTCTCTTCCTCGTTTATTTTCGCACTCACTTAACATAAACCCACTACCTTGTAGGGATTGTTCGATTTGTTTTCGCTCTTTTCGGTACAGGAAAGCAGTTGGTAATTCACAATATAGATGGACGACGAGGAACAAATAAACTGGTTTATCATTTTGATTATTTTTGTTTTTTCTTTTTTTTCTTTTTTTTCTTTTTCGCCCTCGCCATGCATTTTAAAACTCATTGTATAAAACCATTATATATAGAACTTTTTTCCAATCATAGCATTTTCATATTCTTATTTCGGGTCCTTTCTAAGTAGGCTTACGAAGAGTAATTGTAGTATGAAGCATGAAGGAACAGTATGTTCGGCTCCAATTATTGTACAGTATAAATAGGTCAGCATATGTGGCTAGCTAGGTCCCTACAGCAAAAATCACTGATGACCGCTTCCCTTTCCCATTCCCTCCTTTTATTTGGCCACATGCTCAATCATGTATAGTTGGCCGACCCGGCCTTGGACGAGGAGGGTTAGAGTGTGGCTCGTCCAGCAGTTCTTGCTTCCTGCCTTCTTCCACTAGCTCCTAAATAATCAAACGCCATCACCTCCTTTACTCGGCCGCGATCAGTGATGACAGCAGCCCAGCATTTTTTTCTTAGCCGTCCTTTTCAGGGTTACCACGAATCTTATCTCCTCCCTACTGCCCTTACAAGATAGTAGTAAACCTATCAACATAACGAGGGCGATTACATTAGCATCCAACCACATGCAACGAACACTCGGAGATAAGGACCAGTCCACGAGTTGACGATACCGTTTGGATTACTGTCGACTTCATTAGCAGAGCAGCAACGCATTGCAACTCTTGCCATATGACCTAGCTTTTGAGCAGCTAAGCTTCGCAACTTCAGTCAACGAGTTAACGGCACCGCTCGGACCAACGACATTTTATAAACTCTTCGAACCTAACGTCGACCAAACCCCAGATAACTACCAAATCGACGACCGGGACATCGATTAGCCTGTTTATGCGATCTGACACGTCCGACTTTCCGGCCGTCTAGAGATACCTTGCCACATAGTTGCACCAACGACCTGTTCAAGATAATTTTGACTTGCTGTCACCAAATCGTATATGGCTAGCTAAATCCCAGTTAAGATATATACTTTTGACGCAACATGAATATTATTCATATTCCACTTCATGTATTTATGGCCAAATTAAAGTTGGCATTTTAAGTTTACACACTTGTCTTTGCCGTCCTTGCCTTTTCTTTCCAAAATGAACTCATTAATATCTTGGAAAAACACGCGAATGGAAAACATATTTGATTGAATTCGAAGAGCCAATTGTTTTACGATCATTTTAGACAGCACACTGGACATTTCTCATTCTGATCAAAGGAGCTCATTTATCGATATATCGTCGTTGAAGACAAAGAGGTGGAGGCGCTGGAATAATTTCTTGGTTTTATCACTGAGCATGGGAAGACAGCTTATGATATGAGGAAGATGGTTTTGTATCGACTGGAGAAAGAGAGACTTAATTTCAAAAATGTAGAGGGATGGGATTTGACAATGCAGCAGGTATGGCCGAAGTTCATGGTGGTATTCAATGTCTTCTAGACATCAATGGGAAAGCTAACTTTGTGCCATGTTCTGAATTTATACGGGGTTCGTGCTTCTGCTGTGAATTCAAGTGCCATTACATTTTCCGGGGTGATTGACAGACTCTATACATTTTTCTCCTCTTCCAATCACCGGTGGGAAGTTTTATCTTCACATGTGAAGGTCATGATGAAGCGTTTGGTAACCACCCGTTGGAGTGCAAGTTACGAAGCTATTCGTGCAGTAAAACCGGATTTCCAGGAGTGATTCAGGCCCTCGATTCATTAAATTCAGAAAATCTTCAAACGAGAGAGGATACACAAATCCTTTTGCTTTCAATTGAAAACTTCTCCTTCGTGTCACATTTGTTTTACTAGGACGAATAATTCTCATCGAAATGAAACTTCAAGAACCTGATATTTTGGTTTGGATGGGTGCGTAATCCACATGGATGTAATCGAAACAGAGACAGGCAGGTGTCAGAATAAGTTAATCAAGGTAAAACAACATGCGAAGAAATGGAAATTCCAATTAGAAGAAAGAGAAAGTTATTTGGGAAGAAAAGAAGATGATGTATGTCAAACATTTGTGCAGAAAGTGAAAAGAAATCTTTACGAATGTTATGATTGGCTTATAAATGAACGGGAAGCACAAATTGACTCCATATCTCATCTGCAAACCGTCTTCGCTGGATTATCATCACAAGCAATCCTGGAAGATACTGAAGGCGAGTTGGAGCGAAAATTTAAAATTCTCGATAGCCAATACAGTGCTGACTTCAACGTATCCAACCACTCTTTGAAGTTCTCCGTCTTCGGGATTTTTGAGTGGCAGCTTTAAAGTGAAACGTGAGATGATGACCAAATCATCGACTATCAAATGGCTGAGATGGATTTACCGATCACAAGTTCAAGAAACAGTGCCAAATATTCTGATTTCTCTACGGCTGTTTTTGACGCTCATAGTTTCTGTTGCTACTGCAGAAAGAAGCTTCTCAAAACTAAAGCTCATTAAAAGTTACTTGAGATCGATTATGACACAAGATCGCTTATTCAATTTGTCTCACATTTCAATTGAACATGAAACTGTGGAGAATATAAACTTGACCAATTTATCAGTAACTTTTGCTTTTGCAAAAGTTCGAAAGGTTAAAATATGATAACATTTGTTCAACTAATTTTTGAATTTGTTGTTTATCAAGTATTAATTAACGCCATCAAGGGTATTTCATTTATATTTTTCCTCAAAAAAAAAAAAAGAAAAAAAAAAGAGGGCGATATTATAAATAGGGGCCCTTGGTGGCACTTTTCCTCGGTACGCCCCAGCATGGATTAAACTTTAAATCTGAAAACTTCCTATCTTCAAATTTTGAAGTTATTACTATAACAGGTAAGAGACATGTCTCCACTACTCAAAGAACAGAGCCAACAAGAGATGTCTTTACTGTTTAAAGAACAGAGACAAACGAGACCGAGATGGATTCTGGGATTCTCTGGTGATCGCATGGTGTTCAAATATATATCGAAGGGAGACAATTATTCATTACCCACGATACCAGCAAAATACATTTTAAGTTTTTTTCTTAGAAAGAAAAAAATAACTTAAATTTTCAGAATAAACTTCTTATTCCATGTCGTCACATTCTCGTTCATGGATCAAATATGGAAACTTTCCATCTTCAATCCATTAAAAGAAAGAAGAAAGAGGAAAAAACGACTAAGACCGTGATGTCTTTCGTTTTTGATTGATTTTTCGTATTTTTCGTATTCCTCATTGATTGGTCATTTCTTGCTTCTATCAAGTCACCCATTAACAACAATTAACATTTGATCTCTCGAATGTCATTAGGGTTCAGCTATTACTTATTGATCGGACTTTAAACAAAGTGAATAAACAAGATGAATAAATCAGACGCTAGTTGCATGGTTGATAATGATCGATCAGAACAGCCGTGAGTTAATTTTTAAGTAAAGAAACTATTTCTGCAGCATTGCAATCAATCAGTTTAGATTCAGTTTCATCTGAGACGCAGACAAATGTACAGAGTTTTAAAAAAGACTTTAAAAAGCTACTATTTGTAAAGTCCACTGATATGTGCTTATGGCACGGAAGACACAGTTTTATAAAGAAGTAAGTTTCCTTCCTTTTTTTAATTTTCTAGTTATATTTTGTGTTTAAAATTTTTTATCTCGGAGCGAGGTTTAAAGGACTAGCTTACTTGGAATGTAACACAAGAAGATCTAATTTGTTGAGGAGAATCATGTGATATTTTTGTAGACTATACGGTATTTAGGTTGAGAATTCCATAACAGGTCACTCGACAGACTCTTAGGAAGAAGTACTCAATTTAAAGTAGTCCTTGTTTCCTCTTTTTTCATGTCCAAAAATGGATGCAGTTTTGGTTTTTGTTTTTTGTTAAAAAAAACAAAAAAACAAAAACAAAAACAAAACAAGAAAAAAGCTTTAAAATTTGTGGTTGCTAGAGTTTTCTCTCATTTTGGATTTCTCCAATTTTTACAGCATTTCCCCATTTCTGCAAATGAATGGTCTATTTTAATAAGCACTGATGCTTGTAATAGTTTTCAACATATTGCTTTTTAACTCTCTCTCTCTCTCTCTCTCTCTCTCTCTCTCTCTCTATTGTAATTTATTTGAAAATAATGCTGGCATTGCTGAAAAAGCATAGAAATATTATTTACTTATATAAAACGCAATATATATATATATATATATATATATATATATATATATATATATGGGAAAACTGGAATTAAATCCGACCGCAAGAAAATGTTCAAATATGAAAAACATGAAGTTTTTAGAGGATGATTTTAATTTTTGCCATCGCTGAACGTTTCATTTTTTTCGCGGGATAGGGTGGGGTAACATTTAAAGATAGCTGGATAGATAAACTGATATGATATAAAAATGTATTTATCTATTTATAAGGAAATACGTCACATTTTAAAAATAGATTTTCGAACATAATTATATCCCACAAATTTGAAATAGAATGCCCCCAACGGAAATAGAATGTTTAAAACTTCTCATTTTTTTTTGTTTCATCTAAAAATTCACACGTCCTGATGAAGGTTTAATGTTTTCACATCTAAAAACGAAATGTTTTCATATCCCAAAACCAAAACGGATAAAAGATTGAATAATTTACACACACACACACACACACACACACACACACACACACACACACACACACATTCAATATCCTAACTTATATATGTATACTCAATGGGGTTAGTCAACTCGGATTAAAAAGGAAAAATTATATCCGAGTATCCTGTCCACAAATACAACACAAATCTATTTAAAAAAAAAAAAACAACGCAAAGAAACAATTTCAATAAACCCAGATTGATTTTGTTAAGCATTCATAAATATATAAACATTCGTGTTTACACACTTAGGTTTTTTGTACTTTGGTGTGTTGTGGTCGTAAAAGACCAAAAGTTCAAAAATAATCTTGGACAGTCGTATGATGTGTGTGTATGTTCGCGTGAGAATGAAAGCTCATATTTGCGGAGTTTGACTGCTGACTGAATGTGTGTGTGTGTAGGTGGAGACGCGTGAAGTCTGACAGAAGCGATTCAATCAGAAAATGCTTGGACAGAAAGGTAGTAAACTTACTTTCGCCGCGACAATGTTTTTTTTTTTTGGATGTGTTGATTCGCGGTTCTCGTTGTAAGTAAAGTTGGCGACCGTAGTCGAAAGCTAAACGAAAACTCCCTTTTCAATAGCTACCAAACTGAGGTGTAGGAAAGGGCGCTACTCCTTTCCCTGGATTGCTCCACTTTATCCTTGAAACGTACTTTATAATGCTGAGTGTTAAGCAAGGAGGTGTCAAGTACCATTTTTTGAGGCTTTGGTATGACTTGACCTGAGATTGAACCCCAATCTCCCAGGCCATTGGTGAACACTCCACCGCTAAGCCAATGGGTCGGTCTCATTGTAATGAAGTAGAATTTAGGTCGGTGTTAGGATGTCGATATAGCCGCCAGAGTGTCTTCTTTACTATGGAGGTGTTTTGCCGAGCATAAGTCGTGAATTGAATTACCAGGACCAGAACATCCGGTGAACGCTGACACAAGACATACGAAAACACAGGACAGCCGTTTCGACCTTATTAGGTCTCATCAGCAGTGTATACCGTGATCTCCACCACTGGAGACCATGGTATACACGGTATATATATATATATATATATATATATATATATATATATATATATATATATATAAAGAAATAAAGAATTAAAAAAAAGAATTAAAAAGAAAATGTAGATCTGTAGACTTTCCCTTGGGGTCATAATAATTACGCTGATACGTATTTTTAATCCTCTTGGGAAGACGTAGCCCAGGAGGTGACTGTGTCATCTGTAAAGAGTACGGGTGTAAGTTGCAAGATACATCCTGGTAAATTGGCCGCGCAATTACCCTGACTGCAATGTGTGGTCGCTGGTTCGATCTCCAGTGGTGGAGATCACGGTATACACTGCTGATGAGACCTAATAAGGTCGAAACAGCTGTCCAGTGTTTCCGAATGTCCCGCGTAAGTATTCATCGAATTTTCTGGTCATGGTAATTCAATTCACAATATAATTCCTCTACTTAAAAAAAGAAAATATAGATCTATATCCTTACCCCTAAGGTCATAATAATTACGTGGATGCGTATTTCTAATCCTCTTGGGAAGACGTGGCTCTGGAGGTGACCGTGTCCTCTGTAAAGAGTACAGATGTAACTTGCAAGACACATTCAGATCGAGTGGGCGCGCAATTACCATGGCTGGTTAATTTTAGTGTCACTTGTGTGCGAGATGGATAGTTGGCTCAGTTGTAGAGTTTTGGCTCGGCAATCTGTGGTCGCTGGTTCGATCTCCAGTGGTGGAGATCACGGTATACACTGCTGATGAGACCTAATAAGGTCGAAACAGTTGTCCAGTGTTTCCATATGTCACGAGTAAGTGTTCGCCGGATTTTCTGGTCCTGGTAATTCAATTTACAATATAATTCCTCTACATAAAAAAGAAAATGTAGATCGAGCATAAGTCATTTACTTGTCGTGATGTTGCTGTGTCCGTCTGTCTCTTGCTGTGCATGGCTGTGTACAGCTATTTAAAAGTATTGCCATCGAAAGCGTGAAATAAATAAGTCTTCTTATCCCGTGAACGGCTCCAAATGAAAGATTTTATTTTTGCGCAGGAGAAGAAGTTCATTTGGAGTTCAATTGTGCGAACATAGTTGAAAACACCAGCACGTGACTATTCTGTTCAGTCAGGCTCCAGAAATCATTTTTTTTCTTGATTGGATCTAAAGTTTCTGTTTTTATGACTTTGATCCGCATGTTGTGTTTGTAGTGTTTCTTACGTATATGGGCTTTCCTTATGGGTTGTAGAATATAGGATTTTTTCATCCTATAACTCTATATCACCGATATTGAGCATTTTACATACAAATTTAGCCAAGTACATTGTTAATTATACAAACACACACACGCACACACACACACACAGACACACACACATATATAAACAATTGTCATATATATATATATATATATATATATATATATAACAGTTTTTTGAATGATAAACGCTCAAATCATTTGAAGACTTACCTGATATCCGCTTGATAGGCTCTATGAAGTGACCATTGGAAATCCTCCCCGCACCCCACAACCCCCCCCCCAAAACCCCCAAAAGCAACAATTTAGGTTTCTAAATATTTCAAACTTTTTGAGGCTAAATACTTTAAATTAAATGTCAAGCATCAATGAAGTAAAGTTTCTTTGATGAAACTAAATAGAATCGCAAATATTTTGTTTCCAAAATTCTTTAGACATTTTCAACTTAAGATCAGAATATTTTACGCATAAAACAAATCAATTTTTTAATCCCAAAAACCAATTAATTAATTCATTTTAATAAAATTTTAAGTTAATTTCAATTAAATTAAGAACGAACTTTTTAAAAAAACATTTCCATCCAAAATTCCGGAGAAATATGATTCTTGTTGTGCTTAGAATCAAAGCCGGTGCAAGAAAGTGCGGTGCCCAATTAGCAAATTGTTTTGATTTCAAAGTCAATGGTTTTTGCTAAGTCATTTTTTTTATAGCATCCCTAAATTTTTTAAATCAACATAAATCTTTACAGCATAGATTTTTAAAATTTATTTATGAAAAATGGTAATGGTAATATAAACAAGTATTTTGATGCTAACATTCTTTTCCTGTTATCTTTTGGATACCTGCGACTATATAGATTGATTTGGTTTCTCTGTTTTAATGGCATATCAAACTTCGTGGGTTATTTAATGCCAAAACTATTCTTGTGGAAGAACAGCAATGATGCTATTTATCTCATTACTATGGGGATAAGGTGGTTCATACCTTTCGCAAGGGTATTAGTCCGAAAGTGAAAGTCATAGAAAGACTGGAGTTCGAAGCTGCTTACCTTGAAGTCCAGCACGTTTGCCACAACGACATTGTAGAAATTTTGTTAAGGAACTAGTGATCCTATTTCACCGAACAGCAGCAGCCCCTTGGGGTCACGTGGCGTTCATTATAAAAAAGAGCTCCACTGGAGATTCTTTCTCTTTTGGTTCCACTCCCACCACTGTTAGCAACAGGTCCTTTCGTAGCAGCCCCCTTGACGGCATACGTATTTCCACCAGCCAGGACCCAAGAGCGACGAACGCACGCGCTGAGTTAAAAGGAACAGGACTCACAGACAGTTAAGTTCCAGCAGGCATTTTATCTGCAAACCCTCACACACCTTCACCTTTACCTACCAAACCTTCACAAAACCTTACAACCTTACAACTTCACATAACAAACCTAACCATACTCTATCTTACATCTTGAAGTCTTTTGTGAACACTTACACATTCGTTGTTTGTTCCACTTGGTGTAAAAGCCTGTTTATTGTTGTTGTTGTATGTAAATTTTGTTGCACGTAAAAGTCGTTCGTCTTCATTTCTTCAAAAGCTCTCACCCAAATCTCTACTGCTGTTGAATTACGGTTTATTCTTTTACAAAACGTAGGAATAAACCGGGCTTTTCGGGGCTTATAAAAATCCCCATAACATAGAGGTTCCTCCCGCAACACAAAATAGAGCAGTCTTTGAGTTTTCATCGGATGAGAGGATAAAAAAGTGAGTCAAAATTTACTTTCATACTATAATCAACATCTAATACGCTTCGACCGAGGTAGACACCTTCAAATATACATAGTACCCGGGTTTTTAAGAAATTGTTTTTCGGTTATTCAACAAAAACACTTCAATCCAATAGAACGACAGGACTGAGTTTTATGGTCACGTGAGAGCAGTGTTAACAAGAAAACATGATACTGGAAGAGATTTATCTATGTAATATATATATATATATATATACATTCTAGTCCTATTGGGATGTTTGGAGGTAGGGGAGATATAAAGTCGAATCCCCAGTCACCAAGAGACAACATTAGCATTAATATATCCAAGTACAAATATTAGTATTAGTATATACTAACACTGAAAAATCGGAAGGAAATACAAAATAAGCTAATTTACATATGTATAAACTTTTAGTATATATATATATAGTATTGAAAGGAAAGCCGTAATATGTTCCAATATGCACATATTGTTCTATGAGAAAGCAGTATATTGAAAAGGACTCACTTAATGATGAGAGAAAGTAAAAAATATTTTTATTATTTTATGACTCGGGCAGGAGACAACGTCACAACTGTTCAAAGAACAAAGGATAAAAAGGATCAAGAAATTCTTATGTGACATATTACCAAACACCCAACTGACAGGCCTTTTCTCTAAGGGACATTGTCTCGCAATAGCATTTGTAGAGAAAAGGGAAAATCTCGTATTTTGTTTTGGCGCGCAATTTAATTCAACACTGAATTTCCCCCAATCAGGATGACTTATCCTATTCAGCCCGGACCTTCATTTCCGGCTAGCAAAACGGGTGAGCGGCCAAACACACTCTCTTCAGCGTGAGACGGCGACCAGAACAGACGTGCCTCTGGTCGTCCCTGCTTAGCGATGCTTTTTAGCTAAACAAGCCACCCAGTGGGGACATCTCACTGTGGCTTTAACACTAGCAGCAGCAACATGGACACTCAACGAGGGAATCATCTAATTTATGGATTCTTTACGAGGAATCCCAGTGGAACATAAATTAGAAACATACGCATGCCTTCCACAGGCACCACTTCTTGTCACCCCAAAAATTAACTATGTCGATCCGAGCGTCTCTCCGCTCTCGACACACAAAACTACACGGTGACTTTGAATACTTCCCTCACACGTCCAACAACACGCTGCCATCTCAACATCCCGCTAAGCCATTTCGTCTCAAACATCCAACAAGCCTAAACACCACGAGTCTTGCAGCACCAAGAACAAACCGTATTCAAACCTGCAAATATAAACTTTCGTTGTTGTGTGTGTTAAAGAATAGTTTCGTAATTCATTTGTGTGCCTAAAAAAATATAGTGTTCGGGAAAATAACAAATTCCCTCGAACCGCTATACATTGATTGTCAATTATACATATATATATATATATATATATATATATATATAGAGAGAGAGAGAGAGAGAGAAATTCGAATGAGCAACTTCCTACAACCTAAAAACTTCTATCGATGTTCAGTATCTTTTATTTTTATCTCTGCATTGAGCAACTATTATAAATAGGATGTATCATGCAACCGAGAAAGGTGGAAGAAAGTATTGTTTGTGATGATATGTTAAAAAGAAAGATAAATGAAATAATTTGAAAACATGAAATAAGGAAAAATACTTATGTCAGAATTTAAGAAAACTATTGAATAAAAAATTGAGAACTTTTGTTTGAAATATTATGTTTTTACTTTATGAATCTTCTTCGTTTGATTTTCTTTTTCGACAAGTTCATTATATCCAGTTTATTTCAACACTAAAATAGGTAGAGAGTTAATAGAGTTAATCTAGTAAAAAGTCAATAACCAAATTTATTAACAGAATCACAAGAACTTCGTACAATAATCGACCATTTTTAAAAGTTTGTTAATGAACTCATGAATAGCAGGGGAAGCGACACTGGTCAGACCCAGAATTAAATTATTTCGTACTTTAGATTTAGAAAACACAGCTGAAACGTTGTTCAAGTTGTTTTCATAGATACATAGAATTCTAGTTATCAAAATATGCTGTTGTTATTTCCATCCATGCCAAAATCTACCTCCTATTACCAAAAAGTTTACCCGAGTAAAGTAACGTATTAACTGGTTTTTTTTCTTTTAAACTCTTTTTTTATGGAAGGCGCCAGGAATAACTAAGGACAACTCAATGGAGGTCAAAAATGGTTTTGACGAAGATATACTGTTTCTTCTGCAAGGGCAATTAGACAACTGCAGTCGTCAGCGTTTACGTGCCTTGGAAACCAGTTTGAACAGATACAGCAACAATGAATGCAGAATAACGTCGAAGGATATGCAATTAGCATTGCAGGTATTCTCTCTCTCTCTCTCTCTCTCTCTCTCTCTGCCCCCTCTCTCCTTCATGTTTTAAGATTAAAGATTCAATTGAATTTATTAATCAATATTATATCCGATTTTTGTATGTTTGTTAAAATAACAAAAATGACCCATTGTAAAGAGATTTTTAGAGACTGAAACTTTAATGGAACTTGATAAACTGAAGTGACAATTGGTCATTTCCACACAAATAGTCTAAAAGGTTTTTGCGTTTTAAGTGAAAATACTAAGAATAAATTTAGTTTGTGAAACCTGACTAACCATTAACGCCCACGCTTAGCAGAGGTAGGGGAGTTAGTTAATGAGCCGAAAGATGAGTGACTCACAGGAAAACGAAACTCATTAGTGTATCATAACACATTCACCAAGATCATGTGCATCGCTTCATGTCCTCGCTGTGGAAGCGGTCTTAGCCCAACGGTTATCGTCGAGTGAAATGGAATCCGTAACCCGAGTTCAAATGCTACACGAAGCTGTTTGCATTTCACTTGGCACAAATGTCTTTGGGAAAAGGCATGAATCCATCTCTTTCCTCCTCTTTCAGCTATAAGTAAATAGTAAGGCAATCAGTCTAAGGAAAGGAAAACTTTGAATTTAAACCAGCTGTACTCCGCTTAAAATTTGATCTTGCGTTACATCCTGCTCGGGGCTGAAAGGTTGGATAAATATAAATACGCGCGCTAGCACACACACACACACACACACACACACACACACACACACACATATATATATATATATATATATATATATATATACTTCCTATCCCAGTTGCAGATATTGCAATCAGCATGTGGGTTTTATGTCTGTTTCTATCTGGATCCCAGCTCTAGTTCTTCTGAAACTAATTCATCTATATAAGACCTTTTTTTACACAAACTCCAAGAGCACTTTCAATTCCCTAATGTTCCTCTTATTTTGCCCCTGCATAACTTTTGACAACTGCCCTATCCATATGTGACCTTTTTACAATAATCAGGTGTTGTTCCAATTCAACTTGTTGCCTCCAATGTCAACAATTTTCTTTTCTCATAAAAGTCATATCGGTCATAGAATACGCCGAAAGCAGCTCTGTAGACCCTCCCCTACAACGAGTGTCCTGGAAATGACACTAAATCATCTGATTGTGAGGCTCCAGTCCCAGAGATTCGATAAATGTTGAGTACTTCTTCATTGGCAGAACTCCCAGGTCCACTCTGACTTAGACTGGAAGTACCTGTAAGGATTCCATCTATGGGATAAATAGGACTATTTAATCCTTTACTATACAAGAAACCTTTTAACTGTGCAATGAAAAAACTATGAGTGTCAGCAAGACTTGAAACCATTTAATTGAGTGCAAATAATTGATCACCGACTGGTATAAAAATTGTTACCTAAAAACTATTTGTTTATAAATCCTATATATTTAATGTACATATGTATAAATAGGATTTGGCATTAAATAACCGACAAGGGTTGATATGCGGTAAAGCACAAGCAACCGTCTAAATGTTATAACTAATAACAATAACAACAACAACAACAATAATAATTCAAGTAGCATAATTTCGGTACAATATCTTGATTTGATCATTATCAATTTTAATTCTCCTACCCGACCGTGGAGCATCATTTAGCGAATTATCTACACCAGTGTTTCTCAAACTATTTGATGAAACGTACCGATAGGATATTTTTCCATTTGCTGTGGAACGGCGCCATATTTGTGCCATATCTAAGCATAATATTATCAGCCAAAAAAGCAACATAAATTCTATAGAAACTAAATCTGATTGGGAACTTATGAAACAGGATGAAATTATAAAAGATAAAAATTGACGAAGAGAACATTTATCATTATTCACTCAGACCAGTGTCTTTTATTTTGGTTGTCAAAACGATTCAGCTGTTGTACCCACCTCTGTTTTCTTCAGGTGTCTGTCATAGTAATCTGGACATTTCAAAGCGAACCCTTTATTCAATCTATGTGAGTGTATTGTGCAGTCAATGGTTTAGAGCAGTGTATCTCAAACCATTTGATGCAACGTATCAGCAGGGTTTGTGTTGTATCATTATTTCATTTAGGATCAACTTCCAAGTATTTCTATCTGTTCTATTGGATCACAACATTTGAAAAGAATTATATTAAACAATACAGAAATATTCTGTACATTTTCATTTTTGAATTGCATATTATGATAATATCATATTTACCCAACCCCTCCACTCGGGCAGGATATGACACAAGGTCAATTTTTAAGTGGAGTTTAACAGGTTTGAATTCAGAGTTTTCCTTCTCCTAGACTTGTTGTCTCACCAAGGCTGAAGAACCCAGTCTGCCCTACTATTTACCCATAGCTGGAGGGAGAATAATTGGATTCATACCTTTCCCAAGGGTATTAGTGCTATGTGAAATGCAATCAGTGTCGTCCAGGATTTGAACTCGTGTCGCCGTGTCCATTTCCTACGACAATAACCATTACACTACAGGGACCTCCTCATTATTATATTATGACAATATGAAACCAGAAACTCGCCACGTATCGGCTGTCGATGATTCGTGGACCAACACCATTTTGAGTAGCACTGTTTTAAAGGATTATCGCGTATTAGTTAATTTTCCTTGAAATCTCGCATGTCTCTTCCACTGCACCAGAGTATATGAATTTATAATGCTCTACCCAACCCAGGAATTGAACTTACAATCCCGAGGAAACTAGATATATTAGTAACGAATGATTTATATCCACCACGCCCTTGTCCTGTGCTATGGAAAGTCGAATGAAAACAATCTACCCCCAGTGAATTTAATAAAGTGTTCAGTTCAAAATTTTCAAAATGTTACCCATTATGACAACCCCCCAACAAAAAAATGGGAGCACGGAAGGGGGTGCCACAGCCAAAACGCAGTTACTATAATAACAGTTACACGAGTCCGATTATAGTAAGTAAATTAGCCGAATATGGTCGAGGGTGACCCAAAGGCTTCCTTTTCGATAGCTACTACACCGAGGTGTAGGGGAGGGTGCTACTCCTTTCTCTGGATTGCTCCACTTTACCCTTAATCTGTACCTTATAATGCTGAGTATTAAGCAAGGAGGCATCAAGCACCATTTTTAAGACTTTGGTATGACTCGACCAGAGATTGAACCCTGGTCTCCCGGATCGTTGGCGAACACTCTTACCATTATGCCAAGTAGTATTAAATAATGATAATAATAATAAACAAAAACAAATGAATGACTCCTATCACTCCAAAATATAAAGAATAACCACTCCCCTAGCTTAAATACATAATAAAGTAATTATATTTGACTAAAAATATAAATCCAGAGTTAATGAAGACAGAAAGTTGAAGACAGCCGAAAGCTGTTCTAATTTCAGGCGCTCAAACAACGATCAAAGCAACTACTCAACTCTGAAACGCCAACGGAAAAAAATGGATGACATAAATGTACTTCACTATTGTTTTAAGAGAAATCCAACGCAAAGAGGGTACAGAAAAAGAATTATAGAAATTTGGGCAAATTCCGTAAATTTCTTGAAGCTCAATGTCAGAAAGCCAAAGACGTTTTAACCTTAAGCTACAAAAAATATGTGAACAAACGAATAGTGAAAAATATGAATGACTCGTATGTAAACACTAAATACTGAGAAGCAACAACTTCTCACCCAATTACAAAATAAAATTCTGATGACCGAAACGTCGTAAACTTCGGCTCAACAAAACAAATGTTAACGCAAGAAGACAAAAAACCGTAGAGTTGATAAAGAAAATTATCACTGAATAGAAGACTACATTACAATCCCCGAGGAACCAAAACTGGAAAAAAGTCAAGGTAGAAACCGAAAAAGTAAACAAATCCTTACCAAACGGACAATATCACTGAACTAAAAAAGCTAATTCATCCAGGAGCGAAATTACCCTGTGATAAAATCAGTGTTTCCGTAAGGAAACCGAAAAGAAATACAAAACTTAGAAAGGAAATTAGGTAAGAAAGACAAGTAAAAAATCTGCGACGACACGTGAAAGTGCAAAGGAAGAAAAACGCACCCGGGTCAGTTGTAATAAAAAGACCAAAACAAAAGAAGCAAAAAAATCTGACAATGCGACTTAAAGAGATAAATCAAACGATATTGGCGAAAGAAGGGAGATTTAAAAGACTGGATCTGGTAATACAAACAAAACAAGATATTTTAAAATAACAAAAGAAAAGTCTATAAACAAGTAAATTCACGTTCACCAATGACAGGCTTGCTCTTGAACTGAAAAGAGGCCTAGAAGAAGCGAGATTACTTGAATGGCTGACAAAGGAGAAAACTACTCTGATCCAGAAGACCCTCGCAAAGAGACTATCCCGAGCAACTACAGACCCATAACATGTCTACCTGTGATGTGGAAAATCTTAACAACACAGATTAGGGAGGAGATCTATCAATCACTTATATGCTGCGGATTGTTTCCTAAAGAACCGAAAAGATATCACAAGAGAACAAGAAGAACAGCTGATTTACTATTCAATTATCAACACATCGTTAATGAGAGCAAAGTGAAGCGGAAAAATGTAACGATGACATGAATTGACTATAAAAAAAGGCTTATGATATGGTCCCACATAGCTGGATAGTAGTTTGTCTGAAAATGTGCAAAATATCCGCTAAAGTCATAAAATTCACCAGGGAAGCTATGAAAACCTAAAATCACTTAATTAGAAAATGCACTGGGGGTTACAAATATACAAAATTGCAAGAAAAAAGTGATCAACTAATGTATATGGACCGAATCAAGCTGTTTGCAAAAAATGGAAAAGAATTAGAAACTTTGATACAAACAATAAAAATATACAGTCACGATACAGGAATGGAATTTGGCAAAGAAAAGTGTGCCATGCTTATAATGGAAAATGGAAAAAGACAAAGAACGGAAGGAAAAGAACTGGCAAATCAAGAAAAAATCAGAACAACTGGAGAAACGGAAAATTACAAGTATTTGGGAATATCGGAAGCGAACACCTTCAAAGAGTACCGCTGACGAACGAGAAAACTCATCGAAATCAAGCTCTGCAGCGGAAATCTCATCAAAAGGATAAACACCCGGGCTGTCACCTCTGTAAGATACTCGGGGCCACTCCTAAAATGGATAAGAGAGGAACTAAGAAAAATGGACCAGAGAAAAAGAAAATTGATGACGATGCAAAAGGCCTGACATCCGATAGATGATATAGACAAACTATATGTGTCAAGAAAAGAAGGAAGAAGAGGACTTACCAGCATTGAAGATAGCGTGGATGCATCAATAAAAAGATTCCATGACTACATACAGTGGCTGTTAACAGCACTGATAACATAACAAACAGAATAACAACAAAAATTAGAAGACAGAAATGGGAAGAAAAACAACCATATACAAGAGACAAGTTGGCAAAATCTCATTCGAGAAAACCTGGACATTTTTATGAAAAGGAAACCTTAAGAGAGAAACTGAATCTCTGTTAATAGCAGCACAAAACAATGCCATAAGGACCAATTCTATTAAAGAAAAAAAATCGATAATGTACAACAGAATTACAAGTGTAGGTTATATGTGATGACAAAAACAAAACGATTAATCACATATTAAGCGAACGTAACAAACTTGCCTATAAAGAGTATAATACTAGACATGACTGGGTGGGGAAACAGAGAATTAAAACTTTTACAAACCAGAATCCGTCCAAGAGAATTTTTTACTGCGAAGGATAAAATGGACCTGCCTCAGACTGGAAATGAGAGTGACAGCTTGTCATGTGGAAAAAATAGTTGTTCTAGATCAGACTTTTCTCTTGACAGGCGGCTGCTGATTGACTAAAGAATCAACCAATCAATGCACGAGACTTGCCTATATAAATTCGCGAGGGGTTCGGCTTTGTGATCTTCAGGTTAAGATTGATGGGATTCGCGCATATACAGCTGATCCTTGAGTTTAATGGTGCTGCGACTCATTTATCGATCGTTGAATTAATCAAATATCGAGATTAAGTCTGTGAACTCTGCGACCTGAAAAATGTTGAGCGTTTTCTTCCACAACGATTAAGTGGTAATGTTCTAGCCGAGTACTGGCAACTCAGTAAAGAGTAGAAAGTAGATGCAATAGCTGATAAGTGGGTTCTCATCTCTGCATACGCGACGGATTCATTCAATGCATTTGATAAATTCGAAGCGCGACAACTTCGCCCGGGGGAAACGGTAAATGATTTTCTGGCGAAACTGCGTCGTCTTGCTCTGTTGGTAGAAGATCTGCAGCATGAGCAATGGACATGGACTAATCATTGTGGCCCTTTCAGACTGTGCTATTCAAGGGTCACACGAATGAATTTCGGCTCTAATGTAGCGCCTCTCGTCATGAGGTCTATCACTGACTCAATAATGTCTTAAGATAAGGCAATTCAAACTACCATGTTGACCTACGTCGATGATTGTTATGTCAATGAAAGCTTGGTTTCTGCGGTGCTCCTGAAAGAGAGCACCTATCCAATCAGGGACTTGTTTATAAAGATCCGTTGTGACTAAAAGATGGAACTTAGCAGTTGGTCTTGGAGAGTTGCCAAGGGATTGAACGAGGATACCTCTTTCCTTTGCATTAAAAAAATAGGAGGTGCCCGTGGTGTAATGCTTATTGTTGCAGGAAATGGACACGGCGACACGAGTTCAAATCATGGACGAGACTGATTACATTTCATATTGCACTAATACCCTTGGGGAAGGTATGAATCCAATTATTCTCCCTCCAGCTATGGGTAAATAGTAGGGCAGACTAGGTTCTTTAGCCTTGGTGAAGCAACTAGTCTAGAAGGAAAACTCTGAATTCAAACCTGTTAAACTCCACTTAAAAATTGACCTTGTGTCATATCCTGCCCGAGTGGAGGGGTTGGTAAATATGATTAGAGCGGAGACAGTGGCCAGAGTATGCGAAGCAGATCTGGTTGGAGAAAACTGGTATATGACTGGCAATGAGATGAAGATATAGGGGGATATAATTACTTGGTTACAGGAGTTGCACTATAGGTGAATGGAAGCACCATGGAATATGCTTGTTAGTTGCGACGGACTGGAGATATCAAACATGTTTATCTGACCGAGCGCTCAATTCAATGATTAAAGATGTCAAATTGGCCCTTCAATGACAAGCGTTGAATCACCGATTCCGAATTTATTCATCATTTGGTGTCAGACACCCAACCAAGAATACACACATAAATGCAAAGGTAGCTGGTGAGATGCTGGTGAGTGAATACGTCCTGAAAATGAATATAACGCTGGTCAGATCTGGTCTAAATCAAGCAGACTGCCTACCAGAATGCCATAGCGGTGACTCGAGTTACACAGAAAAGAGGTCAACCAGTGCAAGTGGGATGGGCTGCCGTAGGAAGCATACTGAACGGCAATCAGGTGGCTAACATCCATTACTAAAGTGGACACCAGGCCTATTGAGCCATTAGTATCAACAAAAGTAGTGAAGTTGGTTATCAAAGCCTACGAAACTTGCCAATCCATTGGTGCATTAGCGTAAAGGAAAGCTAAGAGTAAGAGACAATTGGAGGATGTTGGCAACAGAAATCACCCACAACTGTGAAGAATAGTTTCTAGCGTTCATTGATCGGTTTACGTTGACAAGACGTTCCCAGTGTAATTCATCAGTTGGAATCGATTTATTTTTAGCGGGCTCTACCAACCAAAATTTTGATCGACAACGACACGGCTTTCATCTGTAAGCACTTCAAGAATTTCTTGAGTGGCTGGGTGTGCAGTTACAATTTTGCATTTTTTTGCCGCGAAAAGCCGCTGCTGATTGACCAAAAAACCATCAAATCAGCGCACGAGACCTGCCTAGCAAAACTAGCAGAAGTCCAAGGTCCGGGTTCGACTTTGAGGTCTTCTGATAGAGATTGATATGATTCGTAGATAGACGAGAATGGGTATTGGAGAACGTGTCTTAATGACCAGCTTTGACTTTTTTCTCCTTTCTTTTTTTGCAACCAATCATTTACTTTTTAAAAAAATCTATGCAGTCATAAACTAGCCATCCTTCTTGTTCAAAAATACATATTTTCAGTTTATAATGAATTCATTTATGATGAAATAATGAATACATTTATTTCCTTGAAGTTGTTAGTCAATGCCATATCCGGTTCGGGTTTTCGTTTAATACATATAAACCTTCGTGGATTATTTAATGCGAAATCCATCCTTTTTGAGGGACAATAGTTTATCCGATTCCTCATTATTATTTACCTACCCTCTCATGGGGGAGGAATACGGCAGAAGGCCATTTTCAAATGTCGAAGGAAGCCCCACGGGAATAAAATCTGCCAGCCTTTTTTCAGGATTTCACTTTTAAGATCATCATCATCATCATCATGTCGTGCTGGTAGCACGGATATCCCTGACCCTCTCTCGCCACTCCTCCCTATCGTTCATCGCCCTAGGCAGGTCTTCAGGACAACATCCCGTATCCTCACATAGCTGCTGAATGTATGTTCGTGCTGGTCGTCCTGCTTTTGCACGGCAGTGTGTGGGGGTCCATAAGAGTACATCGTCCCTGCTTCTCCAGCAGTGTCCTGCATGTCTGGTTCGTCTAACTTGAATAGTTTTCGTGATAGGAGGCAGGTGGCCGTACAGTTGGTGTCTTGTGGGGTGTTGCCGCCTGGACTTGTTCAAGATTGCTCGCAGCATTCTTGTGTAATTGCCGTCTAGCTTCTTCTCCAGCCGTTTTGTTAGAGTCCATGTAGTGCACCCATATAGCAGTTGCGATGTGACCGCTGCCTGGAAGAAACTGCGTTTCATTTTATCGGTTAGGTCTGATTTCCATATAATCGATAGCTATTTCATCGCTGTCCATGCTTTCGTTAGCCTCGTGTCGATGTCCTTTTCGGTTGATGCGACGCTGCTTCCTAGGTAAGTGAATTTGTCTACTAGTTTAAGAGGGGTTCCGTCTAGAGTGGAGATGTCCCCCGTTTGATTATAGCACATATATTCCGTTTTGTGTGCATTAACATAGAGGCCGATGCCTGCGGCTGCTCGTTCCAAACTATGCAGTAGTGTTTCGGCTTGGTTGGGTGTATTTGCCAGTATCGCTGTCATCGGCGTAGTCGGCGTCGGTAATTGTTGTTGCGGGGTACCTTCTGCTTCTTTTCTTCGTCAGCTCGAAGCCATTCTCTCTTATTTTGTAAATCGATGTTCTAAGTACGTAGTCTAGACAAATGATAAAGAGGTACGGAGCCAGCGTGTCCCCTTGTAGTACTCCTGCTACAATGTCGAAGTATTCTGTGTCTCCATCTGGTGAACGTACTTTTACTTTGGTGTTTCTATAGAGAATCTATCCATGCTAGTTAAATAATCCACCCGCTCTTACTGGATAATTGGATACTAAAGAAATAAGCCAGTTACGTCTACAGAGAGATGTGCTGAAATGCAAAAATTAATATCTGGTTTAATCAGTTAACTTAGCACGAATAGTGGTGCATTTCCAACTGCTCTAGAAACAATTTACATTTTCTAACATAACGCGTTGGCTTGCAGCACTATTGTGTTACATAACCATTCAGAGTATAGGTTATATATCCTTTACTCTAAAGGTTACCCTACGACCATCTTTTCGCCTCTCTTTGTTTTTGGGTCATCTTGTAGGCAACTTCGTGTCTCTTTAGTATCATCATCTTTTTTTTTTTGTTGGTTGTCTTCTGTCGTCATCTCTTGTTATTTTACGTTCTTCTCTGTTGGGACGTGGAATAGCAACGCGAACACATTTTCATGTGCACATAATTTATTCATTCTTCGACGACACTTTCCAGTATTCATTCGTTATGGTCAATAAGGAATTAGTGAGCAAAAATGGAAAATTCAATCACTTGAGGTCGAACGTTCCTGTTTATCTGACTAACTTTTCGAACCGTTTTGTCGCTACAGTCTATGTACTGTAACGACTGATAGAATATTCTATATAAAACATTAAAATTGTGTTTTTGGTAAAAATTTAAAACAAAACCTTTCGTACATAGCAAAGAAAATTCAAATTTCTTTTCTTTTTTTTTTTTTTTTTTGGTTGGATGACACTTTTAAAATTTAAATATCTTCTAGAAATCCAGAAATCTTTTATTTTTATATATTTATTGATTTTCTTCCTTTGTACAGACTTTGAAGATTATCCATAAGAAAAGGAATATTATATTTTACTATTCGCTTTTGACCAATACTTCTTTCATCTTTTTTCTGTTTCTTTCTTTTTTTTTGGGGGGGGGGTTGAGGGATCTCAACATGACTGCAATTTTTCAATATGACAGCAGTTTTTGCTGTCATAAACTTTTGTCTAAATAATGCTTTGTTGATAAAATCAACTATTGGCTTTTATATTGTTTTTATAAATACAAGACATGGGTTTTTTTCATGCGTTGATTTAAAAGAAAAAAAGGCTTCTAAAATAAAGAATAAAAATTGAAATTTACAAACTCATAGAAAAATAGAAATAGAATAAACATTTTTAAAAAATTGCTCGCAATTAATAAATTCTGGTTGGAATGTAACGAAAAATGAATTCCAAATGCTTTGTCTAAGAAATTCGAAACTATTGACCTCCCAGGATGATAGAGACGGGTTGCAAGAGAGGATCAGGGAGATCCATGCTGGCAGCGCGACATGATATATATATATATATATATATATATATATATATATATATATATATATATATCTTTAAGAAAAAACAATGGGTATTGATAAATATCAATAACACCAAAGAAAACAGAACTTCTTCAGATCCAATGGATAAATTAAACGTTTAATTTATCCATTGGATCTGAAGAAGTCCTGTTTTCATAACAGGATGGAAATAAATTTATAATCCTAATATGACCGATTTTTGTTTTGTAAGAAATTATTGCTCTGTGATTAGTCACATTGAGCTCTTTAACAGGAAAATTTTTAATTTCAAGTGGAATGAATTTGTCCTGACGGAATTATTCCCGACTCCGATTTATCTGGACTGAATATATATATATATATATATATATATATATATATATATACAACTGGTGTAAAAATGCAATTATAATTTCTTGATCCCTTTTCAATGTTTCCGTTTTCCTTACAGGAAAATGATGTCAACTTATCAGAAAGAACAATCAAGGAACTGTGTGATTACTACAGCGATAACCGAGGAGTGAACTTTAAGGCCGTACATGAATGCCTACAAGAATCCCAATCTCGAACAGGTGATAAAATAATGTTTATTCAGAAGCATCAATAATATTTTTTTAATTCAGAGAATAAGAAGAATTTGAAAAAAAAAAAAGAAAGAAAATCTTTTAGTTATCCAATTTGAGATAAAGTAATGTCAACAATTATTTTATTTATCTATTTATCTATTCGTATTTTCTTCCATCTTTTTAGATTTTAGTCACTTTTTATATCGATTTTCGCAGTTCCTTGCTTTTGTAGAATGACAAACACAGTGAATTATGATAAAAAGCAACTGAAAGTTAAAATAAATACTACGACTACTTCATCAATACTTCCTCAACCACTACTACTATTACTACTACTGCTGCTGCTGCTGCTGCTGCTACAACTATTGATAATAAGAATAAGAATAATCGGCCGGACGACCAGACCTAGTGATTGTCAACAAAAAAGAAAAGAAAAGAGAACCTGCCGCATAGTAGACTTTGCTGTCCCGGCATACCACAGAGTAAAATTAAAAGAAAGAGAAAAGAGAGATAATTACCTAGACCTTGCCAGAGATCAAATAAAACTATGAAACATGAAGGTAACGGTGATATTGATGCGCTCCGAACAATCCACAAAGGATTGGTAAAAGGACTGAAAAGAGGGCGAGTGGAGACCATCCAGACAACGGCATTATTAAGATCAGCTAGAATACTGAGAAAAGTCCTGATAACTTGAGAAGACTTGTTGTAACTCAAAATCAAGTGAAAAACTATCAGCGAACGCTGGTGCGAAAAACTCTCAAAGGAGTAAAATGCGAATAATAATGAGAAGCGGGAAACGACACATAACAGAAGGAATAGAATTAGCAAACCAAGAAAAAATCTCAATGCTCGGAGAAAAAGAAATTTACAAATACTTAGGAATATTAGAAGCGATGCCATCAAATAAATGAAGATGATAGAAAAAATTTAAAAAGAGGATCTCACGAAAAGGGGGAAACAACTAGAAACCAAACTATGAAGCAGAAATCTCATGAAAGGGATAAACGCCTGGGCTGTCCCGCTTGTATGATACTCGAGACCATTCTTGAAGTGGACGAGAGAAGAACTCAAACAAATGGACAAGAGAACAAGAAAACTAATGACGATGCGTAAGGTCTTACATCCCAGAGATGATATAGACAGACTGTATGTATCAAGAAAAGAAGGAGGAAAAGGACTCGCCAGCACTGAAGATAGCATTGAAGATAGCGTCGATGCATCGATACAACAACTCGGTGACTACATGAAAAAGCGCGGAGGAAGACTGATTACTGCAACCAGAAATAATAGACAACAAAAGCATCAACAGAACAACAATAACTTGAAAACAAAAATTGAAAGAAAACATCTGTATGGACATTTCAAGCGATAAACAAGCGAAATCTTACACAAAAAAACTTAGATATGACTAAGAAAGGGAAACCTTAATAGAGAAACTGAATCTCTTCTGATAGCAGCACAAAACAACGCCATAAGGACTAACTATGTCAAAGCAAGAATAAACAAGACGCAATAAAATAGCGGGTGTACATTATGTGATGATAGAGACGAAACGATTAATCTCATGATAAACGAATGCTGTAAGTTAGCTAAAAAAGAGTATAAAACTAGACACGAATGGGTGGACAAACTGATCCACTGGGAATTATGCAAGAAATTTAAATTTGACCATATGAACAAATAGTATATGCACAACTAACAATCATCCTTGAGAATGAGACGCACAAGCTTTTCTGGGATTTTGAGATACAAACGGACGACCAGACCAAGTAATAATCAACAAAAAAAAGTGAACCGGCTGAATGGTGGATTTTGCCGTTCCGGTTGATCACAGGGTAAAACTGAAAGAAAACGAAAGAGGGATAAGTACCTAGACCTTGCTAGAGAACTGAAAAAACTGTGGCATATGAAAGTAACGGTGATACCAATTGTAAATAAGCGCGCTCGGTAGAGTCACCAAAAGATCGGTACAGGGACTGAAGGACTTGGAAATAAGAGGACGAGTGGAGACCATCCGAACTACAACATGATTAAGATTGGCCAAAATACTGAGAAGAGTCCTGGAGACTTGAGGAGGCTTGCTGTCACTCAGACTCCAGTGAAAACTCATCAGCTAATCCTGATGTGAAAAACTCCCGAGAGAGTAAAATAATAATAATAGTTTTAAACGACTAATAAACAATATCTCACACGACAAAACCTGGACCTGGCTAAGAAAAGGAAATTTTAGGGGAGAAACAGAATCTCTCCTAATGGCAGCACAAAACAACGCCATAAGAACCAATCATATCAAAGCGAGAATAGATAAGACGCAACAAAATAGCAAATGTAGGCTATGTGGTGACAGAGATGAAACCATCAATCACATAATAAGCGAATGCAGCAAATTAGCACAGAAGGAGTACAAGGCTAGACACGGCTAGGTAGGCAAGGTGATCCACTGGGAAATGTGCAAGAAATTGAAATTTGACCATGCCAACAAATGGTATATGCACAACCCTGCACCTGTCCTAGAAAATGAAACGGATCACCTAATCTCGGCCAGATGACCAGACCTTATAATAATCAACAAAAACAAAAATAAAAAAAAGGGAAATTGCAAAATTGTCGACTTTGCTGTCCCGGCTGACCACAGAATAAAAAGGATAAGTACATCGACCTTGCTAGAGAATTGAAAAAACTATGGAACATGAAGGTGACAATTATACTAATTGTGATTGGTGCTTTTGGCACGGTAACTAAAGGATTATTAAAGTGCCTGGAGGATTTCGAAGTTGGCGACCGAGTGGAGACCAACCAAACAACAGCATTATTGAAAACGGCCAAAATACTGAGAAGAGTCCTGGAGACTTGAGGAGACTTGCAATCACTCAATCTCCAGTGAAATACCATCAGCTTACGCTGATGTGAAAGCCTCTAATAAGTAAATGATAATAATAATAATGTGACGCTGAAAGAAAAATGGTGACGGTGATACCAATTGTATTTGGAGCCGTCTCAAAAGATCTGAAAAAGAGGCTGGGAGAATTGGATATCAGAGGAAGAATGGAGATCATCCTGATCTCATTGATTCAATAATTTTAGGATTTTTTATGCTTAGAGTTTCGGTAATTGCATTCATTGTACGTGAATATGTAAACATTTTTTGTGTGGTTGTTTCTTAAGAGGTCCTTTCGAATAGAAATAATTTTTAAACAGATCTGACCCATAAATAGGACTCTGGTTGAAAGTGGATCTGGGAGTAAAAGTAATGAAGGAGTATGTCACACTCCCCAAATATCCAGGAGTGGAGTCTCACCATCAGATGCACTTTAGTGTTATACTAAGGACACCTCCATTTTTTTAGAGGAGGGGTCCTACTGCTTTACAGGGGGGGGATACAGTTGGCTTACTCTAATCCCCACCGATAGGGCAGAAGGAGTGTCTATTTCAGATACTGTGAACTTAGGCAAGTTTTTATGGTAGTGACATTTCGTTAATGTCTTTTTTTTTTTTTTTTTTTTTAGATAGAATCAGTTACGATCATGGATCGGTGCATACCGAACATTTGCTTTTAAAACGTTTCTTTAATAAAGGTGAAGCTGTGATTGCTTCTCAGAGATCTTTTCGTACTCGTTTCATGTTAGGAATGATGCTGTTATGATTTGAAAATTTCAGAACCACAGGTTCATTGATTAAATGGTAGACACTTAGAAGACTTCGAGCCGCTTGACCTCCCCAAAACTTTCAGATTGTGAGGTCTGTTGTGTGGTCTTCTGGTCAACATTTAAAAACATGATGGTATTAACAATGATCGTAACTGAAAAAGTGATAAGATATTAGCCAGATGGAGCTACCATTGTCACTTGCCTAAGTTCACTTGTACCACAAAGGTAACGATCTGATATGTGGGGGGTATTTCTGCTGCACTCTCTGTAATGCTAACCAAGTCGGCTATGGAAATAGGGGGATAAGACACCCCTTAATGAGTGTCCTGAATATGACAATAAGCAATAATATGATGAGGCTCCAGTCCTGGATCTTCATGGAATGTCGAATAACCCTTCATTACTATTGCTTTCAGGTCCAATTTGACCTGGTGTGGTAGTACCTGACAGGGTTCCATCTATGGGACAAAGAGAAATACTTAATCATTTACGATACTTGAAACTATTTAACTGTGTGTAAACAAGTGAGGTCTAGGTCATTTTAGAATGTTACCTGCAAACTATTTGTTTATAAATTATATATATATATATCATTAAGTAAAAGCAACAAACCGGTCACATTAGGATTATAAATTTATTTCCATCCTGTTACGCGTAACAGGATGGAAATAAATTCATAATCCTAATGTGATTTGTTTGTTGTTTTTTCTTAATGAAATTATTGCTCTGTAATGTCTGTTACATTGAGCTCTTTGCTCGGAAGATTTAAATGTTCACTCTTGAATAGTTTTCGTGTCCTGATGGAATTACTCCCAACTCCGGTTTAACTGGACCAAATAATACCTATATATATATATATATATATATATATATATATATATATAGGAGATTTGACATAACTAATAAGAGTTGATATTCCATAAAACACTACCAAATTTGTAATATATTTAGCAAGCCTAAAAGTATTGGATCACGTCATAGACATTTTTTGATTGTTCATTAATATAATTGTTTGTTTATTCTTATTTGATTTTACATCTTTCGAAATATTTACAATAAATAAAAAAGTAGTTTTTCTCTTAGACCAATAAATAATAAATCATATCTTGATATTTTATACTTGAAATTACTATAGCCATAAGATATATTTCTTATTCGCTTTTGTTATGTAATTGTAGTGAGAAATTTCTGTACAAGCCATTGGTTCAATTCTACATCATTTGATATTATTGAGCTGCTTTGTTAAGGATGATATTTTGTCGAGTCTCCACTCTCCAAGGACCAATATTAGTATTAGTTGGGAGAAAAAAAAAACAGCTTCTCTACGGTTTAAAGAACAGAGACAAAAAGCACGTCTTTTCTGTTCGAAAAAACAGAGGTAAAAGAGACCGTGATAGATTTTGGGAATGTCTTGTAATCATTTAGTTCCCAATGGATATGCCCCAGTCTCCCAACAATAACATATCCTCCAAAGCAAAGCAAAGTAACAATGTTAAAATATATTTTATTAGAATAAATACATCGTAAGTATTCCCTTGTAATCCATTGTAATATTCATTTAATTACTGTTTAACATTTCCCCCGAAGGTCGTGACAGCGTCATTGCAATGAAGAAAAAGCCGACCAGAAAACAACAACCGAAAGAAGAACAAATGGAAGATTTGATTCAACGACTTCGAAAAGTGCTCTACAGTGAAAATTGCACTCCGATTGACATCGAAAAATTAGAGAAAGACCTTTCTGAAAGAGATAAAGAAAAAATCAGTCTTTTACCAAAAGAACAGGTAATAACCCTTGGGAAGATATCTTTTCTAATAATTTATTTGATACACATCGATAACAAATATCTAGTCACGCAACACCAACAAAACTACATAGTCTCAAATATAGAATAATATCCAAACTATTTTTTGGAGCCACAAAATTTAATAATTACCTTAAACAAAAACGGAAACATTTATCTATTTGCAATGTATTTTTATACAATATATATATATATATATATATATATATATATATATATATATATATATATATATATATATTACTTTGGTTTTCCCTTTGTTTTCTCCTAACATTTACCATTAAAACAGGTTTTATTGAAAGAATTATGTTAAAAACTTAGTACTAAGTGTCTCAATTGAAGCAACCCATTTTTAACGTATTTCTTAAATGAGATACAAAATGGTGGTCAAATACATAACGACGGAGTCTCCGTGGCGAAATGGTTAAAGTGCTGGACTGTGAAATCGTAAAAAGGGAATTTAAATTTCAATCGCACCATTACGTTTATTTTCGGTCAAATATCTAAGAAAAAAGGCATGAACTTCCTTATTTCTCCCGCTATTGGTTATCATAACAATTCTTCCCGTGGTGTAGACGTTATCGTCGTAGGAAATGGACACGGCGACACGAGTTCAAATCCTGGACGAGACTGATTGCATTTCACATAGCACTAATACCCTTGGGGAAGGTATGAATCCAATTATTCTCCCTCCAGCTATGGGTAAATAGTAGGAAAGACTGGATTCTTCAGCCTTGGTGAGGCAACTTGTCTAGGAGAAGGAAAACTCTGAATTCAAACCTGTTAAACTCCGCTTAAAAATTGACCTTGTGTCATATCCTGCCCGAGTGGAGGGGTTGGTAAATAGTATCATAACAATTCTTCCACAAGGATGGATTTAGCAATAGATAATCCACAAAGACTGACATGCCATTAAACAAAGAAACTAAACCAAGTCAAAAACATGGCGAGGAGAGAGAGAGGGGGGGGACTTCAAATAAAGTGTACAAAGTCTTAATTCCCTGAAAAGTGCTTGAATGGTGATAATTTAATCCTCTTGCATGAGATTCCGTATCTCACATTGTGTGTCTTCAACTTGCAGATAACTCTCAAGGTAACAATGTCCTCAAATCGGTCTAACAGAAAATTGAAAAGAACTTGACAGTGACAACATAGTTAAAGTTGTTGAACTCAAATAGATCAATGCTATTTTTTTTTTTTTTTTTGCCAAGGGCGATCTGATAGATCATGTAACATTTTAGTCCCTTTGGATTGTTCTATTTTTTAAATCCCTGTACAAAAAATGTCTGGAAACTTATTGAAGGCACCACGTAGTTTCTTTCCGCAGGTGTAAGTGTACTTAAGGCAAAGCTATAGGCTTTCTTTCCCCTTCTATCGACGGATACAATGTTATAATTCGTCCACATTTTCCACCCGTTCATGGAATTTGATATTTATCAAGCTTTCGACCCGGTCGAATTTGACACAATGTCATTTTATAGTGAGGGCGGGAGTACGAATCGAGATTCATACGTGACCGTTTCACAAAATGTTTGATCCCGACGACATTTTTCATTTTCGGGCCCCTCGCGCCCAAGCGATGAATTCAGCCCAGCTAAGAAGGTATTGCCTGGACGGAAGGCCCTATGAGACCTAACGGTTAGCGCAAACGCCTGGTGAACCTTGGCAAATTAGGGATTTGCTCGTCCTTCCATAAGGTTTTTCATGGTGTCTAACGCGCTCGATATGAAATTTTTCTGCAACTTTTTTTATAATCAAGTGGTCGAAGTTGTAATGGGATCGAGTCGTTGCTCTTATAGCCAACTGTTGCCGACGCCGTAGTTCGTTTTCTTTCCCTCAGTGAATGTTTGTCTTCAGAATTGAGAGTCGTCCTAGTAGCTATCATGTTGCGTTATAATGCTCAAATACATGACGAACAAGAGAGAGAGAGAGAGAGCGAGAGAGAGAGAGAGAGATAGATGCGAGTCATCAAGGGCCGATTTTTGATTCAGATGGTGTGAGCGTGCATAAAATTATAACGTTTAAAAAGTTTGTTGGGTGCATCATCAACCATTTCACAAAATTTATTCACAGAATAAACGTACCTGTTTTTCAGACTGAAATAAATAATGTACTTAAATTTCATAGTTTTAAATCCCTCTTGGATAAAATTAAATAATCATAAATTTGGTAAAATGTTATGTGACTAATATCCAAATGTTTAAGGTCCAATTTCTGAAAGTTTTCTCGTTCGTCTGAGATATTCTTTCGTAATTTTTTTTTCATCTGCACTTGTTTGGTAAGGTCCGCTTCCAATATACTCCGGTATTTGTAATTTTCCTTCTCTCCAAGCGGCGTTCAGATTCTTTCTTGATTTAGCAGTTCAATTCCTTCCGTTATTTGTCTTTTTCTTTGTTTCATTATGAACATGGCACATTTTTCTATTATTATTATTATTATTATTATTATTATTATTATTATTATTATTATTATATTGTTGTTGTTGTTGTTTTCCTCTTTGTGAGTTTTTTTTTTTTTTACACCAGCGTTACCTGATAGTTGTTTATTATAGTCTGAGTGACAGCAAATCTCTTCAGATTTCCCGAACTCTCCTCAGTATTCTTAACAAAGCAGTAGACTAAAGCAACAATACATTTGAGAGAAAGAATGGACTTGAGAAGACAACAAAAAAATGTAATAAACTGTTATTTTAAAAGCAACTTTACACGAAAAGGTTATAGGAAAAGAATGATCGGAATTTGGACAGAATCCGCTGAATTTAACTCAAGCCAAAATCTTTTCGACCAAACGAGAATGGTTTTAAAGAAAGGCTAGTTTACTTGTCTCGAGATTCTAGAAATATGTTGACAGATCGTGAAAAATAGGCTCAAGAATAACCCCTTAAATGAGCTGAAACACAAAATATTGAAAACTAATATATACAGTAATACATTATCAATGTTAACACTAAATAATAAAAAAAACAAAAACAAAAAAAAAACAGTGTAAAGTTAATATCAAAAACATGACCGAAAAGAAAGGGGCATTACCATCCTTAAGGGATCAGGACTGGAAAAAGTCAAGATAGAAATCGAAAAGTATAAAAAATATCTCAATGGATAATATCATCGGACTGAATGATCTAATCTATACAGAAACAAAATTAGTCAGGGATAAAATTGGTATCCTCCTAAGAAACTCAAACAAGAATATAAAAGCGGGATGAGTGATGAGGCTATATAGGAAATGCACAGGAGGTAACAAATTTGCAAAGTTTCAGAAAAGATAAACCATCTTATGTATATGGATGATATCATATTTGCCACGAATGAAAAAGAACTAGAAACCCTCATACAAACGATAAAAATATATTGCTAGGATATAGGAATGGTATTGAAAAATGAGCAAGACTGAAAAGGAAAAGGCTAAAAAGAGAAACAACAGAAGCAATGATACTACCAAATCAGAAAAGCATCAGAACACAAGAAGGAAAAGAAAACTAAAAGTACTTAGGAATAGTGAAAGCAGATACGAGATGCAGACGATAAGTTTCCAGACTTTTTTTGGACAGGCATTTAAAATTGTTGTAGACTCTTGAAAATTCAGTATGTTATTGCTATACATCTTATGAGATGACTGACCAATTTTTATGATTTCAGCTTCAAATAAACAGCTACAGCGGAAATTGAAATACACCCTGATTGTCACAGCTGGTGAGTTCCAAAAATACAATCTAGACGTGAGGACACTTTAAAAGAACGAAATGCAATAAAATTGTGTTTTAAACTCGGAAAAAATACCACAGAAACGCATGGAATACTTCAGACTGCTTTTTGACCATCTTGCATGAACTGAGCATCAGTTTTTGAGTGGTATAAGAGATTCAAGGAAGGCAAGGAAGCTGTGAGGGATGATGAGAGGTGTGGGAGGAGAAAGGAAGTCAATACACCAGAGTTGATTCGCCAAAGGGTTAGGGTTAGGGTTACTATGTTGAGGTTTTAAGGGAGTTCAGGAAGAGTTTCCGTCGGAAGAGGACAGCACTCTTCAAATCGGGTCAGTGGCATTTCCACCAGGACAATGCACCAGTCCCCAACTCCATCGTTGTCACAGACTATTTGACCAAGATGGGCATCAAGACAGTTCCTCACCCTCCCTATAGTCCAGACCTTGCTCCCTGTGACTTTTGGTTATTCCCTAAGCTCAAAGGATGTCATGATGAGACAATTGAGGAGACGAAAGAGGCTGTGACGAAGGCCATTGACACGCTCAGATAAGTGGACTTCCATGGGGCCTTCCAGAAGTTGTTGAAACGGTACAACAAGTGCATTGCAGCTGGAGGAGATTACTTCGAAGGGGACTAGATATTCATGTGTGCACTATCAATAAAAGTGCCCATACGAAAAAAGTCTGGAAACTTATTTAATGATCCTCGTACTTATCGGCTGTTGAAGAAGAGAATGACGAAATCCTTCTGCTGGCTATTTTTTTCGTACCTTTACAGTTTGGTCCCTGAATTCGTACTGAGGGCCCCAAAAGTAGTTCTCGACAAATAGTGGGAGGTAGATTTTTGGTCTGGGATCACTTCTCCCTTTACCACTCTGACCAAATCAAGTGCCGCACGTGGTCGCTTTGATTTTTTCTTTGTATAATCTTTATAAACCTAAAATTCGTGCTGGAAAATGAGACGCACAAACTTCTAAAGAATTCTAAGATAACAACGGATTACCTAATCCCAGACCTTGTGATAGTAAAAAAAAAAAAACCTGCCGGGATTTTGAGATACAAACGGGTCACCTAATGTCGTCCAGACGGCCAGACCTAGTAATAATCAACAAAAAAAAAAGTTTAAAAAAAAACAAAACCTGCTGAATAGTGGACTTTGCCGTCCCAGCTGACCTCCAGTTAAAATTAAAAGAAAGCGAAAAGAGAGATAAGTACCTAGACCTTGCTAGAGAACTGAAAAACAATGGAACCTGAAAATGAAGGTGATACCTACTGAAATTGATGCGCTCGGTACAGTCACCAAAGATTTGTACGGGGACAGGAGGACTTGGAAATTAGAGGACAAGTGGAAACCATCCAAACTACAGCGTTATGAAAATTGACCAGAATACTGAGGAGAGTCAGGGACACTTGATGAGATTTGATGTCATTCAAATTCGATTAAGAAACCATCAGTTAACGCTGGGGTGAAAAACTCTCAAAAGCGTAAAATAATAATAATAATGATAATAATAATAATAATAAATGATGTACCGAGTTGTTAGTACGTGACTGAGTGATGTCAGTGATTAACAATGCTACCAAATAAATATAAATCATAAATGTAACTAAAGCAAAAATTAATGAAATAGTGTAATATCGTAGATAAGCATGAAGGAAACGGAAAGCGTGACACTAAGTTGGACGGGCTGCTTCATATTCTGAAAAACAATCTCTTCACAAGAGGGAGACTAATCAACAAATAAACTTGACTGGTCGTGATTCGTAATTTGACTAGTGACATACTTAAGAAAATTCTGTTTTACTCGCTTTTCAGCTACTTGGGTATTCTGTTGGCGAATATATACATTGCCTGTGCGCTATACATGTCACAATCTCAGACCAAAAGACATAGCAGTTTTTAGAATCACTATTTAAAAACTAAAACGTACATATTTCATATTTAAACTGTAACACACTTCTTTCTTAACAGTTGAAATATTTTGTTAACTATTAAAAAGTAATTTGAATATTGCGCAAAATGTTAAAAAAACAACTTGTTTTTTTTTTTTTAAATATTTTTACGCTTCGTTCTATTATTACTATTATTATTCCTTGTGAGTTTTTCACACCAGCTTTAGCTGATGGTCTTTTACTGGAATCTAAAGGACAGCGAATCTTCTCAAGTCTCCAGGACTCTTCTCAGTATTCTAGCTAACCTTAATGCTATAGTTTGGATTGTCTCGGCTTGTCCTTTGATTTCCAACTCTTCCAGCCCCTTACCAAGCCTTTGGGTATCGTTCCAAGTTCACCAATTACGATGGGTATCACCGTCCACTTCATATTTCATAACTTTTTTAGTTCTCTGGCAAGGTCCAAGTATTTATATCTCTTTGCGTTTTCTTTATTTTTCACTCTGTGGTCCACTCGGAGGACAAAGTCTATTAAACGCCTAGTTCTCTTTTTTTTTCATGATTACTTGATCTGGTCTTCTGGTCGGGAGTAGGTGATCCATTTGTATTTTAAAATCCCAGAGAATTCTGTGCGTCTTATTCATCATGACGGATTGTGGTTTGTGCATATACCATTTGTTCGTATGGTCAAATTTCAATTTCTTGCACAATTCCCAGTAAATTACTTTCTCCACCCAGTCGCGTCTACTTATACCCCCTTTGTGCCAGTTTGATGCATTCGCTTATTATGTGATTAATCATTTCGTCTATATCATCACGAGACTTACACTTGCTTTTTTGTTGTTGTTGGGCATTATCGATTTTTGCTTTGACATAATTTTGTCCTTATGGCATTATTTTGTGCTGCTATTAGAAAAGATTCAGTTTCTTTCCTAAAATTTTCCTTTTTTAGCCATATCCAAGTCTTCTTCTGTGAGATTTCATCGTTCGTCCGAGAAACTCTTTCGTTATTTTTTCTTTCATCTCCGCTTGTTTGATAGTGTCCACTTCCAGTATTCCCTAGTATTCGAAACTTCCATTTTCTCCGAGCGTTCTGATTTTTTCTTCATTTGACAGTTCTCTTCCTACCGTTATTTGTCTTTTCCACTTCTCATTATGAGCATGGTACATTTTTCTATGCCAAATTCCATTCCTATACGCTGACTGTATATTCTTATGGTATGTATCAGAGTCTTCA
Organism: Sepioteuthis lessoniana; assembly: GCA_963585895.1. Classification (NCBI taxonomy): domain Eukaryota; kingdom Metazoa; phylum Mollusca; class Cephalopoda; order Myopsida; family Loliginidae; genus Sepioteuthis; species Sepioteuthis lessoniana. The sequence goes on along the minus strand of OY757923.1, from coordinate 1,645,208 downwards.
GGTTTTTTTCCCCATTTTCTGCAAACAGCTTGATATCATCCATATGCATTAGGTGATAAATCTTTTCTTACGATTTATTTAATTTTGTACTTTCCAATGCATTTTCTAAGTATGTGAGAGAGTGGCATGATTGCTATTACATATCTCCCTGGAAGATGACCCTCGGGATTTTCACCTCGGCTATAGTTTTTCCTCCTCCTCCTATCAATTACACTTTCCAGTTTTCCATGTTTTCTGTGATGAATTTCATGACTGGGTCGGATATCTTGCACATTTATATAAAATCTATTATCCAACTTTGTGGGACCATATCGTAGATCCTTTTTTTTTTTTTAAATCTCAATCCATGCCATGGCTACATTTTTCCGCCTCGCTTTGGTCTCCTTGAAGATGTGTCGATCTATGTACAGTAAATCAACTGTTCTTTTTGCTCTCTTGTGGCATCCTTTCTCTTCTTCGGGAAACAGTCCGCGGCTTAGTAATAGATCTTCTTAATCTGTGCGGTTAGGATCTTCCACATCATAGGTTGAAAGGTTTCGATCTATCATTACTGGGGATGGCTCCTTTTCGGGGGTCTTTCTGGATCGAGATGGTCTTCCTCTTAGTCATCCATTTGAGTATATTTGTTGCTTCTCGGCATCTACTCAGTTTAAGAGCCGGTCTGTCATGGATAGACGTGAATTTGTTTAAAAAACACAATCCATGTATGCCATTATGGTCTGGTGTTTTCCATTCGGTATTTTTTTCAGTTTTGCTCTTAGCGATCGCCTCAGGACTTTATTCGAGTCCTTGTAACTCTTTTTTCGAGTAATTTATTCATTGGGTCTTTCTTTTATATTTGTCCGTTCCCATATTTCCCCCAAATAGTTTTGCTTCCTTTGAATCCCATTGCTGGTTTGTCCTCGTGCATTCTTCACCAAATTGTTGGTCGACACTTTCTTTCGTTATTTTGGAATGTCCAATTTTGATTGCATTGCTTGACGCTGTCCCGGTAATTTTAGAGTTTCCATTATTTCGCCAATATCTTTTGATTTATCTCTTCAAATTTCATTGCCAGATTTGTCTGTTATTTCCCTCCTTGGCACCGTTGTCGCATTTTCTTTATCTGCCTTTCTTGTCTAATTTCTTGTTCGGTTTCCTTAGCGGACACCGATTTCATCATAAGCGAATTTCGATCCGGCAAAAATTAGCTCGTTTAGTTCATTGATGCTGGGATATTTGATAATAATTTGTTGACTTTTTCAGTTTTCTACCTTGACGTTATTTTTATCCTAGTTTTCGTTTCTGGGGGATGGTAACATATTCTTATTTTCAGTCATGGTTTTCTTTGTACATTCGTTTTGTTTTCTGGTGGTAAAATTTGTTTCGTGGTTTTGGGGTATGTGGTGTTTCGGTCATCAGAATTTTGCTTTGTAAATGACTTAGAGGGATCTTGCTTATCAGTATTTAGTGTTTCGGTTCGGTCTGTGGAGTCTTGATCTTCTTCCTTTGTTGGTATATTTCCAGTATCTCAAGCTCAGGAAACCAACCTTTTTATAAAAGCATTCTAGCTTTGCCAGTAAGTGTTTAACTAGTCGTATTAAATCTTGAGGAATTTACCCAAATTTCTATTCTTTTTCTATTCCCTCTTTGTGTAGGATTACTTTTCACATAACAGTGAAGTACATTTTTGTGGTCTTCCCTCGTTTATTTCTTCAATGGAATGGTTGCTTTGGTTGTTGCTCGAGTATTTGAAATTAGAACAGCCGACATTCGCAAGCTGCCGATGGTCTCCCATGTTGTCAATTAAACTGCCGATTGTGACACCTAAACTTGTAGTCTGGCTTCCACGATGAATTATGTTTGGCTTTGTCATTTTTCATTCGTAATTTATTGTGGCTATACGAGACCCAGGGGTTTATCATCTGCACTTCTGTCATAGATATGAACAAGTACTCTTAAAAGGAAGAGGACACTTGGGATGATCACAATTTTTTTTTTCAAAAATAGATAAAAATAAACTGTCATAAATTTGCTAAGTTTTAACTTTGTAAAAGTTTAATCGTTAACTTTTTCGAAAACTATTTGTTTTATACCATAGAAAGTTTTTTATATCAACTTTAGCTGATAATTTTTCACTGGAGTCTGAGAGTTTCATTATGTCTCCAGGACTCTTCTCAGTATTCTGTCCGATTTTAATAATGATGTAGTTTGCATGGTCTCCACTTGTCCTCTTATTGCTAAACCTTCCAGTCTCTTGACTAATCCTTTGGGGATTTTCCAAGCGCACCAATTACAGTCGGTATCACCGTCATTTTCGTGTTCCATAGATTTTTAGTTTTCTTGCAAGGTCTGGGTACTAATCTCTCTTTTCATTTTCTTTTAATTTAATTTTGTGGTCCACCGGCAGGTTCTTTTTTTATTATTATCACTAGGTCTGATCGTCTGGCCGGGATTAGGTGATCTGTTTGTATCTCAGAATCCTAGAGAATTTTATGCATCTCACTCTCCAGGACGGATTGTGGGTTGTGCATATGGTCATATTTCAATTTCTTTTACAAATCACAGTGGATCACCTTCCCCCCCACGCCCAATCGTGTCTACTTAGACTCCCAAAAGGATAATTAGTTGCCAGTTTGCAGTATTCGCTTATGGGAATAATCGTTTCGTCTCTATCACCACATAACCTAAATTTGCTATTTCGTTGCGTTTTATCAATTTTTGCTTTAATATAGTTGATCCTTATGGTGTTGTTTTGTCCTGCTATTAGCAGAGATGTAGTTTCTTTCTTAAGGCTTCCCTTTTTTTAGCCACATCCAAGAGTCTCGTGATAGATTTCGCTTGTTTGTCGTTTGAAATATCCATGCATTTGTTTTTATTCCCATTTCTATATCCTAGTTATTGTTATTCTGCTGATGCCTGTGTCGTTTGTTTCGTTTCTGATCGCTCTAATCTGTCCGTCTTTGCTCTTTTTTATGTAGTCTTCGAGTCGTCGTATTGATGTATCGACACTATCTTAAATTTTGGCGAGTCCTCTTCCTCCTTCTTTTCTTGACACATATATCATCTCTCGGATGGAAGGTCTTATGCTTCGTCATTAGTTTCCTTGTTCTCTGGTCAATTTGTTGAAGTTCTTCGATCGTCCATTTCAAGAATGGTCCTGATGTTTATCCCTTTGATTAGATTCGTGCTATAGAGTTTATTATTGATCCTTTTATTATTTCACTGTTCGCGAGTTTTTCACGTCAGTGTTGGCTGGTAGTCTTTCACTGGAATTCGAATAGCAGAAAATCTCCTCATGTCAACAGGGCACAATATTCTAGCAGTTCTTAACAATTCTCAGCCCCATCGGCTGTTACTGTAGAATACACAGACTGCATATCTACAGAGGGCTAAGACCTCCCCCAACGAGTGTCCTGGGTATGAATGGGGAGAACCCCTTCATTGCTATCGCTCCTAGGTCTGCTCGGGCCTGGAGTGGTAACACATGATAGAATCCAATTTATGGGTCAAATAGAACTGCTTGACATTTAAAATGTGTGCAAACAAATGACTCATACCAAACTAAATTGTTTGAAATAGAACTGTTCGATCATTTAACTGAGTGTAAACAAATGACTGATGTTTAATATAATTGTTAGTGATGCATAGCAATACTTGAAACCATTTAATTGTGGGCAAAATAATGAGCTTAGGCACGTTTAAAACTGTTATCAACAAAATGTGTTTACAAATTATATATATTTGATATATATGTATAAAGAGGATTTGGCATTAAATAACCTACAATGATTGATATGCCATAAAACCCAACCAAACCAAATCCTATATATTTAATATGTATGTATAAATAGGATTTGGCATTAAATAACCTACAATGGTTGATATGCCAAAAAACCCAACCAAACCAAATCATATATATTTAATATATATGTATAAAGAGGATTTGGCATTAAATAACCTACAATGGTTGATATGCTATAAACCACAACCAAACCAAATCCTATATATTTAATATATATGTATAAAGAGGATTTGGCATTAGATAACCTATAATGGTTGATATGCCATAAAACCAAACCAAATCAAATTAACAATGTTATAATTACAATGGCTTCGATTCTTCCTCTGATTTCCAGTTCGTCAAGTCCCCTGGCCAAACTTTTGGGGACAGTTCTAATAAACCACTATCCCCGATTGAAAATGTCAGAAAAAAATCAAGGAATTTTAATTTCTTTCTAATTAAATTCTCTGCGTTCATTTATTAATTAATGAATTTTATAATGCATTTAATAAAAAAACTTGCAGATTTTTCAGGTCACTTAAGTTTACCCCCTCATTTGTGTGGCGCTATTTAAAAGTGGGACCCTAGGTTTACATTAAATTTTGACTTACTTCTTTCCAATCACAGGCTAATTCTAAATATTTTATTAAATAACGAATATTTTTACTAATCGAAACATATAGATTTTAAAGCAAGAAACTGAGAACTGCTTTAATTTTTTTTTAAAGATATAAAAATTCTAGACGAAAAAATGAATAGAAACCTCCAGTAATGCTTATTTAAGCAATTTCCATTTTTCTCACTTGTATCCGAGTCGAATATTTTGGTAAAAATGTAAGGAAAAAAAGCAAAATTTTGTTATAAAAATTGTATATTAAAAAAAAACGGAAAAAATTATTTTTTGACCAATCAAAGATTTATAGATTATTATCGGGTAAAATATTAAATGTTAAAAAGATTATAACGAAGTATTATTATGTCATTGTTGTAATAATGAATCAAAAATAATTATCAAATAAAGTTTTATAATTGTACATTCAAAAAATACGTAAACGTGCTTAGGTTATTTTTTCAAGATTAAATACAAAAAGAAGTTATATAAAGTATTGCTGATACGATTTTCTCTACTTAACAATTTTTTTTTTCTTTTTTGCTCTTGGCAGTACTAGTCTTCGGTACCTAATACTAATAACTTTTTGCGGGAAATTAAAGCGCACCTTAATAGCTATATCTCAAAGTGACACTGAAAATCTCTTGTTATTTCTTTTACCAACTACTTCGTTTTAAATACCACAGTAGGTGATATAGTTGTCAACGTGGAATATTTTGAAATAAATCGGTTTATTAATGTTGGTAGTCTCGAATTTCATTCGAGTAAATTTCTAAAAGTATTTTAGAATTTTTACAACCCTTTTTATTTTATGTGATCTCGAGTTGACTAAGGTCGTTAACTTTTGATGGATTTAAATCTTCAAAATATACTAAAAGTCAATTAGATATGTAATGTTACTTCGCCTTTAATAAAGATTATTATGATGTTACTATCTTTGAAATAAAACTAAAATTTAAATTTAACTATTTTAAAAATCATTTTAACGGAAAAAGAGCAAAATATTGTTAGTATCTATAGTTACCCAGTACCTCTACCACGAGCAGGTTGCGACACAAGGTCAATTTTTAAGGGGAATACAACTATTTGAATTTTCCTAAACTCAATGTCATAACAAGGCGAAAGAATCAAGACTTCCCTACTATTTTATCTATAGCTGGTGACAGAAACGATGAATTCATTATTTTCTCAAGTAAATTAGCGCAAACTGAAACTCAGTCTCGTCAACTGATTCCATTTCCAACAACGATAACCGTAACACTAACCCTGCTATATAACGAGTTACACATTTAATCACCATTTTCTATACAGTATTGATTATTATAAATATATAACGAGGGTAGCGTGATTTTGTCAAATTACGTATGACGAATTCATGATAAAATGAAGCTTATTATTGTAGCAGAGGATTCTTCCAAATACATGCGAAAAAAGATTAATGCTAATAATGAATTATGGATAAAACAAGCCAACAGTAAAACAAATTACAGGAGGATGATTTGAACAAATCTTTTTATGTATTATTTTGGCAATAAGTAATAATTTACAAAATATGTTTTTGTGTGAGTATTAATTTTTTATGTGTACAGTGGGTTTAGCGTCCTCTTTTTTAAATTCCTTACTTTTGTTTCAGTCCTGAATTCTTTTGAAGCTAAAACTTGATTATCATCGTGAAAATCAGGACTTATATTTTTGTTTATGACGCTGGATTATATAACGTCTGTCTTCTTCGACTACTGTGTAACACTATGTAGGTGGCCCGCCAAGCAGACGATTCCTTTGTCTGTTTTGGCGCGAAACCAGACAAAGGGTTTTGGAATTGAAATCTCGGCGTGGCCGGAAGTGGTAACGGGACGTGAGAAGAGAGTTGGTTGGACAAAGGAGCTGACAGAGAGTTGGCGACGGGACACGGACAAGGGCAGTCGACTCCGGACACCCGGGCAGAGAGGCGAGGCAGCATGAGATAGGGTCCAGCGAAGAAGATCGAGTAAAGATGTCGGCATTCCAGTTGCTTTGTGGAATTTTCGCTAGTAATCCATGCTAGCGTTAGTCCATATATGCTATCGGAATTGTAGTGTTGCATAACTCCTCTTTTTGCTCTTGAGTTAACCCCAAGCATATTGTTCGTTTTGTTCGTTTGTTATCTTTCTTCTCACTCCCTCGATTGTATTCTTGTAGTGGTAAGAAATGTGCGTTATCCCTATCGGAACCACTAGTTGATCACCGGCTAAGAAGTGAATGGTTAGAAGAATGATGGACGTAGGGGGGCCAAGAAGGGGTAACGTCTCACAACTGGACGGCAACTGACTAGAGGAATAGCTGGTTATCACACTCACTAGATTTTGGCGGCAAAAAAAGGAAGTGTTATTTTTGAAAATAATGACACACGTGTGTTACTTTCTATTTCTAGATTCGATGAAACATTTGTTTTAAGGACCTTCACAATTATATGAGTTTGTTTGTTTTTTGTTGGTTTTGATCAACCTTACAACACCATAAGAAATGGTCAACATTTTAAGGTTGCTATGACAATGAACATTGTCATCAAAAGAAATCGAAGATACGCAAGTGGTTAAAGTAAGTATTTGGTCTCCTTTTCCAAAAAGGTTGACGTTAAAACATATACAATGAATTTGTATGGGAAAGTAGGTTAATTAGATTTAATGTATGGATTAACGGTTATATTGTTACAAATATTCTAAATATGATGACAAAGTTCATTAAAGTTTTAGTGTCCATATCAAAGATTTCGTTTGAAATACAGATACTAAAAAAAAAAGGCTGACCTAATGCTTAAAGCGCGTGTGTGTGTGTGTGTGTGTGTGTGTGTGTGTGTGTGTGTGTGTGTGTATTTTGATGTTAAAAAGATGTCTGCGATTTACTCTGATGTAACAGTCTGTCATTGAAGGTAACCTGTACCTAAAGCGCCTCCCACTTGAAAGTTTTAACGGTAAGTAAACGGACTAAACAACAATATGTGTAGTCGTATCGAAAAATGAAAAAAAGTGAAAAATTCAGGATTTTATAAATGGTTTTAACCGATTCTAGATTTCACTTTAGTGGTGTAAGTGTGTGTGGATTGGGGAGAAAAGTTTAGACTTAGATCACAAGACGTACTCTCTACTATATAAGAAAAATGTGTGAATCAGTTTAGCCGTGATGAAAGACATGTATGTTAAATTTGTTTTTACTGAAACGTGCTACAGAAATTTTATTTTGAAATAACGCCAACTTTCATAATCAACAAGGTCATTGTCTATTGGGGTCATCTGGTGTTGTTGATTTGGAAACTGAAACCTAAGAATATTTATGCCTCTTCAATTGAACTAGAATATATATCTTTCTGTTTTATCCATTGTAAAATTAGGTCGTAGAATTTTTCCAATTTAAATCTCATGTTTTCTCTTTATTATACCACATTATACATGCGATTACTGTTATCATTGCTTTCGTAGCAATTGTTCTAACTTTCTTTGTATCGAGAACTTTTCCAGTGGTTTATGGGCTTCTCTATGATGTTTTTTTATTCCATTAAATAATTATATAAAAATCATATATTATAGGTTGTTCATTTTGAGAGGTCTGCAAACGCACGCTTGTTCCATGGATTGGCAGGCACTAAAAAAGACTGATTCATTATTTTTGGTGTCAAAAGTTGAACTTTTATGGAAGTGGAATTTGGGGATTTTGTTGTTCTTTGTTTTGTTTTGGTTTTTTTCTTAGGAAGGTTCCATTTTATTATTTGATTTATTGATTTTTTTCAGTATTCTTTTATTTGTTTTATTTCTACATTTTTTAAATATTTTATTGTGTCATTTTATTTATTTATTTATTTATTTATTTTTATTTTATTTATTAATTTATTAATCTCTACATGTTCCAGGGCCTTTAAAAACATCTGTCAAGTAGTATGGAAGTAGTTTAATACAGTTGATGAGACTTTTTCAACGGATGTTTGATTGAGAGTTGACAGACAATTGCACATTTGCCTTTAAAATACTCCAACATTTTGTGAACGAAGAAAATATGGTATACAACCTTGTGAGACCTCTCTCCCTAAATGTCAAAGATTTGGCAGACGACTTAGTACTGTTATAAATAAGCTCGTGATTGCAAGAGACAACAGACGAAAGGAATAGATTTAATTCCGTTTATTTAAAATAAATAAAAATTGGTATGCCAGGAGAGATACGGGTCTTCTTCTTCCACCAGATAAAGGGTCAGGAGGAGAGTGGGCGTAAGTCGTTCTCAAGCGGCTGGGTTGGTATTGTGGTACGGTGTGTGAGGTGGGTCGGTAAGCTCTAAGGCGTCTGTGGTAGTGTTGGGATACGAGTTTGATTGGTAGGGCATCTGTTTCTTTGTTCTTGTCCGAATGCGACGCGTGACGATCTTCTCTCTCCAGGTCTCGGAACCGACTGCCTTTTAAAACTTTCGTTGACCGTTTTATAGTCGTGTTTGGGTCGAATCGGCTCCAAAATACTTTGGAAGGGAAAGTTGCCGATTGGGTGAGAAAAAAGGATCTTTTAAATTGTAAATTTCTGTATATAAGAACTACATCAGTACACTACAACGTACATTCCAAAATCCAGATGTTGTCTTGACGATGGCCGAGACCAAAATGAATAAATCTCGTCGCTGCACATTCATCTGATTGAAATGTAACATATTTACAATTTTTTTGTTTTGTTTTGTTTTTTACGCTTGAAAATTAAAAAAATAAGATCAAAGAAATAACAAAAAGTTTTCCAAAAGAAATTATAAAATGATTTGCTCGCATTTTTATTTTCTAGTCCAAGGTCATTTAAATGCTTCTTAAATGAAATTTGCTTTTTTAAATTCAACCGATTCAAATTTCTGGGGATTAATCGTTATGAAAATATAAATCAAATTTTCAATCAAAATATAATTTATTGAAATTCCATAGAGTTAAATGAGGTGAGGGACTAAAAAACATTTCCAGTGATTTTTCTCCCACAAAATCTATTTCATAAATTTACAAATGAAAATTTGATTTTTTTTTCTTCAACAGTTTTACAGTGACTTTTTTTCCTTTACTTTTTCCTGTTATTTATTTATTTATTTATTTATTAATTTATTTTAATTAGTGGCTGAAATTCCCTTTTTGCCTTTTAAAAATTACCAGATGGTTACAATTTAAATAGTCACAAGATGAAATTTTATAACAAAAATATTTATTTTTCTTAAGATAACTTGCCGGAGAAATTCAGATGATATGTATTTAGTAAATATGAAATAAAGTTAAAATTTGTTTAATTGGGTTAAGCTAAATAAATAAATGAATATATAAATAAATATCATTCTGTTAGTAAAAAAAAACATAAAGAATTCAGGGTTTAATGCTAAATTAAACAAAATAATTGCTTCACTTCATTTTTTGGTAATTAATCTCAGGAGTAAACCGGCTCTTTAGTGCTACTTGACCGTTTTCCGCACAAATCCAAGATCACTTAATGGAATGTAGTTTTTGTTTTTTTTTAACTTATCTAAATTATATAATTATCTATTTGTCAACATAATGATGGCGGTAGTAAGCGAAAAAAATTTTGCAAAGATGAGACAATAGATTAAATGCTTTCTTTACAGACATCTGAAGTCATGTGATAATGTTCTATATTAAAGACACCAGTAAAAACAAAATAAAAAGGAAAGATAAGAAGAAACCAAAAACAGAAAAAAAAGAGAGATGTTATAACCTTGAACTTTTCAACTCTACTTCACAAGTTGCCAGGAACTAGTTTTCAAATATGACCTCTTTCTCACTCAGTCTTCTCCTCTTTTCCTTACTTACAACAGACTGACCTTCTTTTAGTGTCTACATGATATCTATCTATGTTAATAGCTTATATGTCTGGTTGTTATTCCTCTTAAGAGTAATATTATCATTTTGCTTTATGGACTTTTCATAGCATATATGTTCCATCGAGTTATTTGTGATTATTCTTGACTAATTTCTACATTTGAGGTTGATTAAATGCATGAGAATCATTTGTTAAACTCAGAGAAATTGTTAAACGAGAAAAGATGTTTATCTTTGTAGGTATCGCACCGTCTACTTCAGAAAACATTTACAAATAAAAAGAACTTTTTATTCAACGGATTGAGTCACCCCTAAGCTAACTATGCATTTTATTTTGTTTTAATTGGGTGTCCCCGTGGCGTAATGGTTGAAATAATACAAGACTACGGCCTCGAAGTAAGCGAGTTCGAACTCCAGCCGTGATATCACGTTCACTTTCGGACAAATGCTCTTAAGAAAGCTATGGATCACCTTATCCTCCCAGATTTGGGGTTAAATAGTATCACTGCTGTTTTTTCTGATTGGATGGGTTTGGCATTAAATTGCCCACAAAAGTTGATATACCCAATAAAACCGAAACCGAATCAAATAGTGAAATTAACACCTCACATGTGTGTTACAAGAGTAACGTGAGTTGAACAAATTAAGGGTAACGAGTTTATAACAAAATGTAGCAAAAATATTGCGCAGAGGAGTCTTCCGTGTACAGTGATAAAAAGTTAATGCTGAAATTAATTATAAAATAACTAAACAGTAAAACAAATAATAAGAGGTTGAGTCGAACAAGCGTTATCTTTTTATGCATCATTTTGACAAAATATGTTATTGTGTGAATATTAATTTTTTGATATGTATACAGTGGTAATTTACAAAGCTTTTTGCTTAGATGTGGCACAAGGCCATATGAAAGGGGCTGCCAAATGAGACTCGAACTCACTCGTGTAGGTTTGCTAGTCGAGCTTGCTAACCACTGATATGTATATAGTGTCAGTCTTGAATTGCTTTGAGGATAAAACGTGGATATAGCCGTGCAATACAGCACTGATATTTTTGGTTCAGCCGGGAATATTTAACGTCCGTCTTTTTCGTCTACTGGACTGCTACTGGACAGGGGATAGCTGTGTATTCAGACCCACGAGATTTTTGCGGCAAACTAGGAAAAAATTCTTTTTGTTTTGTTTTGTTTTATTTTTTCTCTACTTTTAGATTTGATAAAACATTTGGATTAAAGGTCATTGTAGAAACAAGTTATCAGGAAAACATCAAAACAGAGATATCTATTTTAATAAGTTTTATTTTCATTTTTTTCCTAAGTTCAACACGGTTTGTCCAATCGTTGAAGAAAAGAGATTTCCTTCCTCACTTCATATCAATCAATTAATTGTTCTATCATCAGCTTGAAACTGGCATAGCGGGGCTTTTGACTAATGTACTAAGACTTAGTACTTAGGGGTTTTGCTCTACGGGAAGACAAGTGATAATAAAACAGACCACAAATTCTCTCTCTCTCTCTCTATATATATATATATATATACACAACACTTATGGGAGAAAAATAATGTAGAATTGAAGAATCAAAATCAAGATTTAATTCTTGATACCGGATCAGTGTTATTCGTTATACCAAAGGACAAAAATAAACTTCAAACAAAAATAAAAAGCTCAACGTGTAAAATTCCTGATTATCATGAAGATCTTTAGGAGGAATAATGATGCACTATTTTTTATAACTATCTACTACAATGTGTAACAATATCTAAATCGAGGTGCTTCAACACAGATAAAAATAAAATTACCCCTTTCAAGAAACCAAGTTTGGCATCTTTTCTTAAAATAACCATTTAGCCGCAAAAATTCTAATGGGTCTTGTACCAGCTATTCTCTACCTAAACAGAAGAAGTCTTGTATTCAAAGAGAACAGACTTAATATAATTTACTGCTCAACTAAAATATCAGCTCTGTATTCAGGATTGATACACAAAGTGTAATGGTTATCGTCGTAGGAAATGGACACGGCGACACTAGTTCAAATCCTAGACGAGACTGATGGCATTTCATATAGCACTATTACCCTTGGGAAAGGTATGAATCCAATTATTCTCCCTCCAGCTATGGGTAAATAGTAGGGCAGACTGGGTTCTTCAGCCTAGAAGAAGAAAAACTCTGAATTCAAACCTGTTAAACTCTGCTTAAAAATTGACCTTGTGTCATATCCTGCCGGAGTGGAGGGTTTGGTAAATATGGATACACAAGTAAGAAATAACTAAAAACTTTTATGTTCCCTCATCACGTACAAAACTGATACAAACAAGAAAAATCATATTTGTAAATTATTATTACCAAAAATATATAAATACATGAAAAGACAACGTCTATTCAACTTAACTTCCCATTATTTGTTTTCTGTTAGCATGTTTTAATAATAATTCATTTCAGCATTAATCTTTTATCCTAGTGCCCGTAAGACTCCTTTACTGAAATATTAAAAAAATCGTTATAGTAATTCGTTACATTAATTTTCTACACGCTCATAACAAATGCATTTATTTCAATAATTTATTGTCCTCTCGGCGTTTCTTAGAATACACTGTGACCTATGCAGAGGAATAAGACTCCCCCACCAAAAAGATGTCCTGGATATAATACTAACCCGCGTCTGGTGGTAAGGCCCCAGTTCTGGGGAGTGTGGAGTACTCCTTCATCCTAGGTTTGCACTGACTCTATTAAGGTCCCATCTATGTGTCAAAAAGATGTTTGTAAAACATTCGTATTAAATATTGATATCATTTAACTGTGTGCAAAAATCTTTTAAGAGACAACACAAAAAATGTAAATTTTAAGATACAATGTACACAACTACCTAACTCTAGGCATAAAATAACATCAGGCGGGTTGGCATGCCGTTAAAAATCAATCAATCACTAATGCATTTTCAATTGCAGGTTTTATTTTTCCTCAATGACCTTGATTTACCTATCTACGGAGCACTGCTTGATGCTTTAGTTTCAAATTTATCCGACACGAAGAATTCACATCTTATCAGGTGAAGTATGATTTATTATCGAAGATTTTGAATTCATCAGTTTTCAGACCCAAATTAACAACTTTTTAAATTATTTCAAAAAATTATTTACACTGAAGGAGATGATAAAAAGGCACAATTAATAGGTTGTTTCTGTAATTGTGTATAAAAGACTAATATAAACATTGTTTTGCTTAGAAATTCACTCTATTACTGAAATATTCCTCTTCCTACTGATCGATGATAAATACATATGGGGTCAGTCTATCCGGATTAAAAAGTAAAATTTTTATCCGAATATCCTGTCCACAAATACAACACAAATTTTTAAAAACAACACAAAAAAACAATAAGAAGAAACCCAGATTGAATTAGTTAAATTTTTATATACACATTAGTATTGCTCGCAGCATCCTTGTGTTGTTGCCGTCAAGCTTTTTCTCCATACGTTTACTTCAATACAGGAGTATCGATACGACCGCTGCTTAGAAAAAACTGTGTTTTATTTTATCGGTCAGGTCTGATTTCCATATGACTGATAGCCTATCGATAGCTGTTTATGCCTTTGCTAGTCGCGTGTTGAGGTCAGTCTCGTTTTATGAGACACTGCTTCCTAGGTAGGTGAACTTGTCTACTAGTTTCAGAGAGCTACCGTTTAGTGTGGAGATGTCGCCTCTCTGATTAAAGCACATGTATTCTGTCTTGTGTGCGTTGACATGGGTTCCTATGCCAGCAGCTGCTCCCGGACACAGCACCCCACAAAGCAGCAGCTGTACGGCCATTACCCCCCATCACGAAAACTATCAAAGTTAGACGAACCAGACACGCGGGACACTGCTGAAGAAGTAGGGACGAACTCATAAGTGACATACTCAGATGGACCCCTTCACATGAACGAGCAAAGGTGGGACGACCAGCTAGAACTTACATACAACAGCTCAGTGCCGATACGGGATGCAGCCTTGAAGACCTACCGGAAGCGATGGACGATAGAGAAGTGTAGCAGGAGAGAGGGAGATCCGCGCTGGTAGCACGGCATAATAATGGTCTATATTAACAATTCTATTTATGTATTTAGTGCTTAGAGGTGTTGCAGTTGGAAAAGACCTAAGGTTCAAAAGTTCAAGTATGTTTTTGCTAAGAATGTGTGTGTATGTGTGTGTATGTATGTGATGGAGTATATATATATATATATATAAATATAAAACTGCTGACTGAATATGTGTGTGTGAGGATTGAGACATATGAAATCTGATTTACACGATCTCATAAGAAAATAAGCAAACAGAAAAATGGTAAATATACTTTCACCACGACTATAAATGTTGTTTTTTTGGATGTGTGGACTCACAGTTGTCATAGTGATACAATAGAATTTTGTTCGGTTTTAGAAGGTCGTTATAAACTCCAATGTATCTTCATTACTATGGAGGTGTTTTGTCGAGTATAAGTATGTTATTTACGGGCAGAGTATTGCTGTGTGAGAAGTTCCCTTATGTTAGGCTGTGTGTTGCTGTGTGTCGCTGTCTGTGGATGAACGTGGCTGTGTTCGGTGGTCTGTTATTGTTGCCGTCGAAAGCGTGGATAAATAGGTCTCTTAATCACGTGACCGGCTCCAAATGAAAGATTTGGGTCGGGGATACGTTCAGTTGAGGTTTAACTGCGAGGACGTAGTTGAAAGTACCGGCATGTGACTATTCTGTCCAATCATGTTCCAGAAATCACTTATTTAATTTTTTTTTTATTGATTTGTACTAAAGTTAGTGTTTGTATGATTTTGATCCGCTTTGTGTGTGTGTGCGTTTCTCATATATCATTTTTTATTTTCCTTATAATTTGCAGAATATAAGATTTTATATCCTATAAACATTCTCACCATAAAAACGTGTTGCAATCACAAGCATTTTGATCTTTTTAGGTGTTTTGACAGACAAAACAATTTTCATGAAATTCAATTTTGATAATTCATTTTATAAAAGAGATATCTGTTATAGTATACCAAAATAGCAACAACAAGAATAAAATAAAAATTGTTACCACTTTCTGAATGTCTGTATCCGATAACAAACAGTATTTTTAAAAATGTTGCATCTGCGTGGATTAAAGGTTAAAAAAACGTTCATTTATAATCATCGATACAATGATTAATGAAATCGAATAAAAAAGGAAAATATTTTAGTAATCATATATTTGCTTCATAAAGCAAAGATAAATTTGCAGCAATTACTTATATTTGTTTTAAATCTTTGCATTCCTATTGAAATTCATATCAGATACATAGTTAAACTAACATTTTTTAAGTACATAGATTTTTAACCTGCTAGTTTTATTTTGACATGTAAGCTAATTAAAATCTCATAAAAATGCATCAGATCGCTTTTTATTTCTTTTGGGACACACGCCTTAAAAAACATGTAAATTATATTTTTATGCATGATGATGATAGTGATGATGATGATGATGATGATGATTTCAGATGGAGGCAAGTTCTAAATGTCATTGGAATGATACAGAAGAACGCAGATACCTGTCATGTCATGGCCATATTGGCTCCTGTTGAGAAAGGCAAAATTTACAACAACAGGCATATAAGAGTAAGGAAACCTTTTAATCTTCTATATATTTTTCTTAATATTTTTAAAAATCTTTTTTCTGCATTGCAGATGACTGGAGGTTTTCATTGTAAGTTTGTCGTAGTTGAGTAACATAACTCGCGCTGAGATTAAAAAAGTGAAATTTAACGATTCGAACCACTCGTAGCGTAGGAAATGTAATGTGGTTTAATATTTCCCCTAGAAGAATAAATGCGAGATCATTTCACGACGAATTAACAACAACATATTTCATTGTCTAAAAAACACTTACTAGAATGAATGCAATTATAATGATGAATGTTAAGAAATGTCTGAGCTGATGAAAAATCTTTAGCATACGTACGGTTGAGAAAAAGTACAAGTTTTACGTGAAGACTTTCATGTTTAAGAAATTAATTGTTCCATGATGTATTCAAAACGGTACGAGGTCGTTGAAGTCGAAAGCCTCTGTCCATATAGACAAGAGCACAAACATGTGTGCTACCTGGGGCCCCACAAGGGAAAGAGAGTGAGTTTCCCACGCACTCGAATTATATAATACTTTGACCATGTTACGTAGTGGCCATAAGCAGACCTATTTGGTCACTCACCACTAGTAGCAGAAATATTTGGCAGATAAGGAATGTAATCCCGCAACTGGATTAAATTCAAAATCCTCATATCATTTTCTAAAGAAAATAATAAGATATAAAAAAACCCAATGAAAATGTATGGTAGCCGATTATGCGTAAAAATTTCATCTTTCAAACGATAAGTCCCTATTTAACCGTATCCTTCTTTTAACGACGGGGTTCCTCGCGCGTAGAACAAGGCCAAAAAAAAACCCTGTAAAGGATTACTTAGAGCTTAGATTTGGCATAAAGGTGGATGAATGAGGCACTTAGTGAGAATCGAACTCACTTTTTAGTCGCCATTGATCTGCCAAACGAGTTCACGAAATAGTAAATCAAGACAAGACTATCCTTTCAAAAATAATCTATCGATGCTTAGCATCAATAGATTATATTTTTATGTTTTTAAACCCCAAAAGATCGACGAGGAGAATAATTTCGGAAAAAAATCTCTTGCATTAAATTCTGAAGGTCAGTTCATATTTTATTATGGAATAAAACTAAACACAAATAAAAGAAAGCGGGATACAACACTGGCGAAACACTCGGTTTATTTTCTGGAACTAAAGGGAAAAAAAGGAATGACCGCCTTTCAATCAGGGGCCATAAAAGGTCCATTCAGTCATAATGTGGGAGTGCAGAAATCGCCTGTTGCAGAGCCGATAAGCATGTCGACCCCGCAAATGAATTAAGTTTAATGCGTGTGAGTAAGTGACAGCCAAAGACAATGAAAGAACAAAGGCGAGGTAACAAATATAACAAATGACTATTTATTGTCAGATCTACAAACGTGTGTTAAGTCCGTGATGGTCGAATATGGTCTTCAGCTAGAATGGTAGCGTTGACAGCTGGTATAGTTGAGATGTAGATGAGCGCAGCTTGATGTTAGTCGCGGGTAGCTGGCGTAGGTGGAGTCGTAGAATGCAGCTGGATGGTCGTAGTCGAAAGCTGGTGTCGGACGAGTCGTAGAATGCAGCTAGATGATCGACGTAGGAAGCTTGTGTCGGTCGTAGTTGGTAGATCGATATTCCCGGTTATGACGGTATGTTGAGTTAACCGAGGGTGTGTCGATCCGGTTACTGGCTCGTACAGCGGGTCGTACGTGAGCCAGGTGTTGCAGTGGTAGAACAGTCCGTAACAGCGGGTCGTTACGTGGACTGCGTGGTACCTTGCAGGAGCGTCGAGGTCGAGTTCGGTTATGGCAGCTTGGTCGTGTAGTGTCGGGCGAGCTAGTGACTAAGACTGAGCCATGTCTTAGTGCTACGGACCAAGTGAAAGGTCGGAGAGACCGTGGTTAAGGTTTGCCAGACCTTAGTACAGACGAGATCGAGCGAACGAGTCGAGAGAAGCTAGGGCTTTGTCGTGCCCCCTAGCAATGCGGACGTAACGAGACGATAGCGGAGGCTTTGCCGTGTCAAAGCCGTACGGACGATAGCTATGGCTGGGTCGCGCTAAAGCCGTGCGGACGTATCGGACGGGAGCAAAAGCTTTGCCGTGTCAAAGCCGTGCGGACGATATCGGGCGCTAGCTAAGGCTTTGCCGTGTCAAAGCCGTACGGACATATCGGCCGGGAGCTAAGGCTGAGCCGCGCCGAAGCTCTGTACAAACGAGCGGACAGGCCAGGAGGCCGAGGCTAAGATGGGCGTTATCTTAGCGCTGCGCAGATAGTGAAGCGGATAGCTAAAGGCTGAGCCGTGCCATTAGCTCTGCGTAGCTTATCGGACAAGCGAAACCGAGCGACGGTTAAGACCGGCTGGTCTTAGAATCCGTCTTCGTGTTTGCCTTCGGGCCGTCTATTTCAGCGAACCAATTAAGGCTGCCAGAGATACTCCGACCCGCAGACGGTGACCTCTTATGGCCCTCAAAAGGACCGTTTGTGCATAAATATGTGATGTCAAAGGCGAATGCACCACGTGACGTAGGATTCGAGCCTTTTGGAGACCGCTAAGAGCGGCTCCTGAGAGCGTCCGAAGACTATTAGTCGCTGCCTCCCACCAGACAGGACTTGACACAAGGTCAAAAGCCCGAAGGCCGATTAAAGTGGGGATAAGGGGGAGGGAAGGTCGGGAACGAGTCGAGACTCGAACCCTGCTGGTCTGTGCTGCTCACTTGGTGCAATGTGAGCCTGATGAGGCAAGCAGTTTCACGAACCCAAATGTGGGTCCGGGCACGTATGCCGGGTTATGGCTTGAACTAGACAACAAGGTCTAGTGCCATACATAGGTTCCTGAGCATCCGAAGAGTTTTGCCGTCGCAGGAGCCTTTGTTATATGAAAGTGGGGCAACACCACGCTGCAGAGTTTGTGTAAATAGAAAGTTATAAAAATGGGCGTAAAGATAAATCACTTCTTTAGCGTAGCGTCGGCTATCGAAGATGATTTATTCCATTTTTATAGTGTTGTTTGTGACAGAAGTGTTCTGTTAATAGAGTTAATTTCAAATTTATCCCTTTTTTTTATGTGAGACGAGAGGTTAAGGTCGTAAAAAGGGGATTCGTTACTTCCGTTCATAACCGGATGTTGTTTTACTAGGGCGAGCGAGTAGTCGGATGTGTACGTTAGTGGACAGGTTACGATACGCCCTTATCACTAAAATAGAAGATATTTTCATTTTAGTTTAATCTAACAAAATCAGAGCCGATTAAATCGATTCAGTTATATAAATCGATTGTCATATTCGGTGAAAATGATCTTTCTTCGTTAATGAGTTTGTCATTTCTCAATATTTGTGACATTCTCTATTTATAAAACTGCAAGAATGAAAGTGCTGTCATCGTTTTACTTACTCGACACTAAAAATTCTTACAAAATATATGAGATACCAAAATGCTACAAGTACAGAGGGCATTTTGCTTTCATTTGGGGTTTTTATTTTAATTAATTAATCAATCAATCTATTTTTCTACAATTTCAGATGGTTTCTAGTTCGAAACACCGACCTACAAATGATTTACATTCAGGAAGCAATATCCAAACAACCAATCAGATTCGACAAGGAAAGTCACAACCAGATTTTAATCTCTCAACCCGAATCATTAACCAATCGAATAAACGAGATTTTCACGGAATGGATTTGGTGCGACCAGAACACCGAAAATCTGCTATTTCAGCAGCTTCTGAAAATCCACCCCAAATGACAGGAACTACAACTGGAGCTGAAAAAGAGCGAGATATTAAAAATGGAAGATTGATTCCTAAGCACCAAATTATTTCCTCTGAAAAAACAAACCGTGTTGATGCTTTGATGAACCAAGATTTCGCTGATAATGTCAGAGATGATAAAAAGGATTCAAAATCAACAGAAATTAATTTTGATCTTCAACAAATGGCCTTTACAGTAGCCAAAAACTTTGTAAATACTGAAGCATCAAAGTTAAGTGAATAATCCCCATTGATTTAAATATTGCGGACAGTAGATCAGTTTATTGTAATTTGAAAATAATTCTTTTAAAATATCATTCTATAAGTAACTGAAAAGAAAAATTGAGGATTAATGTTTGAAAATTTTTGTTGACTAAAACAAAAAACTGAACCGAAGAATTTTATCATTCTTTAGAAACGCGAATTTTATATGACGAAAAAATATTTTCAAAATCTTTGAAGAATTCTATCCGAGAAACAAATGAACCAAATTGGTCGACTTCTACTTTTGTCAATTAAATAGTTAATTACAAAATATTTTGTACCAAAGTAATTTGTACTAGCAAATATAATATAAAGAAGCCCGAATATTAGAATCTTTTCCGAGTCAAATCCACTTCCTCACCAGATCGGATTTAGTGTCGGGATTAATTTCTTTTAAAAGTTGTTTTTTGGCTTTCCTTTCGAGATACAAATCTGGGGTATAAATAACGGGAAATTTTCAAAAGAATCAGAGTATAAAGATTTACCCGCAGAAACCAACTTAATGAATTGAATTTAAATTTATATGAAAGACAACTTTTGGGGAAAACTTTTTCTTCGTTTTACTTTTATAAGAATATTATACACATATCACCTCAGAATTTTGGAAAAAAAAATCACCGCAGAAGATACAGAAGAGTAACAAATGTTTGACTATTAACAGACCAAAAAAAGAAATAATTAATGTCAAGTTACCCAAAAACATTTCTCGATAAATAGTTTCTCTGTGACACTATTGATGGTGGCATACGGACTAGCTCTATACGGGTGGGCGTGAGTGTTTGCGTGTATTCGCGTGAATATGTGTACGGGTGTATACTGTATATGGTTATGGGTTGACTATGAGTATGCATATACGTATGTGTGTTTATAGGGTCCGAGACATATTTGCGTTCGATCACTAATTCTTTCCTGCTAGTAAAAAACGTATTAAAATCGTTCAGCGACTTAAAATCACAACTTATGATCACACCTTTAAGCATCTCGAGGAGACTTGTTGGCTAGGTTTTTTATGTTAAGAAGTTGGATGTCCGAAAATCCGGAAATAGGCTCTTCCCCCACTGGAAATATAATGAGAGTTAGGCTGCTGCTAGAATTAGTTAGAAGGGACACGCCTGAGAGACGAGCGATCCAGGAAGTCCGCTACAGTGACTCAAAGAGAGACAAAAAAGAAAAAGCTAAATATATAAAGAGCCGAAAATCTAGCAGTTCTTGCGTTTTAGTTCAGGAAGCTAGATAGCAAAAAAAAAAAAAAAAAAAAAGTGAAGATCCCACAAATCATGGAATCGTGTCACACAAACTTCTTCCTCTAAAAACTTTATTTAACTTTTCGTTTTCGTCTCGATCTTTCCTAGTGGGACCATCTGGGACTCATGCATCTCGACTCACAACTTGCTGAGAGACAGCTAAACAAACAATGTGGGGATCGATTTTCATTTTGCGAGTGCATGGCTCCGGTTCTATGTTCCCACATCTCCATCTGTGGAAAGAAGCGTATCAAACATTTCTAAAAAATAGATAAATAAATA
Organism: Sepioteuthis lessoniana; assembly: GCA_963585895.1. Taxonomy (NCBI): domain Eukaryota; kingdom Metazoa; phylum Mollusca; class Cephalopoda; order Myopsida; family Loliginidae; genus Sepioteuthis; species Sepioteuthis lessoniana. The sequence continues at coordinate 1,623,860 of OY757923.1, read as the reverse complement.
AAGTCGCTGACAGTAAGGCGCTGATCTCGATACAAAGCAACTCGCTTGCGGACGTAGTCCAGAGCATTGATTTGACCAGAAAAACTGTATTTTGTAACCCATAATAAATGAGAGAAAAAAGTTTAAAACTTTGGCTACATTGGAGTGTAGATAGCAAACAAATTTTCCTTGACAGTCAATTCGACACTTGGTTAATCACTAACATTTACCAAATATCACTGTCTAGACATTTTTTTTTTTTAAATCCAGATTCTCACCAAAGCAAGTAGGTATTTAAGTTTGTCTATTACCAAAAAGCAAAAAAGACACATCCCGCATACATATAAGAGACTTTCATTACAATGACTCTTCCACCCATTTCTAATATATAAACACACGCACACACAAAGGACTTTCTACTTAATATCAGGAATATTTCATTTTAACTTTTGTCATATTTCGTACAATAAATTTCTGTTTCTTCCTCTTCTTCTTCTTCTTCTTCTTCTTCTTCTTCTTCTTCTTCTTCTTCTTCTTCTTATTATTATTATTATTATTATTATTATTATTATTCTCTCTCTCTCTCTCTCTCTCTCTCTCTCTCTCTCTCTCTCTCTCTCTCTCTCTCTCTCTCTCTCTCTTGCCAAGCAAACAAGAAAGGGAAATTTTACCTCTCTATGAACCAGGCCTAAAAAGTTCTTACTGCCAATCTTAGCAGTTACACAAACAACGAAAACAGTTATATTTATATGATTACTCGGTAAAATGTTACAGGAGCCATAAATTCTTGACCAAAAGCCGATGAGAGCAAATAAATCTCTGCCCAATTTGTCTCTTTCCTGGGTAAGATTATAACAATATTAATATAATATAGTAATGATTTTATAACCATATACATTCCTTTCATCAAACATGGGACTTTTTTGACAGAACAGGGTTCTACTTGCCACTATACTTGTTATCAAGTTTTACAAAGAAGAGAAAGAAGAAGAATACTTTTAAGAATGTCAATCGTTTTTACTAACAGAATCAATAAATATATTTTTATTTCTTTTGATCCACTCGAATTAGATTTTCGTCTCATTTTTAAAAATTCTATCAAAACTGCAAATGAACCAAACTGGTAAACCGTTTTTTTTTTAATTAAATAGTTAATTGCATGAGATCATTAAAATATTGTGTCATTTGACATCATTTTCCCCTGATAAAATCGATTTGTATGTCTACCGATCAAAATACAGTCATTATTAATTTTTGCCTAGTTTTTTTCTTTCATCTTATTTTGTTGTTTTTATTGTTCTTTTTTCTAGGCAAATGGTTACGATGCACAGGTAGTTTTTACATTCTACAGCCATTAAAAAAGTAACATAGATCGGAAATAAAGAATAAGCTCTTATTCGACCTATAACGAATTTAGAAAATCGATCATCATTAAGGTGTGGGGACTTCACGGATTCCTTTGACTCTTTGTCGCCATCCGTCCCTATCAAACATCACTTTTGCAAATTCCTCCTGACGGCATCTAGTGTTTGCACCGAGTAGGTGAATGTACGTTTTTGCTGGTTGGCCAACACTGGTGTACCCATGAGTTGGAGTCCATAGGAGATCGTCGATTTTCAGTTGGTCCTTACTTCTCTAGCAGTGCCCAGCATATTTTGCTCGTCTTACTGGGATGGTTTGCGAGTGGTTGTACAACTGCTGTTTTGTTGGCAACTACTTCCAGGCTTTGTTCAAAACAGCGCATAGCATTCGTGCGTAATTCCCTTCTAGCTTTTCCTCCAGGCATTTCGCTAGAGTCCATAAGATTTTCGAGATATTTTTGACACGCTCTTTTTCAACTCACAAATAAAACGATAGCAATATGAGTTATAAAATCCACTTAAATGTTGTGTGTAAGTGAGTGTAAGTACGTCCTCATGTATGCGTGCAGAACAGACGTTCCGATAAAGGGATGATATACTTAAACAGCAGCTGTTTTATGTCCTATTTTAGTAAAGAATAGTATTAAATAGGTATAAAATTTCTTTGTGTCATCTTAACCCAGAAACTATATCACGGAGCTTGAAAATAATTTTATCACAAATAAAACTAACGAAATCTTTGACGCAAGTTAATACTGACACAAAAATGGAAAAGATGTTTGAATAGAAACTCTATTTAGGAGTTTTATGCTTTGCATCATCAATTATCCTTTATACTAAAGACTAACGACAAAAATATCCTTGCTGTGCTATTCTTATCATATTACAACATCTGCATTTTCCCTTGTTCGTAAATACAAATTGTTTACTGTTGAAACAATTGATCAACCTTTCAGTTTTATCATCTGTGAATCATATTATACCTGTGCAACCCAGATAAGAATAAAAAAAAGTATGAAACAGTGGAATGTTATAAAAGTTGTAGATTTCAGAGTTTTTCTACTGAGCAATTTCTTCAATAATGAATTAGCCAGGTATGAGTGCGGTCACCCCCAAACAGGGATTGTGTATTTACCAATCCTCTCCGTCACGAACGGAGTGTGATACGCACTAGTCTTTTTGAGTATGTTGATATTGGCGGACGTAATAGGGAACACGTTACGAGTTAGAAAAAAGCTTTTCTAACAAATCAAGAACCCCCCCCCATTTTTCTGTTTACGATCAAAAGATGTTTTTTAAACTCATTTGCTTTTACTTAAATTGGGTAAGACGATGATTCTAATTAAATCAAAATCTTCATTTGTCAATGACTGAGAAAAATTTTTTATGAAGCGAAGAGAGAAAAAATCAAAATGACGCCCTGATTCAAAACAATTTTTCCAAGAATGAAATTACTCATTTTCATTTTTCCTAAAAGACTGAAATTTAGATCAAAATTCTCACGTGTCAATGACTAAGGAAAACTTTTCATGAAGTGAAGAGAGAAAAAATCAAAATGGCGCCATGATTAAAAACAATTTTACCTTTCTAAATTTTTCAGCAGTGGGGAGAAAAATTTTTTTCGTTGTCCCCTAAAAATACATACGCTGAAACAATGAAACAAATTTCACAACTTCAAAACCAATGTCCAGATCTTTAGGTCGATTATAAAAAGATGTTTTTTTTTCACACTCTTCTTTTTCTCCCTATCTTTCTTTTTGCCCATACAAAATGCAAAGTCTGTTTGTGTATCAACTGCCTACCTTTTAGTCTCTCAAATTTTTACAATTTTTTTTTTCGATTCTGAGCTGATTTTTTTCAACTATTTTCATAACTTGTAAAAATTATTTATAATAACCTTCGTTTATATATATATATATATATATATATATATATATATATATATATATATTAACCTGCATGTGTATGCCGTACTTATGATTTATTTTCTTTTTTCTTTCTCTTCTTCCTCTTGTTTATATGTGTGAGTGTGTGTGTGTATTCATTATTTCTTTCTTGTCCAGCCGTCTTATATTTTTCATTTTTCTTCTGTTCGTCCGCATTATTTTCTTTTCTGACAAATTATTTTCTTTGAACGTTTCTTTCCGTCTTTCACTTTGTCTTTCTTTTCCTGTTTTTTTCTTTCCCTTCCTTTTCTTTCCGTCTTTCACTTTGTCTTTCTTTTCCTGTTTTTTCTTTCTTTTCCTTTTCTTTCCGTCTTTCACTTTGTTTTTCTTTTCCTGTTTTTTTTTTCTTTCTTTTCTGGCAATCGCTCCTCTATTTATTTTTTCTTTCCTTTCCTTTTCTTTCCGTCTTTCACTTTGTCTTTCTTTTCCTGTTTTTTTTTCTTTCCTTTCCTTTTCTTTCCGTCTTTCACTTTGTCTTTCTTTTCCTGTTTTTTTTTCTTTCCTTTTCTTTCCGTCTTTCACTTTGTCTTTCTTTTCCTGTTTTTTTTCTTTCCTTTTCTTTCCGTCTTTCACTTTGTCTTTCTTTTCCTGTTTTTTTTTCTTTCTTTTCTGGCAATCGCTCCTCTATTTATTTTTTCTTTCCTTTCCTTTTCTTTCCGTCTTTCACTTTGTCTTTCTTTTCCTGTTTTTTTTCTTTCCTTTCCTTTTCTTTCCGTCTTTCACTTTGTCTTTCTTTTCCTGTTTTTTTTTCTTTCCTTTTCTTTCCGTCTTTCACTTTGTCTTTCTTTTCCTGTTTTTTTCTTTCTTTTATGCGTTTCTTCCTAGGTTTTTTTTCTTCTTCCTTTTGTTCTTTTCCACTGTGTGTTTTTTTCTTTCATTCCCTTCCGTTTTTCTTTCTGTTCTTTCCTGTTCTTTCTTTCTCTTCTCTATCTCCATTTTTTACTGCTGTTCGTGGGTCATTTTTGTCAAGTTGTCTTTTTTTTCATTTTTCTTCTGTTAGGCCGCTTTTTTCATTTTTTTTCTTCGTTGAGTGGATTGCTGCGTTGTGGATCCTCGGGTCTAGGTTCAAAACCACACCATGCTTGCGCGGACTTGCCTTCGGCACCAAATCAACAAAATGTTGCATATCGGGGTAAAGGGACAACAAGAAAATATAAACTCTCTCGTGATGGCTGTGACAGAGAGAGAAGGTCAGACTGCTATGGTTTACACCATGTTGAGATAGATATATTCAGAGCCTACTTTTTTGTGCTTCTTTCACGGAAGACTGATACAGAGCTGCTTCTCAACCCAGGGACCGCTGACCCTGACTAGCGCCCAAAATGGCATAATGCGTCTACTCTAATGACAGCCGACTCCGACTGAATCTCTATTAAAAAAAAAGAAGAAAAACAGAAGAACGGGATGAAAAGGAAAATACTGGTTAAAACACACGTATTCCATTAAAAAAGTGACCTTAATATAAATTGAGCTCCAGCAAAAAATATTCTTCCTTTAAAGAAAGAAAAAAAAACGATGTGAAAATTTGAATTTATGCAGAAAATGCACCAGCAGGAAACATAAAAATGAGGATTGTCCAGGAAGAAAGAACGGGTTACGCTTGGCCTGTTTATAGTGTAATTCTAAATGTCATATATGAGCCCTGTGTGACAAACCTAAAACCACTTCACTTTATACTAGTTTGTGAATAAGCCAGAATAATAATGAAACGTACATATTGCCTGTGGTACAAATTACATCCTCCAACGGGGTTAGAAGAATGGCTATAATTTGCATACTTGACACAGGGAGTCAACGATCTTACTTCTCTAGCAACATCACCTATTATTTGAAACCAATAAAAGGACAAAAAAAGGAGGTAAAATTACCACTGAACTCCTATACTAGCCGTTCCATTAAAAACTTTTAATTTGTGGAATTAAAAATCGGTTTCAGTGATGGAAAGGAAACAACCCGCCTCGTACTAGTCGATCAAGAATTCAATATTCCCAACCAATTCCCACATTTAAGATCTATCGAAAAGAATCTAAAGAAACATAATTCAAAATTTGCATTTACATTTAGTAGACATAACAATAAAATAAAGATATCAGGTTTGTTTGGTGTAGACTTAATTGAACGTATGGACAACTTAAAAATTATTGATTGTATGAGGGGGGCAAAGCATGGCTAACACCAACAGGAGTTGCTGCAATAATTTTTTATTCAATAAAAATCCATCGCCAAAAGACCACTTCCAAATAATCTGCTAAATTACTATACAGTGCTCTCTGAACATGCACATTGTCCTGAGAATTACGTCAAACAGGTATTGGATGCTAGGAATGAACTGCCTGAGAGCGAAGAAGCCTTCAACGCGTCACAAATGAATACTAATCTGCAAAACATGTTTGCTATTGATGCTGCAGCGGCAGATGGCTTTGAATTGGATATCAGTGGTAATTTACTAAGCTTTTTGCTTAGATGTGGCACAAGGCCATATGAAAGGGGCACCCAATGAGACTCGAACTCACTCGTGTAGGTTTGCTAGTCCAGCTTGCTAACCATTACACCACCAGAGGCGCCTTGAATTGGATATCAGTGGTTACGACAAGAAAAAATAAAAGAATTTAAGAACTTCAAAGACGGTTGCTACTATGTCGATCTTCCTTGGATTGAAAACAGAGTAAATATAGTACCATCCAATTTTCATGTGGCACTTAAAGTTCTTGATAGAACCATGACATCCTTGAGAAAAAATAAACTTGATGAAGCGTACAGTGTGGTCTTTTTCCAACAGGAAAAGGATGGAATCATTGAAAGATTGAAGATACAGCCTGAAGAATTTGGAAAGTTTATTTGGATTCCTCATAGGCCGTTTATCAAAAATACTGAACAGGTGACAACTAAAATCAAACCTGTATTCAATTGTTTCTTGAAATCACACGGTAACTATCTCTTAAATGAAACCGCCGATTCTGGAATCAATTTAATTAACAACTTAATTGAAATATTGTTGAAATTCAGGACGAATAAATTTTTGATGCTGGGGGATATAAAAAGGCATTTCTCATGATTAGGTTGAAAACAGAAAAGGATCAGAATCGATTTTGTTTTTTCATCAAGAAGAATAACGAACCTATCTGCTATCGTTACAAGACTCTATTATTCGGTTTTAATGCCTGTCCCTTCATATTGGATTTCCTTCTACAGTATCATATCAATCGATATCCTGATGATGAATGCATGAGAATGATGAAAGATAATTTTTACGTAGAAAATTTGATTGTGTCAGATGACGATAACAGTAAACTCATGTACAGCAACCAGATTGCAGGAAGGAAATTTCTCGCTAAGATCCTGTAACTCCAATTCTAAAGAATTAAAATCTCTGATGGAAAAGGATAATTCCATAACCCAACACAATTCTAAATTTGAAAGAGTCATTGGATACAATTATGATCCCAATAAAGATCTATTAAACATAACAACTAGTTCCATCGAAAAGGAAGCTAAAATCAAAAGAAGAATACTGGCCAAGAGTACCAAAGTTTTTATCCTTTGTCTCTTTATGCCTCCATCACATTCAAATCGAAATTAATTCTAAGGTCGTTATGGAGACTCAATTTGAACGAGGATGCAGAGATTCCTCAACATATACAATCCAGGTGGGGGTCCGATGGCTGAGGAGTTAACCGGATTAACTTTACTCGTAGAACCTTCTGTAGAACAGGTCCTACTAAGCTATGTGTGTTCTGTGATGCCTCCCCCCAGACATATGGGTTTTGTGATATATGGAGAGCAAGATGGAATTTCTCAAATTATTTTTACCAAAACAAAAGAGGCAACCGTAAAATACAAATTGTTACCAACACTGGAATTGTTGGCAGTGTTCATTGTCTTTAAAGCTTTACATTTTGTAGTAAGAGGTTATTTTCTTGCAGTAATAACAAACATTTATATATTTGTAGATGCCCAACTATTAAAAGACAATATAAGAATAAAAAATATATTCGCAAGAAACATAGCCAAGGAAATAAATGGCACAAAGAACCAAATTATGAAAAACTCTGATATTAGGATTAAATACAAATATGTATACATAGCTGATAACCCAGCAGATTTGATATCCAGAGGAATCACCATAGCAAAATTTGAAAATATGTACGCATTTTGGTCCAATGGACCACATTGGGTGAGTAAAGACGAAAAAGAATGGCCTACGTGCAGATTTGAATGCCTATCTACTGCATTAAAAATACTGTTTCCTCAAAAAATTTATAACATTAGTAAAGAATCAAACGTGGAGCCAGTAATATCCTTTTCCAAATTTTCCAGCTGGAAGAAATTGAATAAAGTCACGTCTCTTGTCTACAAATTCCTTTACAAATACAAGAGAAAGGATCAAACTGATCACCTGCAGCCAGCAAAATTATATCTAATAAATACCATGCAGAAAGAAAACTTCTGTAGGGAACTATCCTTTTTAAAGGACTCAACAGAGTAAAACCCCTTCCTCGGTGAAGAACCTCATATCTTCCTGGACCAAGAAGGTATATTAAGGATGGATGGAAAAATTGGTAATTCCAATATGAGGTTAAATACCCCATCTTACTTGGGAAACACCATTCTTATACAGAATTATGGATCAATGAATTCCATCAACAATCCAGACATCTAGGGATTAGCCCAACAATAGCCAAAATCAGGATGGCTAGTTTCTGGATCCCTTAAATTAGACAACCAGTAAAGGCAGTGTTGAGCAAATGCCCCATTTGTAAAAGATACAACAATTTGGCCTTTAAGAATCTACCTAAACACCGTGTGAACTTAGTGAATCCAATGAAAGCACAGGAATTGGTTATACTGGGTACTTATGGCTAAACATAAATGGAAAGGCTGAAAAAATGTATTTATTGATGTTCACCTGTCTGGTAATAAGAAGCACACGCTAAAGCATTCATACAAGCCTTTATCAGGTTCTCTCTAACTCATACGGAATACCTTTACAGGGATAATTCGAGATCCTTTGACAACGCATTGGGCAAAGATATAATAGAACATCATTTGGACTGTAATGAGTTCAGAAATAATTTTATAAGCTACACTATCAATCACATAAAAATACCTTGTACTTCCCATGGATTGGAAGAGTATGGAAAAGAATGATAAAAACCACCAACACCTGTCTCTTTAAGAGCTTGGGCAGACCTAAATCCGATTGCTTCCAACGTCTTACCATGATCTCTGACATTCAAAGGGCTATAAATTCCAAGCCTCTGACATATCGAAGTACGTCTGATACTGAGATATTACCGTTGACACCCAATGTCCTTTTTACCGTCCAAATGTTAATGGGGGATATTTCTGTTAAAACGGATTCTGGTAGATGTCTTGACATGGAACCTCCTTCCAGGTCTCAATTATTTGATGCTCTCTCCGAAAGGGAAAAATTGATAAATAATATCAAAGAATTATGGAACGAGGAATATCTCTTGAGTCTAAGAGAAAGCTTGGCAGAGTAAGCGAACTTTTCCAAGGAAGCGATGGTAATATATGTTCTGCACGGATAACCAGAGGAGATGCGTCTTATGAGAATCATACTGCACCTATTTCCTATGGAACTTTCTTTGACACATAATGTTGAAAGGTATCCCATGCCAGAGAGCCCTATTTAATCGCAGAAGACTAGTTCTCAGACATCCAAAAGAACTAAGAGGAAGATTAAGAAGAAATTTAGCAAGTCTACTCTAGTCTTGGGTACGAATTTAAACTACAACCACTATTAGCCAAATTGGCCTAATGAGTACAGTGTTTACCAATAGTCCGGGAGACCTGGGTTCAATCCCAGGTCAAGTCATATCAAAGACTCAAAAAATGATGCCACCTTGCTTAACACTTAGCATTATAAGGTAAGGATCAAGGATAAAGTGGAGCAATCCAGGGAATGGAGTAGCGCCCTCCCCTACATCTTGATGTAGTAGCTATTGAAAAGGGAACCTTCGGGTCGCCAACTTTTTACTTTATGACTTTATCTACATCCACTGTTAGCCAAACTTTAGGCCACCAGTCCTGGTTAAGACTTTAAACTGAATCCAGTGATGTTGTCTCGTTTGTGGGACAGGGAATGTGGAGTCATCCCTTAATTATCATCACTCTCAGGTCCACTCTGACCTGGAGCGGTAGTAAGGAATACGCTTTAGCAACTCATTCGCACTTCTTATATAAACGTATTTAAACGTCTTACCCTATTACTTATTCTTTCTTACGAATCATATGGGGGTTTCGTTAAATTTCCCATTCTTTGAATTTCAATTTCGAAAAGTTGAATTCGTTTTTTCTACTTCTCAACAGCCACTGAGAGTGGCTGCTTACAATGAGGGCTTTGGACGTCATAATTCAACTTTGAAAATTTGAATTCCCCTTTTTACTTCACGACAGAGGAGAGCGCACGTGCCTAATGTAGCTGGAACTGAAATTGACTGACTTTTGGATTTTGTGATTCAACTTCGAAAAGTTGAATTCGTTTTCTTCCACTCCTCAACAGCCTCTGAGAGTGGCTGCTTGCTTTGAGGACTTGGGAAGTTACAATTCAACTTGAATCTCCCTTTTTACTTCACGGTAGGGGAGAGCGGACGTACCTAATGTAACTGGAACTGAAATTGATTTTGTGGTTCAACTTCGAAAAGTTGAATTCGCGTATTCACCTTAATCCCAGCGCATGCGACATATGCCTTGGAGAAATTATGTGCTCTAGCTGACTCTGGAGGAAGGAGTATTGTAACAAGAAGAAAGAAAAGAAGATATTACCACCTGCATTGCAGACTACTGTAAGAAACAGAAATTGAAATTTCGGAGAGAAAAAAACAGGACAAAGAGTTGAAGTCTTTTTCAAGAACTACAGTGACTCTGCAAATGGACTGCTTATTTTGCTTTGCACAAATTCCCGTGGTTTAATTTTGTTTGTAAAACCCCTGTTTGAGTAAGCGTATTTCTTTCCTTCTTTCTCTGTTGTACTAATATTTTCGTGGATTAATTTTGTTTGTGGAAACCCATCATGTAGCAACTGTTTTATATTGTTTTGTTTTGTTACTAGGCGCCTAGGTTTTTTTGAAAATATTGTGACACTCGTATAAGGGAAAATACATGCAATTTTGCTGTAAATAAACTTTGTCGTGTTGTAACCAAACAAGACCACTTGTGTTATCATCCTGTTTTTCCCCTCCCCATTTTGTTTCAGACGCAGGCTAAGGTCGAATTTATCTGTAAGCGGATAAATTTCCGACTCAATGAAATTGAATCATCATCGGCCGTATTTGATGGCGAAGTCCCCGATCCTACACTGAAGTGATCCCTCACCACTTATTTCCGGTAACCGCCACCACTTGTCCCCTATCTCTAGTAAGGAGGTATTGAACTATCAGTAGCCGGCCAAACTAGGCCTATTAGCTAACCGCAGACTGACCCTAACGAGTTTATGGTCAGTCTACCTTATCCAGTGGAACGTGGGACAAGTAACGAATTCACTGTCAGCTCTTCTAACACTCTGTCAAAATAAGACTAAATCTGGCCAGAGGGCGAATCACCTACCTACGTCCACGTCTCCCGCCCTTGGTGATCCAGACGAAACCAGATCGACCAGCAAATTGATCAGACTGCTTTCACACCTTCCCGACCCATTAGCACCCCGCCCGCCCTTATCTATCTTGGGATCAAAGATCACATTCCAATTACTCTCTAAAAATAGCCATTTTGGATCGTAAAGGAACGGCCCCAAACGTCGGAAAAAGGAGCGTCTCTCGCTAATGCAATTGGGCGCATAAACCGCGACCACCCAGAACTTGAAGCTTTTGATGTCAGCATCGGCCACAACCAACCGGTCCCTGTCACCTGCAAAGACAAGATTGACAATCGCATCAAGACTGTGTCCAAATAGTAGAGATACTGCAAAGGGATGCCTGCTGTGCGCATAAGTTCTTCAAACGTATCTTTCTTTAACACCGTAAACCTCTTCGTTTTGATATCTACAAAAACAAGCGAGATAATGTGGAGATCCAAGGCGTCGGATATCTCAGGGATGGACAAGATAACATTGCCTTGAAAATATAGGGCATACTTTCCCAACCTATCCCTGTCGTATTCCTCCAGGTTTTTCTGTGAAACTTTCCATGAGGCTGGTGTTGTGGTTTCGGCTGTTTTTTTTTTTCCTGTTTTTTTTTTCTGCCCGAAGGAACAGTTTGTGGTGTCTTTCCTGGCGAAGAGGCAGGAAGGGCTGGCCAACAAGCGCTTTTTTGTTGTTGGCAGCTTGTTCTTGCCGCTGGGCTTGAAGGCTTCTTTAGAGAGCTGTGATATTTGTTGACTCTCAACAGATTCTGGGGAGACCCCCAAAAAGATCTGGGAGTTATTGAGTGAATCCCCTAGAGGCGGGTCCTCCATAGTTGTGGAACGCAACCAGGAGGGAGAGTAAAATACGAAGCCTAACTAGAAAAATAAAAGAAAAATGACTAACTAGAAAATACTAATTCGCGGTCGTCAGTTGCTAACAACTGGACATATTGTAAGGGGGTGGGGAACAACTAGCGTCCAGTTGCCTGACAAAAAAATGGTGGTAGTAACTCAATACTGAACCACAAAGAACTTTTGTTCACGGTCAAAAAACGAACACGGACAACGAGCTCATTACTGATCAAAATCTGTAACGGCGGGTGAGCCGATATTTGTCGCTGCCTCCCACCAGACAGGACTTAACACAAGGTCAATTAAAGTGGCGATTAAAGGAGGGGAGGTCAGGCACGAGCCGAGGATCGAGCCCTGGTCACTATGACGCATCTAGCCCACCCGAAGGTGACCCAGCCGATTAAAGGGGTCTGGTTTGTTTACATTTCAACAGAGCGCGACAACCGTATAAAATAAATGCAAGCACATTTATGTTTTTATTAATCAGAAAGTTATTTTCTCAAACGATTGTTAAAAGGAAAATTCGTTTGTCCTCTTGGAATAATAATAATAATAATAATAATAATAATAATAATTATTATTATTATTCTTTAAGAAGCAACAACATTTTTATGTAATTTGAAAGAGAAATTGGGTTTCTCGAAAATCCATCTAACATATTTGAAATTTGAAAAGAAAAGAAAGATTTATTTTCTCAAAAAATCTAATCAGGCAAAGAAGATAACTTCTCAAGTAATTACAATTTGACTTGTCGACTGCTGCGAGAGTTTTGACTCAACATTTAAACACTCAATCACTCCATTTTAAAACACCTTATCTCGGATCCTGTTGGAATTACGACAGAAAAATTCTTCAATCATTCCAAGAATTCTCATCTTTTATTTGAACTTTGTAGAATTGGTAGTATCTGCGACACGTTCGAGGTATTTATCTCCTGGCTCACCAACCGGAGGAATACGGCAAGAGGTCCGGGCGCAGAGCCATTAGCCCACACGCGCCCGGCAGTCCCAAAAATACCTCGGGCACCGTCGGTATTCCCCCAAAGAGGGGCACCTCAGGTGCCAGGCAATTAACCTAACCCGTCTGAAGAGGGTGGAAGCTTGAGGAGAAGGCACCCTGAGGCCAGAGGGTTCTCAAGTGCCGAGGCACACCCGGCCAACTCCGTGCCGCAGACAAGACGGTCGGCCGAAGTGCGACACAACAACTGGAGAGACGTACCACTCTGCGACAAAACTGACTGTATTTATAATCCGTCCCACCAACCGAAGGAATACGCCACAAGGCCTTTTTAAGGTGGGTCCGGGCGCAGGGCCACAGCCCAAACGCGCCCGGCATTTTCTAAAAATACCTCGGGCCCCGTCGGCATTCACTTTAAAAGAGGCACTTCAGGCGCCAGGCAATAAACCTGACCACCCCGAAGGGGGTAAAAGCCTGGGAGGACAGCCTCCTGAGGCCAGAGGGATCTCCAGTGATGAGGCACTCCCGACCGAACCGTGCAGTCGACAAAACGGCCGACCGAAGTGTGACCCAACAACTGGAGAGGCGTACTGCTCTGCGACACGACTGGGTATCTGAGTATCTGTCAGACGCCCCACCGAACGAGCAAGTTTGGCACAAGGCCGTTTTTAAGGTTGTTCCGGGCGCAGGGCCGCAGCCCACACGCGTCCGCCAATTGCCAAAAACACCTTCGGTCCACCAGGCACCAGGCAATAACCCCCGCCCTAAGGAGGTAAAAGCCTGGGGGGATGGCCTCCTGAGGCCGGAAGAAATCTCTAGTCAACAAGCCAATACCTGGCCAGGCAAGGCTGACCAAGCGCGACCTATGGTCTGGAGAGGCATACCGCTTTGCGACACTACTGATTATTTATCATACGTCCCACCAACGCACGAATATGGCACAAGGCCGTTTTTAAGGTGGGTCCAGTCGCAGGGCCGAAGCCCACACGCGTCCAGCAAGGCCAAAAATACCTTCGATCCCCGTCGGCATTCCCCTTTTTGGTGCGCCTCAGGCGCCAGGCAATAAACCCAACCCCCCGAAGGGGGTAAAAGCCTGGGGATGACCCCCTGAGGCCGGAGGAATTCTCCGGTGCCGAGGCACACCAAGTAGAACTGCCCAGAGATAAAATGGCCTACCAAATGCAACCCAACAACTGGAGAGGACAGATCCGAGGACCTCTTGCGACACTACTGGTAGCAGCAGATTAATTTGGACAGCTTATATGTGTCTCACACATCCACTGTTGAGACCTATTTGCATACCTCGTGCAAATGTAGTCGACGGTGCTTTGTAGTCAGTCGTCCCCAACTAGTGTTCTTCCATTCCTTCACAAACATTTAAAAAATATTACGAACTTAAACACACTTCAAACTTGAAACTTGACTTATTTATTAGTTTTTTTTTATGTTTTGAATACTTTGTTGTTTCCTGATCTAGAAATATTTACTTTATACTCCTTACTTTTTAAAAATCTTTTTTTTTAGGAGCCCAAGGAGAGGAATCTCCGTGGTGTAGTGGCTAACGCTGTGAACAGAGATAATTATAGTAAGTCACACTATTACACTCACTTTTCGACTAATAGTATTGTAAAAGCTATGATTTTCCCTACCCCCCCCCCACCAGTTACAGGTCAAATAGTGCTACTGTTTTTTTCCAGAAAGGACGGCTTTTATATCAAATAAACCATAAAGGTTAATGTGCCATTAAAGAAACCAAGAAATCAAACCAAAAGGCGCGTCAAATAATATTTTGTGCAATATTTCAACATTGCTAAATGTTAAAAAAAACAGATCCTATTTTTGATTATAGATAAACGTTTTCGTTTTCTGATTCAATTCAAACCGAGTCCACACTCCTTTTTTTTTTTGCGATTTAAAAAATCATTTTGTGCATTCTATTTATTGGGAAAACCCAATATATAAGCCAAGTTTTGTCACCCGGGTAACCTATACACATCTAAAAGCAGTGGAGTCCGGGTGAGCGAGTGTATATACTGCGTGTGTACTCATTCTTCAAATTAACTGTCTTCTTTTTTGTGCGTATTTGTTCTATTATGAAACGAAAAATAAAAGTCTGTGGGAGAGAGGAAAGAAAAAGTGAATAATAAACAGCAGTCAGGTTTTGTGACCTTTGGGATTTCCACTGAATCATGAAAAGCTGTTGCCTTCATTCAACTAGTTTCTCGTTTCCTTTTGTGCTACTTTTAATTTAGGTCTAATTTTACTTTCCCGGATTTTTAAAAACATTTTTATCTTTTAATAACACCCTCTTACAAGCCACATGTTAAACAATACTTTCATAAAGGAGTACCTGATACAACACATCTCGCTGGCCAATATTCATAGTAAATCTGTCGCTATCCAATCAGCAAGAGAGTCTAAAGTTGTTTAAATTTCATGATGGAAACAACGATAAACTGGGAAGAGGAAAAATTTTAGCCGAAGTGAAAATCAAAAGAAGTATCTTCCAGGGAAATGCGCTTTCGCCATTACTATTTGTAATAACGATGATACAACTCAATTAGAAATGCACTGAGAGGTGTCCTCGTAGTGTAATGGTTAAAGCGATGGCCTGCGGAATCGTAGTAAGCGAGTTCGTACTCCAGTCGCGCTATTACGTTCACTTTCGGGCAAATACCCAAAGGAAAAGGTATGAACCTCCTTATCCTCCCAGCTATGGGTTAAATAGTACCACTACTGTTCTTCTAGGAGAATGGCTTTGGCATTAAATAACCTACAAAGAGTTGATATGCTATTAAACAAAGAAACCAAACCAAGAAATGCACTGAGGGCTACAAATTTACTAATTCGTATGAAAAGATTAATCACCTAATGTCACAGTTTGCAAATCATAAAAAGACTTGGTGACTCCAATACAAACAATAAAAGTGGAAGTAAATAATGGAAAATAATCCGACAATGTGGATAAAAATATTGAAAAACAAAGTAATCCAAAGTTAATATGAAAGAAAGTCGATGTTATAACGTTTCGGTTTCAATAAATCATCATCAGGACTAAGAAAAGATGTTATGAAGTGTTGTTAGATTCTCGATGGATGATTAACGAAATACAAAACAAAACAAAAGAGGAGATAATATATACAGAGAGAGAGGGGGGTGTTAACCGTCTGACCTATAAATCAGCGTTTATATTTCAAAAATATCATGTGACTGTGTAAGGTAATGATAAAAAGCAAATGGAACCATCAAGAGAAGATATTCTTTTCTTTTCGTTATGTGGTGATAGAGTCGAATTGATTTATCACATAAGTGAATACAGCAAAACAAGTTCAAAAAGAGTACAAGACTAGACATGACTGTGTGAGGAAGGGGATTCCACAGGGAATTGTGCAAGAAACCGAAATTGGACTATACTACCAAATCTTTCGTGGAGAAGAAAATGCACAAAATTCTCTGGGATTTTGAGATACAAATAGATCACCTAATCCTTGTCAGAAGACCTAGTGATAATTTACAAAAAAAAAAGAACTTGTCGTTCCGGTGGAACACAGATTGAAAATTAAAGAAAACGAAAAGAGAGACAAGTACTTGGACCTCGCCATAAGATAAAAACGTTATGTAAAATGTGATACCAACTGTAATTGGCACCCTTGGAACGGGGAAGGAGGCTGTAAGAGTTGGAAATCGAAAGACGAACCGAGACATTGTTAAGATCGGTCAGAGTACTGAGAAGAGTCCTCGAGATTTGCTGTCCCTCAGACTCCAGTGAAAGACCATTATCTAGCGCTAGTGAGGAAAGCTCGCAATAATAATAATAATAATAATAATAATAATAATTTGAAAATATGGAAAATATATAAATACTATGTAATATTGGATCGTGAAAAATGGTATAAAAATCAACTAGAGCCAATAATAGAAACCAAAGAAGATACTATTCTCAGGGACTTTGCAATCCAAACTGATAGGAAAATGTTGAGCAATAGACCAGATGTAATAGTTAAGGACTATATAAGAAAAAAACATACCACCTAATTGATATGTCAATGCTAACTGATAACGTATTAGTCAAAGAATACAATAAAGTAAGTAACTACAAAGAGCTGGAAATAAAAAAAAATGTGCCACTTTAAAACTACCACCGCAACAGTAAAAGTGGAAGTCCTAATATGGATCAATAAAGGGGCAGATAAATTCATTAACAAGATAACTGGCAGTCATATCCAATATTAAATGCCAAAAATTGCATTTGAGCAACTACACATCTCCTAAGGAGAGTACCATCCATGTAACTGGAAAATATCACGCTAAAGAGGCGGAAAAAATTATAGATATGTAGAATATATATATTCAGTAACTTCCCTCATCCAAGAGCAACTTGGGTAAAAACCTGGTAAAAGTTGTAAGAAAACAGAAAGTAATGATGAAAATAAGAAGAATAATGATAATAATATCGCTCGGAGAAAAGGAAACATACAAATACTTGGGAATATTGGAAGCTGACACCAAGTAGAGATGAAAAAAATTAAAAAGTATGTCTCTGGAGAACTAGAAAACTACTCGAAATTAAACTTTATAGCAGGAACCTTATAAAAGGAATAAATACCCGGGCTGTCATTCTCGAAGTGGATCAGAGAAGAACTTAAAGAAATTGACCAAAGAACAAGAAAACTCATGACCAGGCATAAGGCCTTACATCCCAGAGATAAAGTTGACAGACTATATGTATCAAGCAAAAGAGGAAGAGAACTAGCCAGCATTGAAGACAGCGTTAGTCCATCGATACAACGACTCCAAGACTCCATAGAAAAGCGCGGAGGAAGACCAATTACAGCCACCAGAAACAAAACTGATAACACGAGGATCATTAGTAAGACAATAACCAGAAAATGAAAATGGAAAGAAAAACAACTCTATGGACGTTTAAAGCGACTAATAAGCGACATTTCACACGAGAAACCGTAGACGTAACTAAGAAAGGGAAAGCTTATGAGAGAAACTGAATCTCTTCCAAAAGTAGCTCAAAACAACATTATAAGGACTAACCATATCAAAGCAAGAATAGATAAGACGCAACAAAACAGTAGATGTAGGCAATGTGATGATAGAGACGAAACGATCAATCACATAACAAGCGAATGCAGCAAATAAGCACAGAGAGAGTATAAGTCTAGACACGATTGGGTGGGCAAGTTGATTCACTGGGAATTGTACAAGAAATTTAAATTTAACCATACGAACGAATGGTATACGCACAACACGGACTGTCTTGAAGAATAAGACGCACAAACTCCTCTGGGATTTTGAGATACAAACGGATCACCTAATCTCAGCCAGACGACCAGACCTAGTAATAATAAACAAGACAAAGAGAATTTGGCGGATTGTGGACTTTGCTGTCCTGGCTGACCACAGAGTGAAATGGAAAGAAGGTGAAAAGAAAGATAAGTACCTAGACCTTGCTAGAGAGCTGAAAAAACTTTGGAACATGACAGTGACGGTTACACCAATTGTAATTGGTGCTCTTGGTTCGGTTACTAAAGGAATGGTACAGGGACTGGAGGACTTAGAAATAAGAGGATGAGTAGATACCATCTAAATTAAACCGTCATTAAGATTGGCCAGAATACGGAGAAGAGTCCTGGAGACTTGACGAGACTTGCTGTCACTCAAGCTCTAGTGAAAAGCCATCTGCTGAAGATGGTGTGAAAAACTCTTAAAATAATAATAATAATAATAATAATAGACCCATAAAGTGCTTACCGATGATGTGGAAAATACTGACGGCATAAATCAGGGAGGAGATTTACGATTCGCTAAAAAGCCGCGAGTTGTTTCTCGAGGAACAGAAAGAGTGCCGCTAGGCAACCATAGGAACAAGAGAACTACTATATATCGACCAACACATCTTCCACGAGAGTAAAGCCAGACAGAAAAATCTAGCTATGGCCTGGATTGACAAAAAAAAAGGCTTACTACATGCTCCCACAGAGCTGGATAATACACTGCCTGAAAATGTACAAAATATCCAACGAAGTCATTAAATTTATCGAGAAAACCATGAAAACCTGGAGAGTGGAATTGTCAGCAGCAAAAAAAGGCTTAGCTAAGGTTAAAATCCAGAGAGGGATCTTCCAATGAGATGCACTATCACCATTACTATTTGTTATCACGAGGTTACCACTCAGTCTCTTCTAATAGTTGCTCAAAACAACGCCATAAGAACCAATCATATTATAGATAAGACGCAACAAAACAGCAGATGTAGGTAATGTGGTGAAAGAAACGAAACGATCAATCACATAATAAGTGAATGCAGTAAATTAGCACAGAAAGAGTATAAGTCTAGACACGACTGGGTGGGCAAGGTGATTCACTTAAAATTGTTCAAGAAATTTAAATTTAACCATATGAATAAATGGTAAATGCACAACCCAGAAGCTGTCCTGGAGAATGAGACGCGCAAACACCTCTGGGATTTTGAGATACAGACGGATCACCTAATCTCAACCAGACAACCAGACCTTACGATAATCAAACAAAAGAGAATTTGCAAAATTGTGAACCTTGCTGTCCCAGCAGACCACAGAGTAAAATTGAAAGAAAGCGAAAAGAAGGATAAGTACCGAGACCTTTGCTAGGGAATTGAAAAAACTGTGGAACATGAAAATGACGGTTATACCAATTGTAATTGGTGCTCTTGGTACAGTCACCAAAGGATTGATACAGGGACAGGAGAAATTAGAAATAACAGGACGAGTGGAGATTATCAGCCTTATTTAGATCGACCAGAATACTGCAAAGAGTCCTGGAGACTTGCTGTCACTCAAACTAGAGTGAAAGACTATCAGCTATCGCTGATGTGAAAAACTCACAAAGAGTAAAATAATCTTAGTAAAGGGACTGGAAGATTTAAAACTCAGAGAACGAGCACAAACCATCTAAACTACAGCATTATCAAAATCGGACAGAATACTGAGAAGAGTCCTGGAGACCTGAGGGAACTTGCTGTCACTCAGACTCTTGTGATAGACCATAAGCTTGCGCTGGTAAGAAAAACTCGCAAGGAATAATAATAATAATAATAATAATAATAATAATAATAAACCTACAAGTACTTGGGCATCTTGGAGGCTGACACCATTAAACAAGTGGAAATAAAAAAAAACAAATTCGAAAAGAATATCTCAGGAGAACTAGAAAATTACTAGAGACAAAACTCTCTAGCCGAAATTGTATCAAAGGAATAAATACCTGGGTTGTAGCCCTCGTGAGATATTCGGGACCCTTTCTGAAGTGGACCAGAGATAAACTTAAACAAATGGACCAAAGAACCAGTAAACTTATGACTATGCATAAGGCATTACATCTCAGAGACGACGTTGGCAGACTATATTTATCAAGAAAGGAAGGAGGAAGAGGTCTTGCCAGCATTGAAGACAGCGTTGACGCATCGATACAACGACTCGAAGACAAAACACATTGGAGGACTCATTACACCCATCAGAAATGATACTGATAGCACGATGAACAATAGAATGACAATAATTAGCAAACAAAAATGGGAAGGAAAACAACTCTATGGGTGTTTTAAACGACTAATAAACAACATCTCACACAAAAAAAAACCTGGACATGGCAAAGAAAAGGAAACTTTAAAAGAGAAACAAAATCTCTCCTAATAGCAGCACAAACAACGCCGTAAGAACCAATCATATCAAAGCGAGAATAGATAAGACGCAACAAAATAGCAAATGTAGGCTATGCGGTGACGGAGATGAAACCATCAATCACATAATAAGCGAATGCAGCAAATTAGCGCAGAAGAAATATAAGACTAGACACAACTGGGTCGGCAAAGTGATCCACCGGGAGATGTGCAAGAAATTCAAATTTGACCATACAAACAAATGGTATATGCACAACCCACCACCTGTCCTAGAAAAATGACACACATAAACTCCTATGGGACTTAGACATACAAATGGATCACCTAATCTCGGCCAGAAGACCAGACCTAATAGTAATCAACAAAAAAAAGAAAACTTTCAAAATTGTCGACTTTGCTGTCCCAGCTGACCACAGAATAAAACTGAAAGAATGTGAAAAGAAGGATAAGAACCTCAACCTTGCTAGGAAATTGAAAAAACTATGGAACATGTAGGTGACAATTATACCAATTGTAATTGGTGCGTTTGGAATAGTAACTAAAGGATTACTAAAGGGACTGGAGAACTTGAAGGTTGGCGGACGAGTGGAGACCATCCAAATTACTACATTATGGAGAACGGCCAGAATACCGAGAAGAGTCCTGGAGACTTGAGGAGACTTACTGTCACTCAAACTCAAGTGAAAGACCATCAGCTAAAGCTGATGTGAAAAACTCTAATGAGTAAATAATAATAATAATAATAATAATAATAATAATAATAATAAACAACTCTAGCGAGAAACCATCAGGTAACGCTGATGTGAAAAACTTAACAAAAAATAAATAAATAAATAAAAAGACAATAACCGATTAAAAATCTTCAAATTATAACCTTGTTGTAAAAAAAATCTTCTTCGTGCCTAAGGCTTTTGTTTGACAATTCAAGTTAAGCCGTGAAACATGAATTTTGACATTTTTGTTTGGTGGCAGGTTCTAAAAATAGATGTGACAACTTAAGCTATGTAAGCATTCTAAGTACTAGCAGATGTACTCATTTACGGCGAATAAAACTTGAAGACGATGGAACGTTTTATATTGGTTCTTTTGCGGGCCTCCGTAGAAAAATATCGTCCCATGAAAATCCATTCTCTAAAAATAAATAAATGAAAAATTTAAAGATATTTTTAATCAAATCAGTCAAATTTATTAATTTACTTTCTTAAATTAAATAACAAAAACTTAGTCACTTGAAGTAAGTGGTAGAGTTTAATCAATAGATTTCGATATGAAACCCTTAATTTTTTTTCCTCTTTTATTTATCAGACCCTTAGAAGGTTAAGTAACAAAAACTAATAAGTAAAAAAAAGGGGGCATAAAGAGCCATTTGAAGACCTTTATTTAACCGTTTTCTCAACTTCTTAAATAAGGCTTCCGTCCGAACAAATAAAATTCGGGTGCGTATTTCTGGACATTCCTAAAAATCCTGCTTGCAATTATATATATATATATATGAGAGAGAGAGAGAGAGAGAATATCTTTCTTTCTCTGCTTGATGATTGTCGTCTATAAGAAGGCATGAAAAATGTGGTCACAGACAAGCTTCCATGCAATTAAATATATATAGAATTAATATATATTTACTGATTATTGTTATTATATAATAGCTCTATCACAGATATTGAGCACTCTCCAAATTATACCGAATTTGGTCTGCCACAAACCCACGAAGTGAGATAGTGAAAACCAACACTATATATATATATATATACGAGATGAACAAAAGTGATAAGACAAATAGGAATATTTCTTAGTAATTATTTTTTTTATTGTTCCTAACATGTTTCGACCTTAGATTATCATTAAGGGAAAAGTTTATGCAAAGAAAAATTTCAAATTGTTTATAAAAAAGTTGATAAGCCATAAAAGAAACGACAAAAATGAAATTGTAACAGAGTATCCATTCGTTGAATGAAAATTATTTTTTGTTATGTAAGTATCTTCAATTGATCATTTTCTGATTTCTGCTATCCTAAACTGTTGGTAGTGAGCTCTAAACTTGGAATATATATATATATATATATATATATATATATATATATATATATATGCTCGTTCTGAAATTTTGTTGGGTGGTGGAGAGTAGCTCTATCAAATTCTACGAGTACTGTACCGTTGGAAGAATCTCTCTATGGAGGAGTCTAGTTTCACGGTAGAATTTCTTTCACTTTTATTTCAATGCAGTCTATACAGCAGATCCAAAAGTGCCCCCCACCGCACTAAAAGTGCCCCCCTAAGTAAACTACTGGAGTGGCGTATCTACTGTGACGGCAAATTGACTAAAATCCCCAAACGGGACTTTATTTTCGCACGTGTGAAGACGGGGCAGGTTGGCACTTGATCCCCTATAGAATAAGTCCTCGTTCAGAGTTTTTCTCTCAGGCATATAAGAACTGGCATATTACGTGAGGGATTAATTTAGGGCCAGACTGACCGCCACTGGCAAGGGGTTCCAAATTTCACACTATCACACACCCACCAGGCCGCTAAACTTCTTCCCCTAGACAACAGAAGATATGAGCCTATAGGTTTTAGTCGTAATAGTATTATATTGTAGTAGTCGGCAACTCCGGCTTCCCGTGTGATACTTTTAAGGAATTAATAGGACAACTCTAAGCAAGATAACATAGGGCGAATAGAAGCTGAAAAGGAAGCATGAAGTAACAACATAGACCACGTGGTAACATAAAAATATATGATTCCTTTACTACAGTTATATACACTTTCAAAGTGTCAAAACATATAATAATTAGACATTCCACGAATATAAATGTCTTTTCTTGACTTTTGTTTTTCTTCAAATTAAGAGAGAGAGAGAGGGTGGTATATAAAGTTTGGGTATAAAGGAGAAATGGCCCCAAAGTTACTTATCTTATTTTTCGATGGGGTTCCACTGGAGAATCTTTCTTCTTTCACGGGCTAATAGACTTTATTCTATTTTTTTACACTGGCTTGAAGAACCTGGGGTCCCTCGTGTCTCAGATATTCTTTTGTCTTCAACCCGGAATAAATGGCTATGGGTCTGTCTGCCACGAGCCCTGCTCAAAAACTAACTTTCTTATTATTTACTTCCGCAGAGGGGAAGGAGTCCCCACTTCCGTTTTGGGGTCCCAGCCAATCATTTGGCTTCTACCTTCCTCCCCCACCCTGGTCAGGCGATTTTGTTAGGGCTACTAGATGTCACCCAAGTCAGGTTACTGTTAATTCAAACAGCAGTCAGCCCACTTCCATCGTCTCAGTGGGATATCACGTGACACTACCTTTTCGGTTCTGTTTTGCTGAAGTTATACTTTTTCCATAAGAAATTAGTAATTTTAAGTGGGAGTTTTTATCATGAGGAAACTAGAGCTCTCCAACTTTTTTTCTTTTTTGACTAAATGTCTTCTATAATAATTACTTTAAATAAATTGTTGTCACTTACGACTCAAAGGTCGATGAAACTAATGGATCGAAATTTTTAATGTTGTAAAGTGTTGGAATTATTTAGTAACAAAATGTACAAGTTGTTATATATAGTTCAACAACATGTATAGTCCAACAGACAAGTTGTATAGTTCATCAACAACAATGTGCACTGGTTGAGTGCTAAAGGGGTGTTTAGCCACGATAAAAGACTTCTACCGTTGATTTCAATCAACTGAATCCAGTTGATAAGATGCACTTCGGCCGGCCGTGGTATCAATGCCACGGATCTGGTCGGGTGTGTCCTGTCTTCTGGACATACCTCGAGTCTCAGGGGGCCGTCCACCAAGCTTTAACCCTCCTAGGAGGGGTTAGATTTATCGCCTGGTGTCTGAGGCGCCCTTTTTTCAGGGGAATGCTGACGGGACCTTTTTGGGGGGGGGAATGCCGAGCGCGTCTGGTCTACGGCCCTGCGCCCGGACCCACCTTAAAAAAAGGCCTTGTGCCACATTCGTCCAGTTAGTGGGACGGCCGACAAATACCGTTGATTTCAATCAACTGAATCCAGTTGATAGGACACACTACGGTCGGTCGTGGTATCACGGCACGGATTTGGTCGTGTGTGTCCCGTCTTCTGGACATACCTCGAACCTCAGGGGGCCGTCCCTGACGGAGGACAAATACCATCGATTTAATAAGCTGATTAATATTCGGACTGATCTTACTCGTTTGGCTATATAACATTTGAAACTCTTCAGTATCATGTGAATTCTCTTGTTGATTGTTAGTAACTAATTGTAGAGTATCTTCTTTGTATATATCCGTTAGCACTGGATACTGGGGCTGAATAAATATATTAAGCACTCATTTTTCTTCGTGAATCATTCACCTCGACGTGGGGTGGATGGGAGGGAAACCAGACGGGTGTTCATCTTTTTTCTTTCTGGTTTTTCTCCCATTTCCATCACTTTTCATAAATTGTTCACTGTAAATAAAACTCATTTGCATATCCGGGGTTTTTATGTAGGACTTTTCTCAAAGAGGGAAAATGTGGTATTTTGGTGGTTGTAGCGCGGTTGGTGATGAATGAATGACCATTTGTATTGTTGAATGGGTCGGCGAATGTGGCTAGCTAGGGCCCCTTAGTTTTTATAGAGTAGCACCTCTTCCGCCTTCCCCCTCAAAACTTGGAACCTTGTGTTCCCCAAAACTTGTAAATTTTACTCTTTTTACTCGACGATACAAAAATTAGCGACGAAGATTCGGGAAATTACACAGATTAGTGAATCGGTTTCGAAAAAAATCACAACTGAAACAACTGATTGACAACGATAGCGGAAAAGGACGAACAAACACGCAGAAATATTTATTGGAAGTACAAAATTGACAAGGGCAACTCACTCACAAAAATGAAGGATTTTAAAAACTGCATGCTGGAATTCTTGAAACAGCAAGAAATTTTACGCACACAAGACATGGAAAATTTTCAGAAACGGCGTCAAGAAGACTTAGAAAGTTTTTCAAAATTACTGTAAACTTTCTCAAAAAGAGAAAATGATCCAGGCAGTTCTAATATCTTTTCTCAGGATTCCGTAATCAACTTGATTGGTGAATTCGTATACAAACTAGACGAAGTCACATTTGGAGCATACTTTCGAAAGTATGAAGAAATATTCCAAAAAGACTGTAAAATGGTCAGATAGAAAAAAAAAGGTACGATTATTACTGGATAAGCTCGGCGCTGTGGAACATGAAAAGTACGCAAACTTTATACTCCTGAGATATCCCAGAGAAATTTCATTCCAGGAAACAATACAAATATTAACAAAAATATTTGGAGAGCGGCATTCACTTTTCAACACACTTTAGCAGTGTTTGAATTTTACTAAAAAAAAAAAATAAATAAAATAAAATAAAAAAATTAAAAAATTAAAAAAATGAAAATGAGGATTACTCGACTTTTTCCCAGTATAATCATCAGAGCGAAATACCACTAGACATGTTGAAATGCCTAATTTTCGTTCAGGGTCTGACTGCACCAACAGATGTAGAAATAAGATCAAGATTGCTTTCAAAATTAGTATAAGACCAAAAGATAAAACTCTAAAATCTCGCGGATGAGTGCCCGACGTATTTTAGTTTTTAAGGGCTGACACACGGCGAAAACTGAGGACATTTCTTATATTCATACAGTCTGGAATAAGCCAAAAGATAAGAAAAAAGAAAAACCTCTTTTAAAATGAATTCTTGTTTTGGTTGTGTCGAATTACATTTATTTAAAAGTTGTCTTTTTAAGAACAAAGAAAGTAAAAATTTTTGGAACGAAAAGACATAAATCTTCTCATTGTAGAAAACAGCCCAAAAGTAAAATGAAAAATAACAATTTGATCCTTTGTACTATTGAACAAAAAAACAGTCGAGACAATAAAAAATATATAAATGTTCGACTAAATAATAAAAGTCAAATTTCAATTGGACACAATTTCAGACTTAAAAACAATAAAGGCTGAATCATGAAAAAGAATTAACAGACCAACTTTAATTACTCCTAAAAAAAAATATGATCACCAGAGGTGTGACAGAAAGTATATTAAAATTCTTGGGCGAAATTGTCACAAATGTTTTTTCTCAGGAAAAGAGAAAAAATTAAATGCATTTGTCATGGAGCGATCACAAAACCTCTTCGGTACGAACTGGATGGAGGCGTTCGATTTGTTCAACGTACGAATAAACACGTTTTGTCATAATGTATCGTAAACCAACACCGAAAAACTGAAAAGCAGATTTCCCAGAAATTTTTTTCGTGGGGTCTTGGATTTTGCTCAAAAGTGAAATTCGACTTAAAAATGGCTTTTTTAATTCCTTAAATTACCTTTTGAAATAAAGGTTAACACCAGCGATATTCCAGCAGGGCTCAGATTTTGCAATAGCATATCTAAATATATTAATATAAAAGTAAAACCCTCGAAAAACATGCAAGACATGTATAGGAAATTTTCTCCAAAATAAGAGTTTGGATTTAAGCTGAGTATTGAAAATTGCGAATTTTTTTAAAACAAAAATCAAGTATTTTGGACAGATCATTGACGAAAAAGGTAGGAGGCCTGATCCTAGTAGAACGAATGCAATAAAGAACATGCCCGCTCCTACAAATGCATCATACCTACAATAATTTTTTTTTGGGGGGGGGGTTAGCTAATTATTATAGCAATTACATTTCAAATATGCACACACTCTAAGAGCATCTTTAAACTAACTTCTTAAAGAAAACAAAGTGGAACTGGTGGGTCGATTGTCAAAAAGCTTTCGATAACTTAAAGACAGCCTTGACGTCTGACCTAACGCTCACACATTACAACCCTGATAAGGAGATTTATGTGGTAAGCGATGCTAGTAATCTGGGTTTAGGGGCTGTACTCTTACACAAAGAAAAAGATGGTCAGTTAAAGACCGTACTTCGGGGACTTTGCTTCCGGCAGAAATTAATTATTCACAAATTGAAAAAGAGGTTTGGGCCTGATATTTGCTGTTAAGAAATTTCGCAAAAATATATATGGAAGAGAGTTCATTCTTCAAACTGACCGCCGCCTCCTACTGTCTATATTCGGCTAAAAAAATAGAATCCCTACACATTCAGCTAATCCCCTACAAAGGTTGGGAAGCATCTTGTAAAATTGTTCTTTTAAAATGGAGTTTAAGAACCATTAGAAGAGACAGTTATTGCTTCACTGAGTTCCAAAATGGATATTAAAAATGTTCTCTATAACACAGTAAATGAACTATCAGTTACTTTGGAAGAAATAAGGTTCAAAGCAAAATTTGATAAATTCATGGCAGAGAAAAAGGAGATAATGGACCAGAATAAAAATAAAGGAAATAATATTTGTTCTACATGGAACGGTATATTGTTATATGGAGATCGGGTGGTAATACCAGCAGTTTTAACAAAAATCATCTTGAAGGATTTTCATATCGGACATCCGGGAATATGAAGAATGAAAACTCTTATGAGGAGCTATACGTCAATTGGTAAAAACTGTGCTTTAGTAGCCAAGGCGCTACCTGTGAAATCCAGTCTCTGGCCAAAAACTGATGAGCCATGGTCAAGGTTACGCATGGACTATTCCTGCCTAATAAAGGGGACTTATTATTTTATTGTGGTAGAAAGCCTCACTAAGTGACTGGAAGTTTTTAAATGAAAAACACCAACCAGTAGTGTTACGATTTTTTACACGAATTATTTGCCAGGTTCGGCTTACCAGAAACTTTTGTGTCCGACAACACGACACAGTTTTCTTCGAAAGATTTTGAAAATTTTTGCAAAATCCATTCAATTGTACAGTTAACATCTCAATCCTACCTCCCAAAGTCAAGCGGATTGGCGGGAAGATTTGTTGATGTATTCAAGCGAGCAATTAAGAAGGCAAGCGGAATTGAAACCGTGAACGAAGAATTACAAAAATTCTTGTCCATATATTGTATAACGCCTAATGTAAATGCAATTTTAGAAATGGCCCCAGCAGAACTCCTGTTTGCAAGAAAAATTCGTTATTCGATAGATAGAGACCAACAGAAAAGAAAATGTTTGAAAGAAAAAATACCAATGGTAAACATTACAACCCCGGCAAATATATACATATATTTTAAGAATGATAAATTTGGAAAAGCAATGTGGGAAGAAGAAACCATTGATAAAAGAATTGGCGGCAAAATGTTGTACTTGATAAAACATCCAAAATGGAGGATTAAGAGACATTTAAATCAAATTAAAAATATCTAAAGCAGACGTAGATCAACGTAAAGAGGAACCGATGACGGTAATTTACGATATGTTTGACGTATCTATGCCTCAACCAAGTACAACAGAATCGATCAAGTCAGCGAAAACGAATACTATGGAAATAGACCCTAAAAAGTAGAAATATATCGTCCAAGGGACATAAAATTTCAGCACTTATAGCCATAAATAGCCTACGATAAAGACTTGAACAGTTGATTTAATAAGCTGATTAATATTCGGACTAATCTTACTTGTTTGGCATATACAGCATTTGACCTTCCGCAATATCTTGTGAATTCTCTTAATTGTTTGTAACTTATTGTACAGTGTCTTTTTTGTATGTATCCGTTAGCACCGAGTACTGGTGCTGAATTAATATATTAAGCACTCATTTTTCTCTGTGTATCATTCACCTGGACGATACAACACTCATAAAGGAGAAACTCCTTTATATTTCCGGGCTCTTTATAAGTTCTTTGTAAACGTCAGGGTAGTTCACGGTCTTGTATTGGATTATTTAAACTGGGAGAAATTTCATTACGAGCTCGTCTGTTAGTCCTTAAACTGAAATAGGTCTTTCTTCATAGAGCAAATGTGGTATTTTGGTGGTAGCAGCGCGCATGGTGACGGATGAATGACTATATATTGTATTGTTGAATGGGTCGGCGAATGTGGCTAGCTAGGTCCCCTTAGTAAAAACATAGATAATGCAAGACCGCACCCTTCCCCTTCCCCCCAAACTCAAGGCCTTGTGCCTTCCTGTAAATCAACAGGAAATAAAAGTCCTTAAACTGAAATATTTCGTCTCGAAATATCTCCTTGGTAGATGAGGCCTCTCTGAGTTCGAATATGGATCATCAGGATCCGTTTCTGGATGGGCACGCTTCTGGGGCATTGATCGCTCATCAGGGTCTTCTGATATTGTCAGGGGCTTCTGATGTTGACTCCTCAGAAAGGTCCGATGGATTGGTTGGTTGGTTGGGTTTTATGACATATCAACCTTTGTAGCTTATTTAATGCCAAATCCATTTTTATGTAAATAATCAGTTCTATTTCAAACAATTCAGTTTAGCTTGAGTATACAGTTTAATTGTCAAAAACATTTCTATTTCAAGAAATTCAGTTTATTCAAACAGTTCTAATTCAGTTTAGTGTAAGTACAGATTTTGTTTACACAGTAAAACGTCAAAACAATTCTATGTTAAACAATTCAGTTTACTGTAAATACAGTTTCCATGTCAAAAAACAGTTCTTTCAAATAATTCAGTTTTGCATAAACACGCAGTTTAAATGTTAGTACGGTTTATTTGTCAAAACATTTCTATTTCAAGCAATTCAGCTTAGTCAAACAATTCAGTTCAGCATAAGTATGCTATTAGATCTATTTAACCCATAGATAGGGCCCTTATCAGGTGCTATCACGCCAGGCCGGAGTGGAACTGGGAGCGATGGCAATGAAGGGGTGCTCCGTATTCCCCAAGGCCCCAGCATTACTGGAACCTTACCACCAGATTGTTTAGTGTCATATCTAGGACACTCGTTGGAAAGGAGGTGTCTTATTCCTCTGCAGAGGTGCAGTCAGTGTATTCTACAGCCCCAGCCGACTGGGCAATACACAGAGTTAAATGTCAAACAGTTTTATTTCAGATAATTCAGTTTAGCATAAGTACACAGTTTAGATGTCAAAACAGTTCTATTCTAAACAATTAAATTTAGCATAAATACGCAGTTTAAATGCAAAAATCAGTATTGTGAAGGAAGCACGGTTTAGTTCTATTTAACCCATAGATAGGACCCTTATCAGGTGCTACCACTCCGGGCCAGAGTGGACCTGGGAGCGATGGCAATAAAGAGGTTCTCCGCATTCCCCAAAGTTCCAGCATTACTGAAACCTCATCACCAGATTGTTTAGCGTCATATCTAGGACACTCGTTTGGGTGGTCTTACCCCTCTGCAGAGGGGCAGTCGGTGTATTCTACAGTCCCAGCCGACTGGGCAAAGATCTGATGGAGACGCAACGGACGCTATCTCATCATCCGAGAGTAACGTATCGGGAGCAGTACGGTGATCTTCCAGTTGGATTTCTGTGTCAGAAGGATCAAGTCTCTTCTCAAGAGTGATTTTTAGATCTGGTACATTTCCGGCAATGGTTGCCTATTGAGGGTTCACTTTTATTAGTTCCACCTCGTCTACCTAGGAGTCATGTTTGGTATAGCGAACGTGGCGTCTCAGGAGCACCGTACCTGGTTGAGATAGCCAAGGGGGAAGCGAATTCCCAACCGAACTCCGTCGCTGGAAAGGTAGAAATTTTTCGTATAGGGTGGCATGGGTTGCCATACACAGTGAAGATCGGATGGCATACAGGGCTACTGGAAGGAGATTTTGCTAATTATTTATGGAGCAATGGTGGGTCGAAGCGGCCAATTGAATGGTTTTCCAAATAAGGCCGTTGTATTGCTCGCATTGGCCGTTACCCTGGGGGTTGTCCGACTTGCAGTCATTCTCCACTCTTGTAAGAATTGTCAGAGCTGCTCAGACATGAAGGAAGCCTCTCGATCTGAATGCATATGGTGATACTTCAAAGATTGCAATAGGCAACAGAAAAATTGCATGATTGTTGTTGAAGTCATATCCGGACAGGGACAAACAAAAGGAAACAGTGAATATTCGTCTACAATAGCATGTATCGGTTTCGTGTTTTAGATGGTAGCAGGCCTTTAAAGTCCAGATTGAGCCTTTCAAATGGCTGTGTTGATTTTATTAGGACGCCAAGTGTAGGTCTATAAAATTTGGGTTTTATCTCGGCGTATGTTCGGTAGGAATTTATAATTTTTCTAACGTCTTCCATTGAAAGAGAAGATGTCTTCGTTGTGTAATGGTTAAAGCAATGAACTGCGGAATCGTAGTAAGCGAGTTCGAACTCCAGTCGGGCTATTACGTTCACTTTCGGGTAAATACCCTTCGGAAAGGTATAACCCCCCCTATCCACCCAGCTATGGGTTAAATAACACCGCTACTGTTCTTCTAGGAGAATGGCTTTGGCATTAAATAACCTACGAAGGTTGATATGCCATTAAAACAAAGAATCCACTGAAAAAGGTAACTTCCTACTCCTTGCCACATGAAACATTCGTGTTATACCCGTGTGGCATCCTTCTTTGTATAGTGTCTGGAGTTCTTTCGTCTTTAAAATCATGCTGCAAACTCTTCACAGATCGTCAGCTGTCAAATTCTCTTTGCCGGGCCGGTAGGTGATGTCGAAAGAGAAACAAGATAGTTCAGTTCTCCACCTTGCTATTTTTCGTTTTTTATTTTACTGGTAGTCTTTGAATGGAACATAAACGCACCAGATTTTGGGTCCGTGACTAGTCTGAAGTGGCATCCAATTAAGCCTCCACTTCCTCAACTATAGCGTAGGCTTTTTTTCAATCATCATGTATCTGAGAGAGAGAGAGAGAGAGAGAGAGAGGGCGGCCAGGTTGCCTTAATGAAGCAACAATCGCGTAGTCTTTCAACTACTAGTCGAACAGATGGATCTACCGTTGTAATATCCTGCTCTAGTTTTTCGAAGGTTTCCACTGCTAAGCGAGACAAGGGAAAAGTATTTACTTGTATTAATGGGCGTAACCTCTCCGAGAAAAAGGTGATCCATTGTAAAGTTGTGAGTGATCATGTCTATAGTTCGTCGCAACGTTCGTATATTATTTTGGACTGGCAATTCGAGCAGAGGTTTTAATCGCTCTGTGTCTGGCGCCTTTAAACCATTGTTTACTGTATAACCCAGTAGATTAATTTTATTTTGTCCAAACGAGCATTTGTCGTTATTTAGTGTGAGGTTGTATTTATTGACAGCGTCCATGAACCGTCTGAGATTTTCATCGTGGTCTCATTGGTCGTGGCCACACACAGTCACATTGTTTATTGAGGCAAAAGTGCCTCCCAGTTTTTCATCCGTTATAATTTTGTCAATTATCCTCTGGAAACTGGCCACTCCATTAGTTACCCCAAACAGTATTCTTCGAAACTAGTACAACCGGTCAACCGCTTCAAATCCAGTGTAAGGTTTGTTTTCTAGCTTAATCGCCCCCTGGTGATTAGCACTTTTCAAATTTAACGTGCAAAATATATAATATTTCGCTATTTCACATAGCCTTTTATCTTTTCGAGGCAATGGAAAAACGTCTATAAGGGTGAACCGGTTAATTGTCGATAACTATCCTCTTTTTACGGTTATCTGTGGCTGTTATTAGTACTTGGTGACGTACTTGGCGAAATTATTCTTTCCTGAAGCATCTTTTAATTCGCCCCGATAAACTGTCATCGTGCGAATAACGTCGACTTTTTATCGCTATTGGCTCGCAGTCTTTTATCAAGTTTTCGAAAAGTGAACGATACGGATTGTTACTAACAGTCAGTCCACAAATTATTAATGCAGGTTTATTTCCACCGAACAGGATTTCAATACTGGAGTGTTGTTGAAAAAAGTCATAGCCCAATACAACCTCACAACAAAGGTCTTTCATTAGAGATAATTTAATGGCTTTGTATGGGACGCTATTACAAACAGAAATCCCTTTACGTGTGATGACAATGATGCGCGTTCGTCAATGCTACTTTCTTTGGGAAGGAAGACATAATGCCATTTATAAATTTACAATAGACTGTCTCAAATATAATTTTCTGAACTGTCTCTAGCAATACATTTGTGAAGACTGTCAATTCTAATTTTATGATAGTTTTTGAAAAACAGTTAGGGAACATGGTCAACATTTCAGAAAACGGTAATAAACCAACAGAACGGATTGTGAGAGGTACTTTTAGACGAACGGCATACTTTGGAAAAATGTCCTATTTTTCCACACTTGTGGCAACGAGTTTCCTTGGCAAGACAGGAAAGCTGTGAGTGCAGATTTAACTCGCAGTAATTGCACGTCTGTGTCGTTGAAGCAGTGACAGATTGTTCTAGAGTGTTTGAATGTAGGACATTCTGGACAGAAAAGTAAATCGGACTATCATTGAGAGGAGGGGAGCAGTTGGAACAGGTTGCTTTAGAGCGGCACCCACAGTGTCGGTTTGAAAATAAGAGCTGGACTGCTATATAGCAAGCTCGTATGTATATGCTTGTTCATATGCTGTTTTTAGAGTAAGAATCCTATTTTCAAGAAGACGTTGCCTTACTTGAACATTGCGTAGACCATTTACGAAGACCTCTAAAATGTGTTCCTCTTGAGCCTCCAATCCAGTCATGGGACGGGAATTACAGTCCCTGTTTAATGTTCGAAGAGACTTTAGAAAATGGTTCAATGTTTCACCGGCATCCTCTCACCGAGTGTCAAGTATATGTCGAGCAAATAATTAATTTGGGGTTTTTTTGTAGGTTGCGTGTAACCTTTCTATGGCTTCTTCATAGGACCCGCAGTCTGCGGTGATATCATTGATTAAGTGAGACATATAATTAGTTAAGAGGACACGTTTACTAATGGGACGATTCGGGTTTTCTAGAAGTTTTTAGTGAAGTTGGTAAAGGTTTCGAACCAGTGTTCCATGCGTTTTTTTGCAGCAACACTTTCTGAGTTATAGGTAAATCATTCTGGTCGTATAAAATGTTCCATTGTAAAGTGTGATAAATTGTAGTAAATACAGAACCAGTGATTAGATTTATAGAGACGCTTTATTACATTCTGACTAGACGTGTTTGTCTGACGGATGTTACGAAGAGCTTTTATACCTCCTCAGTTTTCATGGGATATCATGTGAATTATTTGTACAGGAACATTAACATTTCTTTCAAATGGAATTTCAGAAACCGTGAAATAAAAAAGGTTCACGGGTATGTATTAGTTATCCCCCTTCACCCAATGAACCGGTCCAGTAACAGTTTTGGTTTGGGAGCGAAGGCCGCGACATACGCTGATGATATCACCGTCTTTGTGTCCCGCAAATCGGACATAAAGGCTGTGAAGAATGCGGTTGAGAAGTATGAAGAAGTTAGCAGGTGCCAAGATCAACTTTGATTAGAGCGAGGGTCTACGGTTGGGTGCCTGGAGAGGTCGTGACCCCCTACCGGGATCCTTCCGTTGGAGTGACGGGCCCGTCCGCATCCTCGGAGTGTAGTTCGGGCCCGGCCTCCAACTGGAACGGACTTGATTGGAGTACGGGCCAAGGTAGAAGCACATATGGGTACCTGGCTTCGAATGTGTTTGTCTTTAAAGGGCAGGGCGGAGGTGCGCGCCGTGTACATCTTCCCCTGGGTCCTTTACCGGTTGTCCGTACTTCTCCTGCCTGGGAGTCACTGGCTTGCGCTAACACAACCCCTCTCCAAATTACTTTGGAGTGGTCGAAGGCCGATGGTCCGTAGACGGGTCTGCTACCAACATCCTCGAAATGGGGGTCTAGGGATGCCTAATCTGGAGAGCCACTGGCTTGCTGAAAGACTGGCTTACCTGGGCCGTTCCTTATCGAGGGACATGGTGTGGGGACGCCTTTCCTCGCCTGAAGTCAGGTTTTCGTCAGCCTAGGAGTGAAGCACCACTCGCCCGCGAGTGCCGTGAGGCCCACCGTAACATTTCTGGGTTCAGTGACCTTTCTCGGTCTCGAAAGGAACTGTATCGGGTATTAGTGGTGGGTTTCGCTTCGGGTCCTCTCGTGGAGTAGCTCGGCTGGTCGTTGGAGGAGGTTCGCTCTCAATGGAATTGAGCGTCAGGTTCGGGCTTCTTGAACAACTCCCAGTTCTCGCTCACCTAGCGGCTTGCCCAGAATTCGTTGCCCCTGGCTTACTAGGCCTTTAAGGCGTGCTTGGTAGACATGCCTGATGGCGTCTGCTGCGGCAGTGGCTAGGAAGGAACGGTTTTGCACGCCTTCTACAACTGCGAGCGGGTTCGCCCGTTTTGGAGTCACGTCGGGGAGTGGACGGCCCGCATTGATCCCAAACAATATTCATCCTCCGTATCGAGGTGAGAAGCATGTGGTGTTTCTCACAATCATGGCTGTGGCTAGAATGGCGATTTGGGAGATGCGAAAGAAGGGATTGTATAACGATGCAAACTTTTCTCATCGTGATCTGATTTTGTTCTTTAGGCATCAGCTTAGGGTCAAAATTAGATGCGATAGAAAACGCTTGGACTGCATAACATTCGACAAGAGGTGGGTGCATGCAGTAAGCCTGGTCGTACGAAAGGGGGCAACTTTGGAGTCATCCTTCCCCCTCTTTCTAGCGACGAAGGTCCAGGTCCTTCGGGACCTAATCCCCGGTAAGTAGGCAATTTTTTGTATTCCTAATTCCCTAGTTAGCTGTATGAGGTGTGTCATTGGCTCCTTCTTTTAGTCGTTAGTCTCCAAGATCTTCTCCGTCCCCTATTATTTTATTACCTTACCCTTCCTCTAGTCCCATCTTTTTGAGGATTTTGGACCCATATAGCTGTAGTCCATGCTACCCATTCCTCGTCGCGCCCTTTCCCACGTTTCTTTTATCCCATTAGTTTAGACCCACTCCCCACATAGGGATAGTCCGGCTTGTTTTCGATCCTCGCGGATACCAGAAAACAGCCGGCTTTCCATATCATAGATGGGAGGGCGGAAGGGTAACCAAACGGGGTTTTATCCTTGTTTTACCAATTTATTTATAGGGGGGGGTCTCCCCTCCCCATCATAGTCACTTTGGTATATATGCTCACATTGTAAATAAATCATGCATTTCGTCTGGGTTTTAAGTCGGTTCTTATAGAGCGATTGTAGCATTTTGGTGATTGTTACGCGTTAATTGATGTATGTCTGTCTTATTGTATTGTGTGTCTGGGTCGGCAAATGCAGCTAGTTAAGACTCCTTAGAATACTTAGACAATAAATACCATCTCCCTTTCCCCCCTCAATACATTTGGGGCTTCATTCTCCCCTAAAATTGTTCGATTATATTTTTCAATTTTGAGGAAATAAACAGTAACAGTTTGGTTTGTTTTGCTTTTATGGCATATCAACTGTTGTGGGTTATTTAATGCCAAATCCTCTTTATATATATACATTAAATATATGATTTGGAAACACTTTTTGTTAGTAGCGTTTTAAACGAGCCTAAGCTCATTTTTTTGCTAACAGTTAAAGGGTTTCAAATATTGCTATTTAATACTATTAATTCTATTCACTATTAATCATTTGTTTGCGCTCACTGAAGTGGTTACAAGTATTGCTATTTAACACCAATTTTTCTATTCCACATAACTCATTGATTTGCACACAGTTAAACTGTTCAAAGTATTGCTATTTATCACTAAAAATTCAATTAAACATCAGACTTAAATGATTAAACAGTTCTATTTCTAACAATTCAATTTAGCATCAGTCATTTGTTTGCACTCAGGTTAAATGTCAGACAGTACTATTTGACCCATAGATAGGACCTTATCAGGTGCTACAACTTCGGGCCAGAGTGAACCTGGGAGCGATGAAGGGGTACTCCACATTCCCCAAAGCTCCAGAATTATTAGAGCCTCACCATCAGATTGTTTAGTGTCATATCCAGAACACTCGTTGGGATGGAGATTACTCCTCTGTAGATATGCATTGGTGTATTCTACAGCCCCAACCGACTGGGCTATCCGGTAAGAATAACCAAAGGTAGCTTATTGAAAAATATATAAAGAAAATAATATGAAGAAATTTGAAGAGACCGTTGAAATTATCATTATTTTTTCTCGTAAGACGCTTTAGACACATGCTGAGTGGCTTTTAAGATGAAATGGACAGAGCAGTTCTAGATTGCCTTCTAAAAGGGGTAAAGAGCTGGGTTGATTGCTCGGCACCCTTTGAGGTGAATGTCGAATTAAATTGAGGTATTTTTGGTCACTTCTCCGAAGACGTGTCTCCTAAGGAGCACTCCACATTAATCCGATTTTATGTCACATCCGAATACGCTGCTTCATGAGATGCTCCTTCAAAAGGAATGCCACATGTATGGAGCAGTTTTTTTGCACCAATCCCCTGAAGGGCATACTTGATGCAGGGCGCTCCATATTAAACTGACCTTGTGTCACATCCCAACAGATTCGTGGTGGGATTAAATACTGCTGAAATCATCCTTTGACAGTCCTCAGGAGAATCAATTTGCAAGAAATCACGGGATTTACCACGGAAATTATATACAACAGTATGATGATTGATTTCGTTTGGTTTCTTTTTAAAGGCAAATTTAATGCTAAAGTAGAAAGTTGGTCGGTTAAGTTTTATGGTATATCAACCTTTGTAGGTTATTTAATGCCAAATCTTTTTTAACATGTAAATATATATGATTTGTAAACAAATAGTTGTTGGTAACATTTTTAAACGAGCCAGAGCTCATTCGTTGGAACACAGTTCATGATTACAAGTATCGCTATTTGGCCCAAATAATTTAATTTAAAATCAGTCATTTGTTTGCATACAGTTACATGGATATACTTGTATAATTGGTAAATGATTAGTTTGTAGGTAATCTAAATTTTAAATGAATTAGAGCTAATTTGTCTGTACACAGTTAAATGGTTTCAAGCGTTGCTATATCATACTTATAATTTTATTTAATTTTAATCATTTATTTGCACACACTGATGACACGTATTGCTCACCGCAAACTTTATTTGCACACAGTTAAATGGTTTCAATCTTTGTTATTTAACACTAATAATTCTATTCAACACTTCTTATTCATTTGCAGTCAAATTTTTGCCCAGTCGGCTGCGGCTGCGGCTGCAGAATACACCGACTGCATCTCTGCAGAGGGGTAGGTCTTTCCCAACAAGTGTAATGGATATGACACTAAACAATCTGATGATGAGGTTCCAGTAATGCTGGAGCTTTGGGAAATGCGGAGTACCTCTTTATTGTCATCGCTCCCAGGTTCACTCTAGCCCCGGAGTGGTAGCACCTGGCAGGGTCCTATCTATGGGTTGAATAGAACTGTGTACTTATGCTGAACTGAATCATTAGAAATAGAACTGTTAATATGTATAAAAATGGATTTGGCATTATATAACCTTCAATGAGATGCCATAAAACCAAACCAAACCAAACCAAACAGTCAAATTTGTTTCAAGTATTGCTATAATTAAATATTCGCACACAGTTAAACGGTTTCAATTATTCCAATTCAACAGTAATTATTCTATTCAACATTTGTTTGCAGTCATTCGTTCAAATTATTGTTATTTATAACGAATAATTCAGTTAAACATTTGCTTGTTTTCACACAGTTAAATAGTCAAAGAATTCAATTTCTAACAACTTAATTCAACATAACTTATTTATTTGCACACAGTTTAAATGTCAAACAGTTTTATTAGACCAATAGATAGGACCTTATCAGGTGCTACCACTCCGAGTCAGTGTGGATCTGAGAGCAATGGCAATGAAGAGGTACTTCACGTTCCCCAAAGCTCCAGGACTGGAGCCTCACCATCAGATAGTCTTGAGTCATATCAGGAAATTCGTTAAGGAGGAGGTCTTACCCATCTACAGATATGCAGTCGATGTATTCAACAGCTCCAGCAGAATGATCTCCCTTGTAAAAATACAGTAGTGGTACAATTTAACCCATATCCAGGACAGAATGATGTCTGCTTTTAAGAAGTTTGTCAATATATGTTAATATTTACTTAACATGAAATCTATTTGAGATCAAGAAATTAACAGCGTATAGATGTAAACAAATTAATTATTTTACTTACAGATTTTCATGTTTCGTGTTAAAAAGCTTCTTAACAAAACTTCTTTGCCTCTTTGGCGTGACACTAAACTGCATCTAATAGTGAGGCTCTAATTCTGGAGTTCTATCATAACTTAGAAATCCATTCTGACTAGGAGTGACAGTACCTGTTTGGATTCCGGCTTTTTTCCTCAAAATATACAAAAATTCAGCCTTTCCTTTTTTTGTTGCTTTTTTTTCAGAAAAAATGTTTAAAATTTTAACTTTTCCACAAACCGATATAAATTTTAACACTCAACCTGAAACCGTTTTAAATTTTATGTTTTTCTTCTTAAAATATCTTACATTTTCGTCTGAAATTGTAGATATATATCTAGACTTAAACTAGGTTATTCGTTCAATTTCTTTTCAAATGGCTAAAGGCTATTTATTTGAAAACGTTTATAAGGTATTAAAATTTTTTTCGAATTTTATTGGATTTCTAGGCAAGAAAATTGGCACAATGGAATTACGCTGGACCAAAACATCTAATGGTCAAAATAGATCATTCTTTCGCTATATATTAACCCTTTCATAATTTAACGAAAGGACAAAATGGGGGCTGTCCTTTGTTACGTTAAGAAAAAAAGAAGTACAGGAATGAGAACGAGAAAATTTATGAGTTTTAAGAAATTTAATGACAGCCAGAAAGATAACCCTTGTGCTGTTAAGTCGCAGGTAGAAGAAAACGGTTGTAAATGATAGAACCGGTATTAAGACGCCGAATGTCAAAGCAGGAGTTGAAATTCTGTCGTTAAGACAGGAATTAAAATGCTGAAGTTAAAAGCTGGAGTTGAAAATATCCTATTTGTTTCTCCGAGGATCCGTTGGATTAGAAGGAAAGATGAATAATGAAAGAAGGATTTCCTAGTCACCAACGGTCCATAAATTGGATGAGGTCTCCTCCCGGTGCTTAGCGGACTGCTCGAAATATGTGAGAGAGAGTCGGTGAAGAAGAGTCAGTGAAGAAGAGTGAATGTGGTCTCTCATGTTGGCTGGTCCTTCCTTCATGTTTACAGGTCTGTCCTGCTCAAAAGGCCTGTGTGGAAGAGAAGAGTGATGGTCTGTCATGTTAACTGGCTTTGTCCTGCTGCTGGCCTGTGGGGAAGCGAGAAGAGAGCTAAAAATGGTTAGCGCGGCCTTTTATGTTGCCCCCGGGGAGGTGACCCGGGTAGAATGGCATCAGTCATTCTCATTGGGTGAAAATATGCGACGACCATAACGGTCAAATTAATTTATGCGCCAAAAAAAAAAATAAAAATACGAAGTTTTTTCTGCTACAATTATATGAATTTTTTTAAAACATACGGCTTGAAATAAAAATGAACAAGATGGTTTCTTTACCTAAAGTTTTCTTTAAAAAAATAACGTAACTGTGGTCCAGTTAAAGTGGAGATTCTTTTTGTTTTTATATGTGGCTGATCCAATTGGAGACCACTACAGATGACTTCATCACACGGCTACATAATATGAAAATATTTGCAAAAGATGAGATATAGTCATCGTGAAGAGTGTGAAACAATGGAGCCTCTTTGGATTGAAATTGTTAATTTAAAAAACTCAGCAATCGTGGGTTTTTTTTTTATTTTGTTTTGTTTTACTAAATATTTGATTCGGTTTGATTAAAGAAAGAATTTTTATTATTAAACATAATCGTCCAACTAGAAAAAAGGAGGTGTGGTATGATATGAAATGCTAAATGAATTAAAATAGGAAAAACAATTTCCATTAATTTAAACTGAATTTATTATTGTTGTTCTCATCTGGCAATATTATTAAGTCACCATAATTAATTCAGAGTTTCGTAAAATCTCTACTTTTCTGATAGTAGTAAGAGAGAGAAAAATACTGCTCTTTCTCGTATGTCTTAAATCTATGTTAAAAGAAATTTGAGAGAGAGAATAAAATTCAATATGATGGAATTTAGTGCAAAATTTAATTTATAGGAATGACACTAAAGCCAAGTATAGTATTTAACTGGGTAATGTTTTAAGGGGCTTTAGTGTGTAAGTTCAAACGGTAAATTCCGCAGTTCGGATACTGTTTCGAAAAGATAACACAGACAATAAGTTTTTAAAAAGGAATTTCATACAAAAGAAACAAGAAAGAAAGGGATAGAAAAGATAAAGTTTTGCAAATTTTAGTGCAATTTGCGGGAACTTATCGGAAAGAGTGTCCGGGAAACAAAGTTCTTTGAATTTAAGTATTTTTCTTTTCTTTTTAGTTTTGTCGAAATGTTTCAGTGTTCATTTAATTTCGAGTCTTCTTTAAAGTTCTTTTCAGCAGAATTCTCGGTTGAATTTTCTTTCAGTTGTTTAACTTGGTAGAATTTCAGTAGTCGACTTTCGTTTAATTTTACCTTTATTTCTTGAGAAGCTTCTTGCTTTCACAGTTTATCGGCTATTCAAGAAGCGAGTGACGAAACCCTTCTGCTGGCTTAAGTTTTCGTGCCTTCAGTTTTTGTCCCCGAATTCGTACTGAAGGTCCCAATAGTAGTTCTCGACAAATAGTGGTGGTAGCTTTTTGGTGCCGTATTGTCTGGTATTACTTCTCCCTTTTCCACTCTGGACAAATCAAGTACCGCACATGGTCGGCTTGATTTTTTTTTTTCTTAGAAATAAATCATTATAATGTATACTGTGGTGTTTATACTGTTAGAAACTACTGATTTACCAAAGTTTATTAAAAACTTCTTTCTTTATAATCATAAAAATCTACAATTTTATGGATCTGTAAATACTATTTTATATATCTAATCTTTTAAAAAAATTTTCGAATGACAGAAATTTTCAGTGAAAGGAAAGTTAAAAACAAGATAAAACTCAAGAGAATATGGAACGAGAAAAGATAAAAATCTCACAAACTCAAGTCTGAAGTTGTTAATTTGTCTTTCAGTTGGTAAAAATTCGTTCCGTTTATTAAGTAAAAGTTTTTTGGGTTTTTTTAATTTTCACATAAAGTTATTGAATGATATACTGGATCATTCAATAAATATGGAAATTTAAAAAAAGAAAAAGAATTTTTTTCCATAAATTTAAACTGCACTTTTTGGGGATTGGTTTATGGCAAAAATTATTTCAATCTCATGAGGCGATTCAAATTAACGCAAAATCACGCAGAGTGCTCCATGTTTGAAGAGGTTTCTATCATCAAATATTTGGTAAATGCAAGTGTAAACAACGTGAAATATACAGAAAAATGTGTGATGTGTATAAAGAAGAATGTTTTAGTAAAAAAAAATGTTTACAAATTGGTTAAAGATGGGTTTGCCACTGAGACTGAGTCGTAAAGACACTCCATGGAGTGAGAAAACACAGACTCTCCGATAAAGTTCTGAGTGTAGCAATCAGTAAAGAAAGTAAAGCTAACAGTCTTCTAGAACAAGAAAAGACAAATCACAATTGATTTTCTTGTAAAATATATAACTGTAAACAATGCTTCCTATTGTCAACTCCTCAGCCCAAATCCACCTTATTTATTAAATGACCCTCGTATTAATCAATATCTTTGAGAAGAGTTTTTTTTCTGGAAGTTTAACTTCTTGTTATTAATCTTGATTTTATTAATACCATATTTTGGTAAACCCATTGTTCATTGGAGTAGAACACATTGTTTGATTTGAAGTATCAACATCTATGTAGAATGTTTCAATTAAGGAGAGGAAAGAAGACTATACCAATTAACTGAAGTGGGTGTAGAAGAATATCTTATTTTGCCGAGAGAGAAGGTAGAAAAATATCCCACTTGGCTACGGGGAGTCTCTGTGGATGAGCGTAACATGCGAACAAACGGACGAACAAGCAAAATCATACTATAGAAGATTCAAATTGAGTTATCAAAAAGTTAATTTAAGCTGGCTTAACATGCTGCTATTAATCCGAAAGAAAAATATAATCTTTTTTTATCCTCTTTATATTAATTCATCATGCTGCCATGAAGTAAGTAGTATGAAATATCTAAATCGTTCATGCCAATTTATTTTATTTTATCCATTATCATTATTTTCATCATCATCATCATCATCATTGTTGCGCTGAAAGCACAGAGTTCTCTCTCTCTCTCTCTCTCTCTCTCTCTCTCTCTCTCTCTGTTTCTCTCTCTCTCTCTCTCTCTATACGTTCGTAACATCCATCACTCCTGTAAGGTCTTCTAGACTGCCTCCAGTGTCTGCACACTGTAAGACTTTGCTGATCGGCCAACACTGACGCCTCCATGAGTAAGAGTCCATAAGATAACGTCATTTATGAGTTCGTCTTTACTTCTCTTCCAATGTCCATTAGATTTTGTTCGTCTTGGATAGTTTGTGAGATGGGAGGTAAGTAACCGTACAACTGCTGTTTTATAAGGTATTGCTTCCAGGATCTATTCAAAATAGCACGTAGCATTCTTGTCTAGTTTCCATTTAGTTTTTTTCTCTATGTTTTTTTTTTTGTTAGCGTCCAGGTGGTACATTCATTCAGCCGTATTGATACAGCTTGAAAGAAATGCAGTTCTATTTTATCAGAGAGATCAGATTTCCACAGGCTAGTCAACCTCTCAATAGCAGCCCACTCCTTCGCTTGCCATATGTTAACGTCATTTTCACTTGATGAGATACTGCCTTTTGGTGTGTGAACTGGTCTTTTAATTATTGCTAAAAGCGGAAGTGGCTCCTTGTTGTTCAAAACACCAAGATCAAAACTATTGTAATTCTTATTCTTATTCTTCATATACTATTTGTATCATTCTTTTTTTTTTTTTTTGTCAATTAAAGTGATAATGTCAATAAAGATAAAATACAATCAGTCAAATATTTTCCATTTTGGTGAAATATATAACTTTTTACAAATTCCAACGAGTTTTATTTGTTATCCAAGTAATCAAAACTTGTACAAAATTTTATTTTTTTAACATACACACACAGAGTGCTTCATGCATAAAATACAAAGAAAATAAAACTGTCTGCATGAAATCCTTAAAACTTCTCATAAAACACACACACACACACACACACACACACACACATATATATATATATATATATATATATATATATATGTGTGTGTGTGTTTGTGTGTGTGTGTGTGTGTGCAACGAAGTTTGTTGATGCATTCAAAGTAAATATAACATGAAATTATCTTTTTACAAAGGTTTTATCATTATCTTAATAAAGTTATCGTTTTCTTCCCCCCTTTTTTACGCATTAGGAAAATTTTGAAATATTAATGGTCTTAAAAGAAATCATTTTATGAGAACAGGATTATTGGAATATTATTATATAGTTTTAATTTTTGAATAAAACGACGATCAAAACTTTTTAACTGGAATTGATCATTGACTTCTGACATTCAATTGAAATTGATACATAGGAAACCCCTTGAATAGTTGGTTGTTTTTTGTTCTTTTGAGTTTTAAAATGGACAAAATATTTTGTATTTTCTTTTAAAATCTCCAATGTAATTCCCAGGTGAATTTTAAAAAGTGATCCGATCAAAGACTTTGTTTTTACTTCTTTTTGTATTTAATCAGTGAAAATATGTTCTCACTTTATTATCGGCCACCAGATGGTGGGAAAATACAGGGAAAAAAAACAACAAAATATGAATAAAAAACCAAAATGTCAGTATCTTACTTTATAAAGTGACAAATTTTCGTCTTTGTTTATGAAAGTGCTTTTCTTTTTCTTTTTCTTTTTTCCTTC
Organism: Sepioteuthis lessoniana; assembly: GCA_963585895.1. NCBI lineage: Eukaryota > Metazoa > Mollusca > Cephalopoda > Myopsida > Loliginidae > Sepioteuthis > Sepioteuthis lessoniana. The sequence goes on along the minus strand of OY757923.1, from coordinate 1,578,900 downwards.
AGACTTTGTTAAAGAATTCTTTAAGCACCGACAATGAAATGTCCGTTGTTAAAATAAACAAAAAAACTTTCGAGATTTTCTTATGGGATACATAATTGGTACAATTTGAATGATTATTCATTGATCGGACCTTTTTTTTTTTAATATTTCTGAAATGAAGAATGAGTATTCGACACGAGTTGAAGTACCCATCCTACATCGGATAAAAGAGGGAAAAATTGGATCGCTAACACACCTACTTATTTCATTTATCCAAACAATATCTTTTTTTTCTTTTTTCTTTCTTTTTTTTTTTTTTTTTTTTTTTTTGCAATTAAAATTTTTACACCGAACAAATTGTAATTGTTATTTAATTAAATTTTCGGTGTTCATTTATTAATTATTTAATTCTATAATGCATCAGTTATTTTATTTTAAAAATTTGCTGATATTTTAAGATCACTTAACTTTACCTCAATGTATGTGGCGCTATTTAATTTGTAGGGATATATGATAAGGTATATGCTTTCAGTGTATAATAAAAAAAGACAAATGTCTGATGGTGTGCATAAAAGGAAGAAAAAAATAAATTGGGAGCTGTTGGAAGGAAATAGTACTCCAAATGTGAATATTACATCATTTTTAATGTAAAAATATTTTGAGAGTTTTTAATGCTATGATTTAATAGAAAAAACATTTCCTTTTAGATTATTTGCGAAATTATTCTCTATTAATATTCGTTCTGTTTAAAAGAGGAAATCTTAAGTCTACATTAGATTTTGACTTACTTTTTTCCAATCAAAGGTTATATGTAAATATTTTTCTAATCGAAAGATATTGATTAAAAAAAAAAAAAGAAATATTTTAAAACATTTTTTAAACATTCTATTTGCTTTTTAAGATATAAAAATGTTATACAAAAAAACGAAGGGGAACCTACAGTACAAGCAATTTTGAGTTTTATCGGGTTGAATATTTACGTAAAAATGCAAGGAGAAAAACAAAATTTTGTCATAAAAATAGTAAATTTTTTTAAAAAAAAGGAAAAATTAATTCTTTTAGGGTAATGAAAGATTTATATAATATTACAAACAGATGTTAACGTGCATATTTTCCTATTATTTTCTCTATTCTTCTAAAATCCAAATGGATATTTTTCTTCTAGTTAATGAACCCTCTCTAACTGGTCTCTGAGCCCTAAAGGGTTACAAAAAGAAAATTAGCAACTTAACATGTTTTTTTAATGTACGATAAGGAAAACTCAACAAAAGAAATTATTTTGATTTATTATTAATTTATTAATAAAATAGTGAAATAATAAAACTTTTTAATTGCTTTTTTAATATCTTATATTTTATCTAACAATAATCTTCAAATCTTTCATTGCCCAAAAAAACACAAATATTTCTTCTTTTTTTAATTTACTATTTTATAACAAAATTTTGCTATTTTTATTTGAACATTTTTGTCCAAATTTTTCCACCAAGTAAAAATACCATCTAATTATTTCATATCTCCAACGAGAAGAATTACCGATAAACCTAATTTTTTAATTTTTAATCAACTGTGAATATTCATTTTACTAAAGCAAATAATTCATTATTTTTATTTCTCTATTTATTTCTCTATTTATATTTTGGAGAAGCATTTGAAAATTTAATTTCTAAAGGATTAGTTACGTCTGGCAACAAAATAACCTCTCGCAAATTGTTGTTTATTGTTAATTTAGATTATAACTTCTTTCCCATGAGAAACATTTTTACATTGAAATCTGCATCTAGATGCACACTATGTAATTCACTATGTCTGCATAAAACCTTTTAGCCATACAGACAAACCTTTTATACAGAACAGACAAACAAACTCTTCCCAATTATTTTGAAAGATTTGATTATTCGGACAACTAAATACGAAATATTTCTATTTTAAAAAAGGAAACGGTGATTAATTCCTTGAGTATCTGGATATTGACTATTTTTTGAATGTGTAAAATCAATATTTTTATAATAGAGTGGGAGAAAAAGCTAGATGAGAATTACATAAGGATGCTACGTGCTGTTTTGAACAAATTCTAGAAGCAGCACCTCACAAAACAGCAACTTTACAGCTATTAACCTCCCAACGCACGAACCATCGAGGACACTGCTTGAGATGTCAGAGTAAACTCATAAGCGACGTTCTCCTAAGGACTCCTACCCATGGACACACAAGTGTTGGCCGACTTGCAAAACCTTATATTCATCAGCTCTGTACAGACACCGTATGCCCACTAGACGACTTAACAAACAAATAAAATGGCCGATAAAGACGGATGGTAAGAGAGAGTAAAGAGAATCCCTGCAGCCAGCACGCTTTGATGATGATGATGATGATGATCAACTGTCCCCATTTTTTAAATCTGAGATTGTGATTCATTTTAATCCTTTTCATATCTACACATAAATATTCTTTGAATTATTTTTTAATGAAAATTGAATATTTGCAAACTTCGCCAAACAGAGGATTTGATAACATGACAGTTTTAGGGAAGAAAACCCTGGCATTTTTTCTTACAAACATCAAGGCCAGAATTGTTCGAGACACCAGAAAGACAGTATTTTATTGACGTTTGGCAAATTGTCCAGTCACAAATACAAAGACAAATGCTGTTTTTAAATGTGAAGGTGTTTTGAAGATTACAACTAGAATCACCACGAAACCGATGCATATTGACATTTGAAAGTCATAACACTGTCATATCTTTGTTAACCTGAATCATGCAACTTGACAGTTGTTTTTTTTTTAATTTTACGAATTTTATGTTTTATTTAAAGTAAAAGACTGAGTTAATGGGTGTGTTTCTGTCAGTGAGAATGATTCCATTTCTTCGCAACTATGTCCATATCGCAAATCATTCAGTTTGTTTACCGAAATGTTTGTTTCGTTATTTATTTCATTGTTTTTATTCTCGCTTTTAGGATTTCCTGATTGTTCATTTGATCATTAAGTCTCAGGAAAAATGCTGGTTGTTGTAATTAATCTGTCCTTGATCCACCCGCATTTCAAAAATCATAATCATCATCGATTCCCTTGATTCTCAATCAGTCATCACTCTTGGTAAGTCCTCTAGACGGCATCCAGTGGTTGTACAAATTTGGTGAATGTAACTTTTTGCTGGTCGGCCAACACTTATGTGCCCATGTGTAGGAGTCTATAGGAGAACATTACTCATAAGTTCGGCCTTGCTTCACCAGCAGTGGACAGTATGTCTTGTTCGTCTGACTTGGTTGTTTTATGAGCTGGTTGGTTGGTTGGTTGGTTGGTTGGTTTTATTGGTTATTTAACGCCAAATCCATTTTTGTGCAAATAGTCAATTCTATTTCAAACAATTTAGTTTAGCATCAATACACAATTTAATTGTTAAAAGCATTTCTATTTAAAGCTATTCAGTTTAGTCAAACAGTTCTAATTCAAACAATTCAGTTTAGCATAAGTATGCAGTTAGTTCTATTTAACCAATAGATAGGACCCTATCAGGTGCTACCATTCCGGTTCAGAGTGAACCTGGGAGCAATGGCAATGAAGAGGTGCTTCGCATTCCCAAAAGCTCCAGCATCACTGGAACCTCACCGTCAGATTGTTTAGTGTCATATCCAGAACACTCATTGGGGGAGGGGGTCTTACCCCTCTGCAGAGGTACAGTCGGTGTATTCTACAGCCCCAGCCAACTGGAGAATTTATGAGATGGAGGGACGGTCTCGTAGAACGTCTTTATTGCTCGAAAGCAAAAAATATATTCGTCATTCCTCCGCCGACTATCTTATCGTTCATCAAGTGTCTGTCTTTAATCAGTATTTGCCCGTCATCCGATGGTATCAAATCATATAACTGAGTCCTTTAATTAAAATCGAGTTTAAACACTATTAATTTGTATCGCTCAGAAATGAAAACGACATTTAAATTTTATTATGCTTTTTATTTATTTGTTCGTTAATTTTTACATATCACAAAACACGAAAAAAAACATGTAGTTAAATGTCTGCCTCTAGGCATAGTGTTAAGGATTACATTGTATCACACTCACGACGACTAAAGCCAGTTTAGTGAATTTTTTAAATAATTTTGCTCACTTTTCAATATGATTCTGAAATGTAGCCGTTCAGGGTTATTTTCATAAAATCTCTTTTTATTCTTTGTGATTCAAAGCCTTTTAGAACGTTAGCGTAGATCTGTATGCCACTATGACAATGTAACAAATAAAATGAAATAATAAGGGTAAGAAAACAAAGTCGCTTCATTCAGTGCATGAGATGTCAGACTTTTGGCCCAGTAAATACTTTTCAGAAAATAAGCCATTCTAATATTTTTTAAAGGTATTTTGCAAAATAACTTTTGCACAACTCTATACCACAGTGGAGCCTCCTAGCAATGTTTCTATACATTAATATGGGTCAATGAAGCGACAATAGAAAAATACCTTACATTTAGCGATTACTCTCAACAAAAATGTCGCTCTGACACCAAAAGAGCTAAATATATAACGTTTTAAAACATAACTTTAAAATATTGTAAATACGAATCTAATTATTATTGAAAATATTTTATTCATCTTCGAGAGTGCAAGATTTTTTTTTTTTTTTTTTTTTTTTTTTTACAAATCACTCGAATCTTCAGCGAAAAACAGTGAGTATCAGAAAGAAATATAAAGAATAAGCTTCCAATGAGAATCGAACTCACGTTCCCTTTTTCTTGGAATAGCCTTGTTCCCCGTCTCATCTGCTATTTACCAACTCAACTTTGATGGTATCCCAGAAATACGAATAACCACCAACAGAATCATTCAATATTCGCGTCTCTGATTAAATCGCCATACAAAAAATATATACGAATGTTTCAGGAATTTATTACTCAATTCACAAGCATTTTTTCTAATTATTTAATATTATTTGAATTCACATCTAAAAAGAATTGTCTATCTGGATTATCTAAAATATGTGATATCCGCTTAATATGACTACATTAAATGGCCCGTTTCTCGAGAATATAACATTATTTTATTCTTAGCAGTTTTAAACCGTTAAAAGTTTCTTCTACTCTCTCATCCTCATCAAGGCGTGCTGGCTGCATGGATTCATTTGAGTCTCTCTTACGCCATCTGTCCCTATGTTATATTTTGACCTTCGACCCGGCCCAAAAATACTATTCCAAGGTAATACACCGGAAGGAAGTGACACATTCCAACGGCCAGTAATCGAAAGAGATCGCGTGGGCGGATTAAGGCTTATGATATGGGACAAGGTGAAGGTCCCATTGTGCCACTACAGTCATGCACCGGAAGAGAGTAACCTCTGAACTGCATGACAGTTATTTCCGCTTGATGACGATTAAACATTCGATTTCAAAGATCCAGTAGGCGATCGTGTGGGCGTTGAGTTATTATTCAACTCAGTTGAGTTTGGGTCCCAGAGCAGTTGCCAGCAGACTCCCAGAGAGTTAGAGACGAGATGTGATAGGGAAGGCCACACCCGACCGAGGGGGACCTCGAAAACCCCCGAAGCAGTTGCCAGCAGAATTCCAGACAGCTAGAGACCAGATGTGGTAGGGAAGGTCACACCCGACCGAGGGGTCCTCGGAAGCCCCGATGGAGTGGACCCCAGAATCAGGAGAACAAGAAAGACACAACGTGACGGTCATAACAGTGGGGTCAAAATATGAAGTTTATGTTCGGTCTCCAGCACCCTCTCACATGCAAACCTTAAACAACCCTTTCAAACCATACAAATAAAGTGAGAGGTAAAATATTTGTAAAGAAGTCTTCATACGTCCTTCATTCCTGCGTCCTTTCTTCATGTGTCTTTCTTTACTATTATTGAGTCGTTATGATACGGCAAATGAGTATATAACACCTATCGGCCATCGTTCTTGGTAAATCCTTTAGACGACAGCCAATGTCCGCGCGGGGGCGGTGAATGTAAATTTTTGTAGGAGTCTCCGTGAGTAAAAGTCCATAGGTAAACGTTGCTTATGACTTCGACTTTACTAATCTATTAGTAATGTCTAGCATGTCTTGTTTGTTTTACTTGGATGATTTTGGGATAGGAAGGGAGTTGTAGTAGTAGTACTGCTGCTGTTTTGTGGCTTTCTGCTTTTAAGATTTATTCAAAACAGTACGTAGTATCCTTATGTAGTTCCCATCTAGCTTTTTCTCCAGGTGGTGCAGCCATACCGAAGTGCTGAAACAGCTACAGCTTGGAAGAATTCTCGCTTTATTTTAGCAAGATCAAATTTCTATATAACTGTTAACCAGTCAGTAGTAGTCTACGCTTTACCTATGTGTATATTGACATCGCTTTCAGTCGATGAGATATTACTACAGAAGTATATGAACTGGTTAGTTAATTTTGAAAGCTTGCCATTGAATGAAGAGATGGCACCATCTCGATTAAAACATATGAACTGAGTTTATGAGACCAGGCTATGCAACAGGAATTTGGTTTGAGCACGTGTATTTGCCATAAGTGATAGTTTCTCAAAGTACAAATTTTTAAATTCCAAGCGACCAACTCATTCTAGAAATTATTTTATTGTCTAAAATTTTCAGCGCTGAATCTGATTTGTCTGAAAAATTGTTTGCTCTACTCTGGTGACATCTGATGCCGGGGAATTGAAATGGAAATGAAATATATGTAAGAAATAAGATGAAAATATAAAGTTTTACGACTATCAACATGCCTTTCATTCATTGTTCCTTTTCTTCAGAAGAAAAGGAACAATGAATGAAAGGGATGGAAGCCTTCGTGTTGATAGTCTTAATACATATATGATAGCAACATCAGCTTGAATATAAAAAAAGACAAAAAGTACAACGGCCCTGTCTCTTTTTTCGGTTTTATTGCTGGACTCGCACACATAAACGCACACACACACACACACAAACCTCATCAAAATTAATCACTTTTCACTAGATCAATTATATCACATACGCCTAAAAGGCATAAAAGAAATTGATGAATTTACAATTGACGATGCAAATTTCACCGAGGAAAATTTTGAATTAGGCTGGGCTAGATGATCTCTTTACAGTCAAATATATGTAGCTATAGGGAGGCAATTAATAATTGTTTCTCCTGGAGAGTTGACTTGTCCGTTGACGGTCACATAACTGTCCGGGAAGTCCATGTTCGATGTCTTTTGTCTCCGTTCTTTGAACAGTAAAGGTGTTTTCTCTTATTCCTGCCGTAGCAGAAAGAACTTCGTATTTTTGTTTGGCGCGTAAATTAATTTGACCGTTATGGTCGACGCCTATTTTCACCTAATGAGGATGACTTATTCTATTCAGCCCGGACCATTTTCCCGGACAACATAAAAATGATGAAAGCCTGCCAAACTATCTCTTCCTCAGAACCTTTCGAGCAGGACGGATGTACTTTCTGTCCGCTCCCTTCATAACAGCAGAATCACAACACCACGAGGAAAAGCTGTCAAATTTATGGACCTTCTGAGTCTACCCTCTTTGACCAAGGGTTCCCAGTCGAACATGAATTAGATGCATCTAATCTGCCACACACAGGAACACCTTTATGTCACCTCTAACTTTTGCTATGTCTACAGCGACGCGCAATTACGCTCAGACATCCAGCTACCTCATTCCTGGGCAACAATATCTGGAGACTTTCATGCCTCTCTCCTACAGTAACCGGGATCACACATTTATGGGTGACTACGTCATTCCTGTCCTTAAACAGCAAACACGACTTTTGCTATGTCTAACGTGACGCATAATACGCTCGGACATTCGGCGTTGCCTTGACTGTAGCGATGCACATTACGCTCAGGCATTTAGCTGCTATAATTCCTTCTCAACTCAATGACTATTTCTTTTCTTCCTTCTTACAAGATTTGCAGCACAAAGGTACCCTTTATTCTGGCTGCCATTAAACCTTCATAAAAACTTTTCGATATCTCGTTCCATCTCCTTTATTTCCAACAATATAGCTAGGAGGTAACGTAACAATACATCCGCGTTAAAAATAACAATTCTTCATCGCTAAACTGCCATTGCCATCTGACTCTCCATGATTATCAAAACATTTCCTGCCTTTGTACCCATTTCACATACTGCTTGTTCATAGAACAATATGGACATATTTCATCTGTTGCGACATGTTTCTGCATTCTTTTCAATCCTTCTTGTATATATATATATATATATTTAATAAGTATTTTTTCTGTATAAATGAGCTTATTTTGTCTTTCCTACGGTTTATTCAGTGTCAGTGTATAATGGATATTATGGAGTAGAACAATGTTTTAGTGGGGTGATGTTGAGAAATGATGATGTTGGTAACTGACTCCTTCCTTCTTATCCCCATTCACTTGTCACCTTTTTTTTTTTTTTGGTTTGTTGAAGCTGTAAAAGAATAAGACAGGGATACCTTTAAACTCAATTTTTATTTTCAAAGTTTACGACTATTTTGTGGTGAGGAAAGTTTTCCTGAAGCAGTAGAATTAATTGAGATTCTCAGTTCAGGCGTTAGAGGAATCTTAGAGGTCATTTGGAGTAAATTGTGAATTAGAGGGCCCGTCATGTGTGTTTGTATTCAATCGGTATGTTCATCTGACGCTGCTGCAAGCAGGAGACACAATATGCGCTGCTCAAGGCAGAAGAGCCTTTAGCCCAGTTGAGTGGGGCTGTAGAATACACCGACTGCATCTTTGCAGAGGAGTAAGACCCCACAACCAGTAATCAGGATAGGGCACTAAACAATCTGATGGTAAGACTTCAGTAATGCTGGACTTTGAGGAATTCGGAGTACCCCTTCATTACCATCACTCCCAGGTCCACTGTAGCCCAGAGTGGTAGTACCCGGTAGGGTCCTATTTATTGATCAAATAGAGCTGTTTCACATTTAAACTGTGTGCAAACAAATTACTTATGCTAAATTGAGTTGTTGAAATAGAATTATTTGATCATTCAACTGTGTGTAAACAAATGACTGACGTTTAGTTGAATAGTTAGTGAAACATAGCAATACTTGGAACCATTTAACTTTGTTGACTTATGCTAAATTGAATTGTTAGAAATAGAACTGTTTGATCACTTAACTGTGTATATCAACAAAATGTGTTTAGAAATCATATATTTTATATATACGTAAAAACAGGAATTGGTGTTTACCCAACAATGTTTGAGACACCACAAAACCAAACCAAACCAAACGAGAGGCCTTAGCAAACACGAGTGCTCCTACTAGCAACCGAGAGAAAAGGGTACATCCGTTCAGTCGAAGTATGCCAAGGAAACCGAGAAAGAGTTTTTCTTTGGTGCCAGAAAGCTATTCTTTTGGGGCATGCGCCGATTTCGCTTCCTGTTTGAGGCCTCCTGGGAGATTGTTATTTTTGTATTTATTTACTTTATTGCGTGTTTATTTCATTTTTTCCTGTTATTGGTTTGTTTGTTTTTTTATTTATTTCTGATTTAATCCCCACACTATACTAATGCTAATATTGGTCCTTGATGAGTTGGGACTCGATAAAATATCTTCCCTACCAATAAGCAACTCAAGAGCGCAAATTCATATTTCAAAGATGACAGAGTGACAAAATATTCATGCGGAGATTTTGAATTAAACCACACACAAGCGAATCTTGTAATTGCAGAAATTATCCTATTTACGTAGCGAAACGGAGGCTTAATAGCGAATTATAGCATCATTCTCGAAAATAAAGAAATATCAAATTTAGTCCTAAGTCGAGGAGCATTACAGAAACATTCAGAATTGTTATTGTAAACATTGTATCCAACAGCAATTTGTCTATAAAACAAACTCAGTGTTCGATTGAATTCAAGGAAAGCGCAATAAACCAAGCATAAAATGCAGAATCGTGATAAAAAAAAGCAAAGAATAAAGAGAGAAACGGGTATGAATTTATATTTTTTTTTAAATCTGGGTGTAACATCACGCGAAAGAACATAAAGCACATTTTAAACAAACTTTGACAAAAAGACTCTAACTTTATTGTTGGCGATGGGGAAAAACTCATATCTTTCGTCTTTACTCCCTGAATTATTACTTTTTTCAGCTCATCTGCTCGTGAAAGAAAGAACTACATACTTTCAGTTTGCTTCCAAACTGACTTCTTTGATTTAATAGTTGGCAAGAGAAATCGATAATTATCTTTCGTTTTTAATGCCGTGTCATTCAATTTTACTGTTCGTGCAAAAGAATGAACAGTCACATATCTTTGCATTTTTACTCTACAACTGATGCTGTTCAACTTACAGACTTCGTCGCCGCAAATAAACTTCCACTCGTATTCCACGTGTTGGTCCTACTCCATTAATTGAGCTGGTTGTTTTTTTCACTTTTTTTAGAAACTCTACATTTAAAACGATACAAAAAACACCAACGTTTAGTTTTAAAGATCGTCTGTAAAAATGTTTAGAAATACTTAATTTCTGCAGGTTTTTGCAAACAAACTCACTCAAAAATTTTACTATTTCAATGATAAACTTGAAATTTTTTCATATTTTTGCATTAATTCAATGCGTGCAAAATATATTCAAATCAGAATACTGTGAATCACCATTCAAGATTTTTTTAATTGTATTCAGTAAATGACAACGGTAAAAATTGTAAAAGATTACAAAAAAGAATAATCATTGAATTAGTTTTCACTCTATTTGTTGGTTCATATATATTTACCAACCCCTCCGCTCGGACAGGATATGACACAAGGCCAATTTCTAAGCAGTGTTTAACAGGTTTTAATTCAGATATTTCCTTTTCTTAGACTAGTTGCCTCACCAAGGCTTCAGAACCTAGTCTGTCCTACTATTTGGCCATAGCTGGAGGGATTCATACCTTTCCCAAGGGTATTAGTGTTATGTGAAATGCAATCAGTCTCGTCCAGGATTTGAACTCGTGTCGCCGTGTCCATTTCCTACGACGATAACCATTACACCACGGGCACCTCCTATTTGTTGGGTTATAATTATTTAAAAAGTAGATAGACTAGATAAAATCTATTACACCATATTACTGCTGAGCACATATTATTAGATAAAACGTTATAAATTTGCATTGTTGATTGAATATCACACTAAAACCTACTGCTCTATACAACATATGACATTATAATAAAACTAAATTGTTCAGTATAATTTCCCTTTAAAGTAAAGAAAGGTTTTATTTGATGACACGATTTGCTGATAATTATGTTTGTGTCTTACTTTTTGTCTATATACATTTTGTAAAGTTTCAATTGTTAATTTTACAGCTCTTTTTACGCCTTCTGAATGTGAGGTTAAATGAGTAAACTCTAATATCCTTCAATTCATTAAAGTCTCGAGAAGTTTATAATTTGAAAAGCTTTCTGCAAGCGAATGTTCACAAACTCTGCTTTGGTTTATCAAATCTGACCAGTTTATAGCTTCAAATTTATGTATGTAATTATTTTTCATTTCTTTTTTGGTGGTTCGCTAATGCTGAAAATTATTGGAAAATATACCCATATTGGTTATAATTTTGTGATGCAATTTGACTGAAAATTTACCCATATTTTGTGATGCAATTTGACTGAAAATTTACCCATATTTTGTGATGCAATTTGACTGAAAATTTACCCATATTTTGTGATACAATTTGACTGAAAATTTACCCATATTTTATGATGCAATTTGACTGAAACTATAAATTGATATGATTAAGCATGAATGAATATTTACTTACCTAATAGACAAATCTTTTATAGCCTCTTCTCTCACCTACAATTTATTTGACATGAGCGTTGAGTAAAGAATATTTTCTGGTAGCAAAGCAAATGCATTGTGCCATAAATTATTTAATATAACATTTTGTATTTCGATCGACTGTTGTTTTATTCTCGGGATCATGTTGAAGATATACAATTGTAGGTTATAGAATTTATTTCCCCTCTTAATTTCATTCTAACTAACAGCATATATTTCAACTTTGAATTTTACATGGCAGTACAATTTATCAAAGGGTTCTGATGGATAGGCACCTTGTATACATAGCAGATTAACATGATGGCTAAACTTAGCCATCTTGCTTCATTCATACCGTAACTGTAGGGTTCAATTTCCCTCAAGAAATTCCTACTGCATATTCTGAAATATTTCCTAGTCACCATCTAAATCAATTATTGCCTCTGCAAGAAGATATAAATTATCCAGAGGATCACTGATAATAGCAAATTCTACTTAGGGCAAATCCTGGTAATCACTTCCATAAAGTTTTCCTTGAGGACCAGTAAAAATATAGTTCCATTATTAGACTTTGAAAAATCTTTAAATGCTAGTTCATTTAAATGAAGTGAACAGCCAATAGTGCACAGGTTCCTTTTTATTTATTTTTTTCTTCACAGCTGTGACAAGTCCTGCCTCATAATCTGTATTTGTATAGGTCTTGTCCACAAAAACTACCTTAACAGTTTATATCTTCTGCTAAAACAATACCAGTCGCACAGATGTTAGAAATATGAATGAGATATTTACTTTCAGTGACCATCTCTCAAATGAAAGTTACGTGGCACACTGATCCCTGGCTTTTCTTAAGTTGTTTGTTTTTTTGTTTTTTTTTGCCATTTTCTTCGGTAACATCCTTGTATTGCAAAGTGTCTTTATTTACTCTGCAATCAACACCAATGAAGATGAGATTTTCATACTTTCGGACATTCCTTCTTATGACCGTTTACTTTCACTCTTGCTTTTTGCCTTATTTAATTTTAATTCATCTATTATGATGTCTTTTAAATTAATGATTGGATGAAGAAAGCGAATATGCTGTAGTTGTAATAGAATGGCATTAACAAGGAAATCCCCAAGGTTGGAAGATATATTACCCCTAATAAGGTCTATGGAATATCTTGGAACTTTTAAAAGGTCTCTTAAACTGTAAGGTTTCTTAAACTGTCTCTCTGGCTTAAAACCGTCATCGCTTGTTTCTTCGCGGGAAAACACCATTGGAAAAAATATCAGATGTCGAGGCAACATTTTTTATTGTTGTCTTTCAATCCTCTGGTTTAATCTTTATGTTTTAGCTACACTGTGTTTGTATTTTTTGACAGCATCTTTATCAATAGGTCCAAGCTTTCTAACTTGGACCAATTGATAAAGATGCTGCCATTTGGTCTTGTTTTCTCTCTCTGATCTCTTTAATATTCTCTCTCTTCAGTGGGAACCTGAAATTTCGAAGTTTACATACGTTTAATAAAAGATCATGATAAATATCTAGGAAAATATCACAATTTTATGAAGCCCAGTCGGCTGGGGCAATAGACTACGCTGACTGTATCTCTGCAGAATGCTAAGACCCTCCCCCAACGAGTGTCCTGGATATGACACAAAGCTGCATCTGACGGTGAGACTCCAATCCTTGAGTTCTGGGGAATGTGCAGCATTCCTTCATTGCTATTAGTCCACACTGACACAGAATGATAATAACTGTTAGAGTCTCGTCCCTGAGTCAAATAGAACTGTTTAATCATTTGCTATACTTAAAACTATTGAACAGTGTGCAAACAAATAATAAATATCAAATTAGATTATTAGTGTTAGATATTCATGCTTGAAATCAGTAAATTGTGGCAAATAGAACTATTAGTGATAAAAATACTTGAAACCATTTAACTTGGCACAAACAACAAATAGCAATACTTAAAACAATTTAACTGTGTGTGTACACATATGAATTCTGGCTCGTTTAAAAATATTACCTTCAAACTATGCACTTACAAATCATATATATATATATATATATATATATATATATATATATATATATATATATTATATATATATAAACAGGATTTAGCATTAAATAACACACCATAAAACTCAGCCAACCAACAATATTATTTACCAAAAAAAGGGATGATGATCAGAGGTAAATTTATATTTTTCAATTAATTTAAAATTGAAAAATCGAGACATAAACTTTTTCAAATTAAGCAAATAAAAAAAAAATAACAACCCTGGAATTAAGATTACCTTCTTGTTAGGGGTATAAATACCGGCGATGTGACTTGTTTGACAATTTTCTTTATAGCACTTTACAGCAAAGTCATCGCATTTTAAGATAGTTTACCGCAACATGAAGAAATATCAAATATTTTGTTTAGACGTTCCACAGTTCTTTTCACTTTGCATAAAATCAAATATGTTTCGAATAAACGCCAATTCCTTCGAAAATACAAAATTATGGAGATTAAACAAACTTTGTTTTTCAAATAATTAAGCCGAAAAATAAAAAATATCAACGAGCGTTTATGCCGGTTAAAACTTATGTAATACCCATCAAAAGAAAGTTCCAAAGACAAGATTCATAAACAAAATATATTTGTGTTGCTACTGTTGATTAAAATGAAGAAATTTATCCGTTTGATGGTGGTTTATCGAAAATTAAAATTAGTCAAATTTCTTCTTTTCAAAAATTACAAAACCTGAATTTCATATCGGAGCAGAAAAGGAAGCAATCTTTCATCGCAGCTAATGACTTGTCAAACGTTTCTTATGTATTTTGCTTCATCGAGGTTTCATGAATTTGTTGGGGGAAATGTTTGTTTCGTTATAAGGAAGCTCTGTTAAATCATCCTCACGGCCGGAGTTAAAACTGTATATTGGGACTCGTGGCAAGATATTCGCTTCGCGTGGAGTGGTTCCCTGGGATAAGCTGGGGGGGGTGTCGCTCTTTTGGCGAAGATCCATCTTGTTGCTCTGTTGCAGACCTGATTCGTAGTATTCGTGTGTTTCACCAACATAGAAAATCTTCAAATTCTTTTTATCACGATGTCAAGTTTCATCCTGTCTTCACTGTCGAACTTTAACTCGTCTCAAATGTTGTTGGCCTTTTCCCCGATAGTTGCAAAGAATACCGAAGTTTCGTATGCGGTGTCTGGTTCCCTAGACAGTCTATTGGTGATAGAATTATTTAGAAAGTTCCGTTTAAATTTCCGTCTGTTGTTTGCAACATTTCCAACCACTACCATTTTTTCGGGGGTCGACATATTGGCAGATAATTGATTTCTGTCTATAAGTCGCATTTCAAAAAAAAATTTAAAGAAATTATTTTGCAGTTCATGCTTTTTTTTTTTTCTTTTTTCTCACTTTTCCGTATGTGTATTTAGGAATTAATTTGTTTTTCTTTTTACTCATTTCTTTCTTTGAAGGTTTTGTTCTTTTTTAGGAAGAATGTGGGTTTTGTGGGTCCGTCTGAATATTCTTTGCAGGTTTGGTCCACCTTTAACAATGAGAGACTTCTCCCGTTAAACTTTTTTTTTATTTGCTAAGTTATTTTGATGAAAAAAGTCTGATTCTATTCTTTTATGCCTGATCTCTGCCATTTTTTTCCGTTCACATCACTTCTGACACCTTGTAGTATTTTGTAGACTGGTGAAGAAACAAGAGATGGGCACGTGTTGTCTATAGTTGCCGTAATCCTTTATTGACTAAGGGCCGGAAATTAAGGGAAAAAGTCTAACCGGTCTCTTAGGGGACAGGAGAAGAACCCTTCAATATCCATTTACTCATCTTTTTTGTCACACGTTTATCAACAATCACACATATAAATGAATATGATGTAAATAATATCTATTGATTTTTAAAGAAGAAATCTTCAATCTCGGTTAACTTACATTTACAACAATAGATTGAGTAAAGTTATCATAGCCCCTAGTTTTAAAATGGAATTATTTTTAGATTTACAAAAGAAGGTCAGACAAAAACATTCATTGTAGAACAAAGCAAGTTATTTAATATCACGCACTATACAATATTTCGGTACAACACCTGGTGTAGTATATTATCAGAACAAACGTGTGTGCGCTTAAATAGATAGATAGATAGATAGATAGATTGAAGGCGGGGATAGATAGATAGATAGATAGATAGATAGATAGATAGATAGATAGATAGATAGATCCAAATTGCTATGCATAAATGGTACAATCAATCATGTATTATTTTTCAAGATTTTGTTTATTGTCTTAGATATCGTAATAAAATGTCAGTTAAATTCACTTCAGATGCAAAAGAGTTTCAGTAAACCATCATTTTTTCATATCACTTACAAACCTAAACTTAATATAGAAGGATGACTCAAATCACAAAACGATGCACGAAAGATTTGGCAAACCGATAGTGGATAACAATTTCAAAACCAAAAGAAAATAAAAAGACAATGGCAACTCGTTCCCTTAGCAAAAGTGGGGCTTAGTGAAAGAAGAAACAAAGAACTTACGAAGTGCATCTTATCTACAAACCGAATCAAATTTAGATTTAGTAAGACACTAGACAATTGAAAATTTGCATGCCCCTTATTAAAAGAATATGCCAGAATTTAAAACCATTTAAAGCCCTTACGAATTGTGTGGGCATAATTTGTGGAGCTTGTTTAGATTACGCCTAAATCCGCATCTAACCTGGAGATAATTTGTTTTAATGTCGTCCAGAATCATTTGGTTCGAGTGGATAAAGATGAAAAGGTGCATGTTTCATTTCGCAAATCATTTTTGTAAAATAGAATATTATATAGATCATTTCACATTTCGGTACCTACAGGCACCTGCAGCCACTTTTCAAAATACGGGGCGATCAGAATGATAAATAAAGAATATACTTTATTGGCCATCTTGTTACACGATAGGCATTCCACGGGTTGGCACGGTCCAACGCTAGTCGCTATTTGTAGCGTAAGCAAGTATGAAACACTAGATGACCCGTCACTCTCCGTAAGAAAAGTGAATGTAAATGAAATGCTGACCCAGCCGTGGGACAAATGGCTTCCTTGTGCGCACACCCCGGCTAACACGTGTTTATGTATTGATCTTGATTCTTTATTTTGAATACTTTTTTTGGTTTTTTGATAATGTAGTTTGCCGACGTTACTTTATTGTCCAACAAATCCGGAAACTGCTTGAATGTTTAAAGTGTAAACAGTCTTTTTTTTTTGTCTTATGAATGTTTATATATTCTCTAGTATGAGTGTCGTTAAAACATGGAAAAGAATGAGCGTCTGGACGGTTTTACTGTAGGAACACATCATGTTTTTAAAGGCTTTGAAATTCAATCCCGCCAGGATCAAAAGCGATTGAATCTGTTTTCATTCCTTTATCCCGAAAGTAACATCCACGAAATCTTCGACCTTCAACCAATTATAAAGCAATTTTCTACAATGAAAAGCTACAAATTTCACAGATGAAAAATCATAATTTCAATGTTTTGCTTTATCTACGGTCTTAAATATTCCTTAGACATTCTTGGTGTGCGTCTATACGTTTTCATCTTTGGATGCAAGTAGATATATTCACGTAGATGTATATACCCAACCCCTCTGCTCGTGCAAGATTCGACAAAAGTTCAATTTTTAAACGGAGTTCAAAAAACATTTTTTTTTCAAGATACGCACACACAGAAGTTCAAGCGCAAAATAAGATAAAAACAAAACTGTACGTATTTACTAAAAACCGAACCTTACACGAGCAAGACATATGATACCAGATCAATTTTTAAGCGCCAAGTCTGCCCAACTATTTACCCATAGCTAGAAGGAAAGGAATTAGATGCATCCCTTTTCCTTAGGTATCAGCACTATTCGAAATACAACTAGCCTTCTTTAGGATTCGAAATCGGGTAGCCAGGTTCACTTCCGACGACGATAACTTTTACGCCGTTAGTGCTTTTTATATCTGTATTTGTCCATATTACTGAGATGAGGTATTATGTACATTATTTACATTTTTCGGACTATTTCCTCATCTTTGTCACCATGTTTATCACGACGTTTCGGCCGCTGTACACTCTGGCCTTCTTCAGGAGGTTGGAATGTCGAACTTAACCCTTTATTTCGCTCACCGGGGTAGACTGTTCTTGTTCCACGAGCCATATTTACTGGATGTCAGTTATCAGTTATCTCCTGTTAATTTCCCTTCTGAAAGTTCTCCACTGCCTTCACCGGGCATTGAACTCACACTCTTTTGGGTATGTCCAGTGGTCTTGTTTTGTACTATACTTGGAACAAGAGAAGTTCGCAAGTAAAAACATTCCTTTTTTTTTTCCTTTATTATTGTGAAGAGAATTTTGAAGAGTTCTAAATTCTTGCATATTTAGAACCATAGTGGTCATTTTCTCCTGAGGAGAATATGAAGTAGAAAAAAACTGGAGAAAAAGAAATACCAGTTTGATATTAAAAGGAGCTACAAAGCAGAAATTTGTACCTGCCTATTTGCAGGTTCGGAATAACATATATTTATTTCAATTTCGTACTTACTCCAAAACAAGGTACGTGACTTTATTTCCTAAGAAAACCTTGCGAAATATTTATACAATTGTTTGAAAGAAAAAAGGAAAAAAAAAACTTTGTGAGTTGTCAATATATATTTGTGGGGCAAGCCAGTATTGTCGACGAAAAAAGTAGAACATGAGAACCAGCTGCCCAAAGTCCTAACAAGAAGAAAGAGATAGCAATTTTAGTCTTTGCAAGTCTAAGATGAAGAGGAAGAAGAAAATAAGACAAATTAACCGATCGAAGCACCTCGCTGTATCTAAGCAAGTAAGCAAGTAGTTGTAATTTGTAGGTAATTGTGTTTTGTTTTGTTTTGTTTTTTTTTCATTCGCCCTTTTGTCTATTGTTAAAAACTCGCAGATAGACTTTTATGTATGAGTCACCTTAATTTTTTATTTGCTGTAAATAATTTCTTTTTTATGGAGGTGCCCGTGGTGTAATGGTTATCGTCGCAGGATGTGGACACGACGACACGAGTTCAAATCCTGGACGAGCCTGATTACATTTCACATAGCACTAATACCCTTGGGAAAGGTATGAATCCAAATATTCTCCCTCCAGCTATGGGGAAATAGTAGGGCAGACTAGGTTCTTCAGCCTTGGTGAGGCAACTAGTCTAGAAGGAAAACTCTGAATTCAATCCTGTTAAACTCCGCTTAAAAATTGACCTTGTGTCATATCCTGCCCGAGCAGAGGAGTTGGTAAATAGGCTAAATAATTTCTTTCTTTTTCTTTCCTTTTTCTTTTTTTTAAGTTGTATTTGTCTCAAGCTTTTGTTCGATATTTTTCTTATTGGCCATTCTTTTAGACAATAAGTAACAATTGTTTCTATTTTTCAAAACAGTCAAAAACGGACACATATCTTTTAGAACATTTAGAATTTTTCAAATTTTAAAAACTGTTAAACATTCTTTTCAAAACACAACCAGAAATCATATGAAAATTTTGTGTGTTTAATTTTCAAACTCACAAACCTGAAAACGAAACTTCAAAAAGACAAATTCAAACTTTTTTCTTGTATATTTTATTCATTATGAGAAAATTCAGAAAACATGAATTGAATTTTTTACTTTTGTCCGTTTTTCTTTCTTTCTTTGGGGCCTTTTTTCCATTTTAGTTTTTTTTTTATTTCTTCACATTTTTGTCTTTTACTCTTGAATTGTAACATAATTTTCCTTCTTACTTTTTTTGTTTCTTTTCTCCGTTACTCTTGTTCCTTCATTTACCTTGTTTTTTTCCATTGTTTTAATTCTTTGTCAGATTTTTGTCTTTCTTTCTGATTTTTCTGCATTGTTTTCCTTTTCACTCGTTCATTCATCTATTCAGCTTGTGCATTTTTAACCAAGAATATCAAGATTTCAAACGATTCAAACTGAAAGGTCTATTTTCGTTTATCTGACTCCAGTCATAAAACTGGCAAAACAAGTTTTCTTAGAATGTCATACTAAAGAAATAAAGAAAAAATAAAGCTCCAAAAATGGGGAAATTGTTTGAAAACGACTTTTTCGCTTTCTTGCAACTTCCGAAAAGGTATTTTATTCCGCTTCACTGATTTATTGGTAGGAATAATTGATTCTCGTTTAATGGGCCGTTAATCTTACAGACTCCATCAGGTGATATGTTTACTTGTCAAATATTCTATATTGAACCCAAAGAAATTTTCCTACCGCAGGACTGTGTTTTTCTTCTCAGTTCCGATAAAAAGAATATTTTTTGTGTCTTTTTATATCACATCAATTACCTCACAGCAAATTTTATCTTTAAAATAATTATGAGGATGTCCTATCTCTGAGATGACCACATATGTTTTCCCACTGGTTGTTTTGTCAATGCTTAACACTCCTGATTGGTCGACCTCCTTTTGATCGGGCAGTGTGTTTTTATCAAGGATTTCTATTACTCAGCAAATAATGAACCGCGATATAATATCATATCGCTGTTCATTGGTTCACTGATGAGACCAAGCTTTTATTTAGAAAGATCAAGTTAGGAGAATAAAAATAAACCCTTGAGCGCATGTTTGACTGGTCCTGGCATTTTTGACCTTTCGGTTTTACTGGGTGCGATTTTGGAAAAGTTAGTGCGATTTGCTTAGGTCTGCAGGTAGCACCAGAACCTTTTGACAGTTTTTATAAACTTATCAACGTAGTAGCTTCAGTGATCTTTGCTTGAATTTGTAAACCTTGTCAGAAGAACTAACCTTTATCTAACATTTTGATTTTAGAATGTTTTTCATTCAAACGAAAATGCTTCTGACTTACAAAAAAAGCGACTTTTCTTTTCTCGTTCGTAGATTTTAAACACCGGGGGAAATCCTCGTTGTGTCGTAGGAAGGGACTTTCATTAGTTGATTGATCTTAACGGCATTTCAAGCCGTTTTGGGTTATATTATACTTAGTTGTTCAAAATTTTGAACCTTTCTAAAAGATTTGCACAAAACATTTTCCTGTACAATCGTCATTGTCGTACTGAACAATTCTTAGTAAAACTATTGTTACAATAATTTGATAGAATCAAGTTCGTTATACATTCATTCTGTCAACAACAATTTTAAAAAAGGAAAATTTCTAAAAAAATTTAAAAAAAGATAAAACGCCATTCTGTCTAGCTCTAAGAATATAATGTCTTCTTGCCATCAGAATACGCTGACTGTGTTCCCTATAAAGGGGTAAGACCTCTTTCCCACCAAAAAAGAGGTATTCTGTCTATAACACTAAAGTGCATCTAACTGTGTCTCCAGTTCTGGAGATCTGGGGAGTGTGTAGTATCCCTTTATTGCCATAACTGCCAGGTATACTCTGACTTGGAGTGTTTGTACCTTTAGGGTGTCTTCTATGGGTCAAAGAGATATGTAAAAAAATTATTCGTATTCGAGAGGACTTAGCTGCAAAATCCTCTTAAGAACTTTACAAAAATGTAAATATGAACTTATACAATGAACGCAATTCCCTAACTTCTTGGCATAAAATTACCCTAAACGAGTTGACATGCTGTTAAAATCAATCAGTCAATCATATAATGTCTTTTTATGGTTGGTAATGACATCTTTTGCCATTTTAGGGCTCTTGCGCATCTGTTCCTACAGAAAGACATTTTGATTTAAATTGATTTTTATCTTCTCTCAACAGGTTTGTGTTATTATTATTATTATTATTATTATTATTATTATAGTTACTCTTTGAGAGTTTTTCACGTCAACTGATGATCTTTAACTAGAGTTTGAATGACAGCAAGTCTTCTCAAGTCTCCTGGATTCTTCTCAGTATTCTGGCCGATCTCAATAATGTGGTAGTTTGGATGTTCTCCACTCGTCCTCTTATTTCCAAGTCCTCCCGCCCTTGTAGCAATCCTTTGGTAACTGTACCAAATTTACAATAGGTAGAACAGTCACTTTCATGTTCCACAGTTTTTTTCAATTCCCTAGCAAAGTCCAGGTACTTATCCTTCTTTTCATATTCTTTCAATTTTACTCTGTGGTCAGCCAGAACAGCAAAGTCCACAATTTTGCAAGTCCTCTTTTTTTGTTGATTATTACAAGGTCTGCTTGTCTGGCCGAAAGTAGGTGATTCGTATGTATTTTAAAATCCCACATGAGTTTGTGCGTCTCATTCTCTAGAACAAATTCTAGGTTATGCATATACCATTTGTTCGTATAGTTAAATTTAGATTTCTTGCACAATTCCCAGTGGATCCCTTGCCCACCCAGTCGTGTCTAGTCTTATATTCTTTCTGTGCTAATTTGCTCCATTCGCTTATTATGTGATTGATCGTTTCGTCTCTATCTCCACATAACCAACATCTGCTGTTTTGTTGTGTCTTATCTATTCTTTCTTTGATATCATTGGTCGTTATGGTTATTGTTTGGTGCTGTTATTAGAAAAGATTAAGTTTTTCTTTTAAGGCTTCCCTTTCTTAGCCATATCAACGTTTTCTCGTGTGAAATGTCACTTGTTAGTCGCTTAAAACGTCCATAAAGAGTTGCTTTTCTACCCATTTGTCTTTTTTGCTTATTTTTTTCTGTTGATCCTCGTGTTATCAGTATTGTTTCTGGTGACTGTAATCAGTATCTTTCTGCATTTTACTATGTAGTCTTCAAGTCGTTGTGTCGATGCGCCAACACTATCTTCAATGCTAATAAGTCCTCTTCTTCCTTCTTTTCTTGGCACATATTGTCTGTTAACGTCATCTCTGGGATGGTCATCAGTTTTCTTGTTCTCTGATCCATATGTTTTAGTTCTTCTCTAGTCCACTTCAAGAACAGTCCCGAATCTTTTACGAGGAGATAGCCCAGACATTTATCTCTTTGATAAGGTTCCTGTTGTATGGTTTTGTCTCAGGTAGCTTTCTGGTTCTCCTGAGATACTCTTTCTTAACTTTTTTCTTTCATCTCCACTTGTTTGATGGTGTCAGCTCCGAATTATTATTCAAACATTACATCGTTTTAT
This sequence comes from Sepioteuthis lessoniana, assembly GCA_963585895.1. Lineage (NCBI taxonomy): Eukaryota > Metazoa > Mollusca > Cephalopoda > Myopsida > Loliginidae > Sepioteuthis > Sepioteuthis lessoniana. The sequence continues at coordinate 1,556,192 of OY757923.1, read as the reverse complement.
CTTTGTTGTTGTAGTGGCAATGGTAACAGGAGGAGCGGTAACCATAGCATTGCTTAGATTTGCATACCCATTCAAATGAATCATTGACTCAGTTCTGTCAAGTAAACAAGTTTTGTGCGTTACGATGAATTTTGTTCTTTGTGGATGCTTATTCTCTGAATGTTCACTAGACCGTAGCACACAGTACCTCTGTTTGTAAAACGGAAGTAAAATTTCACTCTTCGTATCACTATGTGCATTATGTGAGTTGCGTGATCGCGCGCATGCGCATAGCTTTCATCAGATAAAACACTTGATGACAAGAGATTGAATGCAAGTAAAATATTCACACGATTCACGTTAAATGAATTTTTGCGAGCATTCTCTTTGTTCATTTTACTCTTTATTTATATGCACACGTGTGAAAACTCACACTGTGTGTTGATACATATCTTTGTGTTTGTATGCGAAATGCAAACAAATTAGATAATATAAATCAGTGCGAAAAAAAGTCGCTCACAATACATTTTTGTTATTATAATCATAATATTTGTAGACCATTTCTCAAGTAGTACCGGACTTTTCTGTTTTCCGAAAAGGTCAACCATTGCGAACAAGCAGACGACACTAGACGAATATCAGCTAAAAAAGAAAAAAAACTGTTTCAAAGTAAAATATAGATTATTCGATTTAGATTTAAAAAAAAAAAACAAGGGTAGACTTCACGTAGACTTCATGTAGACTTCATGTAGACGATTATTCGGGGAAGAATCGAAGTCCTAAAGAGTCACAAAAGACTCGTTTTTTAAGTGACCTCAAATTAATCAATGCTATAGCTAAAAATGTAATAACATTATAAATCTTTGCAGTTATATTAATGTAAAGTTGGCAACAGTCGTCGAGGGCGACCCGAAGGCTCCCTTTTCAATATCTACGACACCGAGGTGTAGGGAAGGGCGCTATTCATTTCCCTGGATGCTCCACTTTACCCTTGATATGTACCTTATAATGGTGAGTGTTAAGCAAGGATGTATCAAGTACCATTTTTTATGTCTTTGGTATGACTTGAACCCTGGTCTCCCGGGCTATTGGCGAACACTCTGCCCACTTGGCCAATATTAATGTAGTCTCCCAAAAAGATTCGTAACAGCACATTATATAGGGAGGGTTAACTGAAAAGTTCATTGGCTGACCAAGATACTCTCATAGAGTGACCATGTGAAGTTCATTTTTCAACGTAGACTCCTCGCAGTTCATACACTTCTTCCGTCGGTGTTGTAGTACTTAGATCACTTTGGTTAAAAAGTTATCAACAGCGGACGTGACGTCATCACATTAACTTTTCAGCCAACCCTCGTACTAAAAACAAATAGGCGAGAGACTGGCCGTAGTCAAGCACCACTGACTCAGTGTCTACGCTACCCTAACTTTATATATACATGTATATATAAAAATGTTTGTTGTAGGTCCAGAGAAAGAATAAAAATATATTTTAAAATAGGTAGGTCCTTGAAGAGATTTGTATTTATTTATTTATTTATTTATTTATTTTGTTCTTTACTTAAACACTCATTGTCCTGGTTAAAGATATATAAATCTACATACATGTTATATATATGTATGTTTCCAGCTTGTTGCTTTCGTCAGAGAACATATGTGGCACAAGGCCTTGTCAATGGGGCACTCAATGAGACTTGAACTCACTCTTGTTTGCAGTTTGAATGATTTTCAATTGGTTTGGGGGGGTTTATATAGAGGTTATTCTCCATTTTTCTTAGAGTGTGTTTACTTTAGTCTGCTTTACCCCTCTTTGATATTTGATATGTTTATCATTGTGTGTGTGCGCGCGTTGGCTTGGGATTTCACTAACAGTTATTTTTCTTCTCTCTCTGTGTGTGTGTGTGTGTGTGTGTGTGTGTGTGTGTGTGTGTGTGTGTGTCTTGAGGATTTTTTGTATGTGGGGCTGTGTGGTTTTAAATTTACTGGTAGCTCTTTCCCTTTTCTTCCCTGTGTATATGTATACACATGTCTATGTATGTTTGTGTGTGTATATATATATATATGTGTGTGTGTGTGTGTGTGTGTGTGTTTCCAGCTTGATGCTTTCGTGTGAGAACATGTCTGGCATAAGATCTAGTTAATGGGTATTCAATGAGATTTTAATTTACTCGTGTTTGTATTTTGAATGATTTTTAATTACTTATGCTTTTTTGTATATATATATATATATATATATATATATATATATATGTTTATTTCTGTTTATGTGTCTATACGATTCATGTTTTATTTAACTTTGGTTTAAATTCATCTATTAAATTTCTTTCCTTTATTTGAAGTAGCGTGTGGTCATTGGTTTGATTAACTGGCATGATTTTAAATTTACCTCTGATACATTGGTATAGGTGTTTCGAAACATTTAATTTTATGTTTTCTTCAATTTTGATATTACTCCTGTGTAGTGATGTCCTTGTATTAAGTGCCTGTGTTGACCCTATGTATATTTCTTTGCCTTCGCTACATTCAAGTATCTAGACTACGTTTTTTGAGTTGCAGCTCAAGTTTTTATTTATTTTGAATTTGGTTTCTGGGTTTTTAAAGGTAAAGGATTTATTTTTACATTTGGTAACTCCTTGTTGTATTTTTTCCGAATGTAGAAGAGGTGAGTATTCTTTTCAGATTTTTGGGTTGTCTCTGGCTTTTAATTATTTTTGTTGTGTCTAGTATTTCTTTGATTTTGTCCTTGCTTTCAATTTCTTCCTAATTTTTCATTATTTCTGTGAATAGTTCTGGATTAATATTGTTGTAGGTTGTGACGTATGCTAGGAGTTTTTCGTTGTTGTGTTTTCTTGGGTTCCTTAATTCTCTTTGGGGTATTTTTTCTGCTAATTCTAACTTTTTATTTATTAGTGTTGTTGGATATCCTCTCTGGTGTAGGGTTGTGTGTAGTTCTTTGAGACGTGTTTTTTTAGGTTTTTATCGGTGATTATTGTGTGTATGCTACGTGCTAATGTGTAAGGGATAGATTGTATACAGTTTTGGGGGGTGGCTTCTGAAGTGGAGGTATTGTTGGGTGTCTGTTGGTTTGTGGTAAATATCTGTGATGATTTGGCCATCTACGATTTTATAAGGATGTCTAAAAATGGTAATTCATTTAAGCTGTGTTCCATAGTAAATTTTATTTTGGGGTGTAGGTTTTGTAGTAATTCATGCAATTCGTTGATCTCTCCCCATGGGTCTTTCCAGAATATAAAGCAATCTTCCAAATATCTTTTCCATGATTTGGTAAATTCTTCTTTGATGTTGTTGCCGTATTTTTTTACCAATTATTTCATGTAGGTTTTCTTCTAAATATGCTAGAGTTAGGATAGCGAATGTTGGCGCCATTTTAGTTCCCATAGCTGTTCCTAGTGTCTGGATATAGTTAATGTTATTGAATTGGAAGGAGTTATTATTAAGGATTATTTCTATACCCTTTATGATGAATTTTTTGTTAAATCTTAGGTGTATTGTGTCGGGGTATTTATCTATCCAAAATGAAATGACTTGTTTTCCTAATTCATGGGGGATATTGCTATATGGGTTTGTGACGCCAAATGGGGCTATGAGTGTGTTGGGATCAATTTTTTCTGGTATGGAGTTTTAAAAAATCTATGTTGTCCTTAATATATCTTTTTATTTTATTAGTAAGATGTCTATTAGTTTGCTAAGTCTGTTAGTCGGGCGTGACGGGCCTACTCCAATGGGCCTAAATTTGAGGTCACTGGGATTTGGGATTTCTGTTTTTCGGATTTTTGTGTTTCTACGGCGTTTTTTTATTTGTTTTGACATGTGAATTTTTGGTAGTCCGTAGAAGTTACTGACTATGGAGATATAATTTGTTAAGGAGTCTTTTTTCTTTTTTGGTTAGTGATTTGTGTTTTGCAGAATTTTGTGATTTTTGATATCATATTATTGTTTACGTTTTTATCTATTTGTTTGAAGTAGGTTTTATCTTTCAATATTTCTTGGATTTTAGTTTTGCAGTACGCTTTATTTAAGATGCCTACGGCACTACCCTTGCCTGCCTTTTTTTTATAATTATTTTCATTTTCCTGTATATTTTTAAGGCTTGTTTTCGTCTTTGTGAAAAGTTATTTTTTATGTTTTTTCTTTTAGGTTAATATTCCATATTTTTTCGAAGAATGTGTTTAGTTCACTATTGTTGTTTTTGTCTGGGTAGAATTTGGTCTTATTTTTTACTAGGGAATTGTCTGTATTTTTTTATCTCTGAATATTTCTATTAGTCTAAATTTCTTTTCAAATTCTTTGAGGTCTTTTTTAAGTTCCCCTATGTTGCTTCTTGGAGGGGGGCAAAATTTAAGACCTACTTTGAGCAGGTTTATTTGGTTTCTATTTAACTTGTGTCGAGATAAGTTTATAATTTTCGGTTTAATGTTACTTTGGTTTTTTTATATTGGTTTTTTTCCTCCCGTTGGTTTTTTCTAAAACATGGTTTTTGTTAGTATTTCTTTAAAAAATAGTAATTATATATTGTATACGGATGGCTTTGTTTTGTTTTTTCTGGGGTCGTATGTGTAGTAGTTGCGCCATTTTTATTGCATGAAGGTGTCATATGCGTAGTAGTTCGACCTACTTAGTTCTGGGTAGTAATTGTATGCGTGGAAGTTTGACCAATTCTGTTGTCTGTAATAGTTTATTGGGGGATTCTTTTTATCGTGTCTTTCATTTGTGGAAATTTTTTAAGGACCTGGTGATCCTGTTCCACCGAATATCAACAGCCCCTTGGGGTCACGTGGCGTCCATTATAAAAAGAGCGACAACTGGAGATTCCCCCTCTTTTTGTTCCACTCCACCGCTGTTAGCAACAGGTCCATTCGTAGCAGCCCTTGACGGCAAACGTATTTGGTACCTTCTACCAGCCAGGACCCAAGAGCGACGAACGCACGTGCTGAGTTAAAAAGAACAGGACACATAGCTAAGTTCCAGCAGGCATTTCAACTGCAAACCTTATCAAACCTTACCTTACCTTAAACTTTTACCTTATAACTTTACCTTATAACAACCTTACTACTAAACCTTACAAACCTTCCAAAACCCTACCACCTATCTGAATCTTGAACTCTTTTTTGAACTCTTATATATTCGTAGTTTGTTCCATTTGCTGCAAACCCCTGTTTATTGTTGTTGTTGTTGTTGTTGTATATAAGTTTTGTTGCACTAAAAGTCGTTCGTCTCCTTTCTTCAAAACCTGTCAACAAACTCCCTACTGCTGTTGGAGTACGGTTTATTCTTTTACAAAATGTAGGAATAAACCGGGCTTTTCGGGGCTTATGAAAATTCCCATACATTTCGCAAGTGTTTTTTTTTCCGGAGGGTTGCTTGTTCTTGGATGTTTGGGCCAATTTGTATGTATCTGGTATTTCGGAGCGTTAATTTTTCTTTTATATGTTGTTGTTTGTGTGAGGGGATTATATCTTCTGTTGGTGTTTTGTGTTTTTGGTTTGTTGTTTGTTTATGTTCTTTTTTCTTTTTTATTTTCTTTTCGTTCGTGTTTTTTCTTCTTTTTCTTTTTCCTTCTCTTTTTGGGGTAGTAATTTACAAAGCTTTTTGTTAAGATGTGGCACAAGGCCATATGAATGGGGCACCCAATGAGAATTGAACTCACTCATGAAGGTTTGCTAGTCTAGCTTGCTAACCATTACACCATCTGAGGTGCCCTTACACCACCTGAGGTTTTTTTGTTCAGGATTTTTCTTGATTTTTCTTCCTCCTTTTTGCAGTTCTTTTCCCAGTTTTTTTTTAGAAATGGTTGTGTCTTTGGGGAAGATTTCTATAATTTCTGTAATTAATTCTTGGTCAATTTCCTGGTATTTGGTTTTATAGTGGGTAGTTTTGTCTTCCTGTATTTCTGTTTGTGCTTTTAGTTCCATGAGGTTAAGTTTGGTTTTGATTTTGTTCTGTTCTTCTGTGTCCTGTGGGTTTATTTTTTCTTGGAATTTTCTAAGGATGAATATTTTGTCCTTTTTCATGAACTCATTGTAGATTTTTGCTGTTTCTTCACTTTTTATAGCATGAAAGAAGGTTATTTTTCGTTGGTTTAATGGGTTTCCCCACATTTTTAATTTTTTGTTTTGTATTCTTTCTCCTTTGTTTGGGTTTCTCCCATATTCCCTAGGTAATTGTGATTTTTTTTCGAGGTACTCCATTATGGATTTTGTATTGTTTTCTTCGGGTTTCTTTGGTAGTGGTAGTGTCTTTTGGTTTACAAAAATGTTTATCTTGGAGTGAGATTCTTTTACTTCTTCTTCCAGACGTTTTTGGTTTTCTTTTATATCTTCAAAGTTTTCGAGTACTTCCTTTATCATTTTATTCCTTTTGTTCATTGGTTTCGTCTCTTGTGGCCTTCTTTCTTTGTAAGGGGTATATATAAAAATGTATGTTGTAGGTCCAAAGAAAGAATGAATATATATTTTAAAATAGGTAGGCCCACGATGAGATTTGTAATTTTCTAAAAATTTATTTATTTTGTTCTGAACAAAATAAATAAATTCAAAAAGATACAAATCTCTTTTCAAAAGCTACTACCCTGAGGTGTATGGGAAGGCGCTACTTCTTCCCCTGGATTGCTTCACTTTACCCTTAATACGTACCTTAAAATGTTTAGTGTCAAGCAAGGCAGCATCAACTACCATTTTTTGAGTTTTTGGTATGGCTCGACCTGGGATTGAACCCCGATCTCCCTGACAATTAGCGAACACAAAACATTATCCTAACGGCATAATGGTCAGTGGAGAAAAGGGGCCTTCGGATTGCCCTCGACTATGGTTGACAAACTAGCTAATATATATATATATATATATAGTAAAGTTCACTAAAACTTTTTTCTTCCCTAATGATACCAGCATCGGAAAAATTAGATGTAAAAATGTTCGACTTAGAATTACCCTTACGACACAGTAAATCTTAACTAATACAGATATTAACAATCTTAATCAGACACTTGTTAAGTCATGCAATAACGTAGTTACGAATGCATGAAGAAGTGAATTAAGTCTCAAGGATAGAACTATGCAAATCCAGTGAGGACTGAAATTGGTGAAGACTGACGCCATGACTCTCGTACACACACCATTTTTCGTTCACCACAAAAATTCGTTCTTTGTTTTCATTCTGTTCAAAATTATATATATATATATATATATATATATATATATATATATATATATGTATGTATGTATGTATGTATGTATAAATAAACTAAGCAATGCCGCTATTTTTTCGTTTGATTTCCACCCGATACACATAAAGTTCAATTTCCATCCAATTCACATCAAGTCCGATTTCCACCCGATACATATTAAGTTCTGAGGTATTGTTGTAAGGAAAAGATACGCAAAGTGATATAACCCAACAAATATTATAAGTCTAATGCTGTTGGTGTTAAGTCTGAAGTTGATCTTACTACTGACAGAGATCTTTCAGTACTGACGGTGCTTAAGAAACACGACGTCTTTTATTCCTCCGAGATACTGGAAGTCACGTGGTACGAGCCACTATACAACTAGTTCATTAGTAATGTTTAATGAATTCGGAATACCAAATTTGAGCGTTTTCAAGTACCAATAATGGCATTAGTATATCCATGATATACTAACACTAACACGACTGAAAGAAAGACAGAATTAACTCAATGATATATATCAGATCATTTGATATCTTATATGCACAGTATATACACAGGTGGCCTTACATACAAGGCAAGAATACGTCTCGTAAGGTTGAATTATACAATTATTGTTCCACGAACAAGCAGTATATAGAAGGGGTACAAAGATGAAAAAGACTTATTTCACGAGTGAGCATAATGTAGCCATGTGGCCTTTATTGTTCCCTGGATGACTCAGAGACAAAGAACAGAAACAAATAGAGGTCAATAAGGGTTTCTGATATTGTTATCTGACACCCTTTGAAGCCCTGAACTGACGTGTCAATTTTCTAAAGGAGATAATTATTTATTGTATCCCTACCGGATTAACAAGACAAGACATTCTTCACAAGTACGTGTGTGTATTTGTGCGTGTGTAAATATGAAATGTAAATGATAAAGAAGAGATTACTGAATATCTAATTGTTTTGCCTGTATAGGGTCCTCTATTTTCATGCCTTCGTTTTAGAGGTGGAGTGTGAGACAGTGTTATGGGAGTATAGAAAATTAGTCGTAAATCTTCTAAAATAAAATTTGCATTCATTTACTAAGTTCATATCAACCTCATCTTTTCATTTTTTGTATTTTGACTCGTTTATTTCAGTCTGAAGTAATCTAACAAAAAAGAGTGTTCTGAACTCTCATTCAACAAGGCCACTTCCGAAGTTGTTCAAAACAAAGTACTTTTGCTTTTTTCGCCTCTTCCCAGGTATCCTACTAAAGCTTCATACTATCAACCCAAATCATGCATATCCTTCAAATACACAAGTCGAATAGTTGTAACAAAGTCGAAGAAACTAGTCGAATATATAGGCTGTTTCAGAAAAACTGATATCATTTAATTTTGAAAGGGTCGCCATGTTCACCTAACCCAGCGTTTTTTGTTTTTTTTTCTCAGGCAATGTGAACGAATCTATCTATGCACCCTTCCCACTTCTTATAAATCTTACTTTGCTCAATCTGAAGCCTGTTTAGTTTCATTTGCCCAAATTATGTAGTTACTCAGATATTTACATCTCAAATAATTGCAGACATTTCAAAATGAAATATCAGTTTTCTGAAACTTCCTGAATAATACAGATTGTTGTTGTTGTTGTTGTTGTTGTTTGCTTGTTTGTTTATTTATTAATACTACTTTATCCAACTTAAAAGACTCGAAACTACTTTTTCCTTTTAACCAAAAACAATTACAAACAGAAAATTGAGCTATTTAATTCGTCTACAAAATGAAGAGGTCTCTAATGTTTTATTCGTTGGATTTACGATGGTGAAGAGCTGAAAAGTTCATATGATGACACCCTATCTATTGTTGACGAATTTTTTTACCAAAGGGATCCAAGCACTGTAACACAAGTAGAAGGTGTGAGTGGTCCGTAAGGGAAATTATAAATAAATAGTAGGACAGACTAGGTTCTTCAGCCTTGATTAGGCAACTAGTCTAGGAGAAGGAAAACTCTGAATTAAAACCTGTTAAACTCCGCTTAAAAATTGACCTTGTGTCATATCCTGCCCGAGCGGAGGGGTTGGTAAATAGGGTAAGGGAAATTGTGCTAAAAAATAAAACTTATTTGGTTATATTCCATGAGAGTATCTTAGTCAGTCTATAAACTTTTCAGCCGACTTTTTCTTTTTTTTTCTTCTTTATCCAATCCGATATTATGAAATTTAATTTCGACAAGACTTTTGTAACCTTCCCAGGTAGTTGAATATTTCTTTGCCAAGTATAAAACAAAAAAAAAAAAATCAATCCCATAACTATTTTCATGTTAGTAAACAATAACCGGGACTTTTAAAAATGGAATTTCTATTGAGCTTAAGGACATTTCCATCTGGTTCCGTCTTAAATGAAGATAGAATTCTTTATTTCCTTCCTTTTTCTTTACTTTTTGTGAAGTGTTTTAAACTTTCAATATCTTTTCATAGAGTCGTAATACAACCTTAAAACAATCTTTAAAATATTTGCATAACGTAGCAGTGTGTATTTACTCAACTCCTTCGATATGAGAAGGGTATGGCTCAAGGTCATTTTAGCAGAGAATCTTACATAGCAGTATTATTTGTATCATAGCATGAACAAAAATCCACAGGAAAGGTGGAAAATATTAATGAAAGGGACATCGCTTCCCGGAAAGGAGGGTTTGGGTCAACAGGATGGTGAGACTCAGTTAACAGGGAATTTGAATGTTGTGGGAGAATGCAATACGGTCGAACCTTTGTCGGACCGACTTCTGCAACATATGCTTTCTGGTCCAATTTGTCTACGATGACCCCTTACCAAGCCCAGCAAACTTTCATATATGAGATAAAAATCAAACGCCTTCTAGCTCCCAGTATACAAGAAGTGAATTTCTTCAGTATTTCCTCAGTGGTTTTGAACGACTGACGCTGTCGTTGGCACTTCAACCAAGTAATCGAGGCGGTTGTGGAAGATATTACTTAAGTCATAAAATCAAAAAAATGCCACTCCTAGAAGAAAACATTTCACTCTCTCAATGCCAAAGAAAAGATCCATAAACTATTATAACTGAGAGTAGACTTAGGAAGAAAAAAAATATATATATATAAACTCAGCTATACTTATAGTCAACTCGCAACTATTCATATGCGTACACAAACACATCTAACCTACGCAGTAATGCGCATATACGAGATGACAAAGTCTGAGCGAAGTGTTAATTTTCTTCCTAGGCCTACTCTCAGTCATAATATTTCATGGATCTTCTCTCTGACATTGAGAGAGTGGAAGGTTTTCTTCTAGGAATAGCATATATATATATATATATATAGTCATCCAAGACAGACTGTTTCGTTGTATCATAACTTTTCAGTGTGACTAGACACATAGGACGCTTGAAGCTGGGATCGAAACCCGCCCAGCTTTATGTTGGGTTTAGTATCAGACCGCTCGGCCAACAAGTGTACCACGTCGACTTAGGGAATTATAAGGTATTATGTAGCAACAGCAGCGTTCGTTTGTTTACATTTTACACCTTATATATATATATATATATATATAGGGACCTAGATCTATCGGCGAGGATGTGTGTGTGTGTGTGTGCTAATAAACAAACGTTGTGTATGTGTGCTATGGATGTATGTGTGGTGATAAATTGAAAGTTTGCCCAAAAGTTTGAAAAGTAAAAAAAATTCAAATCTGGCGCAAATGTTTTTTTTGGGGGGGGTCGTAATGTTTTGTTTTTGTTTTTTTTTTGTATGTGCGACTACCATAAACTGGCATTTATGGCACAATGCTTTGGCAGGTATGGGCTAACACATTTTAAGTACCAAAATTTCGGTGATCTACATCCGAAAATGAGAGGGAATTGTTGGTTCCATATATTCGAGTCGGATTTTGAAGATAAGAAAGATGAGCCCAGGTCAGGGAATTATGTGAATGAGTTGATGGGAGTCCCTTCGTTGGCGCTGACCAGAAAAAGTTGAAGATGGAAACAGTTTGTTTGCAAAGTGACAGGCAAGAGTTCGCGCTACTCGCCAAGTAAAAGGGGCAGCGTAGAATCAGAGGAAAGTTTTCTAAGTACGAGGATCATTAAATAAGTTTCCAGACTTTCTTCGTATGGGCACTTTTATTGATAGTACACACATGAAACTCTAGTCCCCTTCGAAGTAATCTTCTCCAGCTGCAATGCACTTGTTGTACCGTTCCAACAACTTCTGGAACGCCCCATGGAAGTCCTCTTGTGTGAGCGTGTCAATGACCTTCGTCACAGCCTCTTTCGTCTCCTCAATTGTCTCATAACGACAGCCTCTGAGCTTAGGGAATAAGCAAAAGTCACAGGGAGCAATGTCTGGACTATAGGGAAGGTGACGAACTGTCTTGATGCCCATCTTGGTCAAATAGTCTCTGACAAGGATGGAGTTGTGGACTGGTGCATTGTCCTGCTGGAAATGCCACTGAACCAGATTTGTAGAGTGCTGGCCTCTTCCCTAGGAATCTCTTGCTGAACTCCCTTAAAAACTCAACATAGTAACTCTAACGCTAACCCTAACCCTTTGGCCAATCAACTCTGGTGTATTGACTTCTTTACTCCTCCCACACCTCTCATCATCCCTCGCAGACTCCCTGCCTTCTTTGAATCTCTTATGCCACTCAAAAACTGATGCTCGATTCATGCAATATGCTCCAAAAGCAGTCCGAAGCATTCCATACGTTTCTGTGGCATTTTTTTCCAAGTTTAAAACAGAATCTTATTGCATATTGTTCTTCTAAAGTGTCCTCACGTCCAGATTTCATTTTTGGAATTCCCCAGCTGTGACAATCAGGCTTTAGTAGGGTGTATTCTAATTGCTGCTGAAGCTGTTCATTTGAACCTGAAATCATAAAAATTGGTAAGTCATCTCATAAGATGTATAGCAATAACATAGTGAATTTTCAAGGGTTTACGACAATTTTAAATGCCTGTACAAAAAAGTCTGGAAACTTATCGAAGGCACCACGTATCACACTTGTCAAGTTCGGTCCCTCAAATTTTATGTTGTCTTTTCTTTTTCTTTGTACTTGTAATACTACCATTTCCTGGGTTCGTGACTGTGATATGCATCTGTAGAGTGCAACAGCATTTGGTCGGGCATTGTATTGCACCAAAATTTGCACAACGAGAAAGACACGGACAGCAATACACAGTGCACAAAGGACAGAGGCATAGGCGGCAAGTGTGGTAGTTACGTCACATATGTAACTAAAGCTTGTGTGAATAGCCTTTGAAGAAAGATCATAAGGGTAAGCTCACTAATTACCAGAAGATGGCGAAGCAGTCAAGAACCCGATACTTGCAGATTCAGAACGAGTTAGTAAAAGTGAACAGTCCACGGTTTTTCTAGGCGCTCATTCTGCAGAGGCTTGACAAGACTTGGTATAACAGGATCTACTAAAAATGGGGAGACATATAAGCATTGCGTCATTGGTGTTAAGCGCTTTCTTGCGTCCTTGTGGCTGGCTTATGGTGTTTTTGGAGTTGAGTTTTTAATTTTCCGTCGTTCTTACATCTCCCTTTGTCTGTCTTTTCCTCTCTTTTACAGAATAACAAACTGCCCGTATTTCTTGGCCGTTTTCCTTGGTCGTCTAGTGAATATAAAAGTAACCAGGTCCAAAAATCATGCCATATGGACATAAACTGGTCACGGTGCTAAATAAGAAGTGTGTAAAACGATGGTATTATCTTGAATATCAAATAATCAAAAAGAACAACAGGCGACTCTGTTAATCAGATACGAAAGAGCCTTTTATTCAGACTATCTATATTCTAGCAGTCCGACACAAACACGAGAGAGAAAAGAAGAGGATTTTTTTGTTGTTGTTGTTTTCTCTATTCTTTGAGTTGCTAGACAATCTAGCCACTCATAACCACTCATATTACCTGACCGTCAGAAGAAGATCCGGCTGAATTGTGTCAACCCCCTTCGTAGATCTTTCAAACACAGCGTGGGCACGGAAGGATTTGACAAAGCAAACAGTCGGAAGCTAATGTGGTAGTCACGAACAAAATAGCCACAACAAGTACTGTGACTAGTAGTCACATCACTTTGCGCTCCGTGACTAGCATAGGAGGTTCCCATAGTGTAATGGTTATCGTCGTAGGAAGTGGACACGGCGACACGAGTTCAAATCCTGGACGAGCCTGATTGCATTTCACATAGCACTTATACCCTTGGGAAAGGTATGAATCCAATTATTCTCCCTCCAGCTATGGGTAAATAGTAGGGCAGACTAGGTTCTTCAGCCTTGGTGAGGCAACTAGTCTAGGAGAAGGAAAACTCTGAATTAAAACCTGTTAAACTCCGCTTAAAAAATGACCATGTGTCATATCCAGCCCGAGCGGAGGGGTTGGTAAATATGGTGACTAGCATAGGACCACACAGGAGTTGATATCTTGGTCTACACCTGAGCACGTATATGACTTTTCGAATTCGACTTGCATTTCCACTCAAAGATTTTAACCAATCTACAATCTTACATAATTAGATAATAGAATGATTAATATAATCAATTATCAATAAGATAATTAATATGATTAATTACCACCCTAATTATTTTACATGATGTCAGTAGAAAAAGCCACTTGGTAATTGTTGTAGCCTTTTTAGGGACGAGAAATAAAGACACAAGAAAGGAATTGAGTTAAAAGAGAATATTGACAAAGAAAAGTAATACAACATATAAAAATGAGAGGGTTACCAGCGAGACTATTCGCCCCGATTGTCAAGGCCGTCCGCTGGAATATTGCCTTCTACCTAAGAGCAGTACCTGCTGCTATTTATAGCAGAGAGAGTTCATGCGTGCGTGGGTAAATTGCCATAACACCCACCTCCGAAGTATTAACTCCGCAAGAATCTCAATACCTTTTTCTCTTTGGGTTAACGACGATAAATCCGTCATTTTTATTTTCCTTTTTAAATGGCGTTGTTCCGGGGCGGCTTGCGGTATGGACATGCCAAAAGTATCGTAAATGACATCCATGACTTCTTTCTTTTCAAGAGGACCGCTGTCAGTATCTTCCGACAGGAGTTTTCTGATTTGGTTCAAATGTTTCTTGTGAGTAAACTGGGGACCCTTAATTATGTAGATCATATTTCTCTTTTCTCAATTGTATCCATTTCCCAGAAAGATTTATTATCAACAAATATCGGGGAAAACTTTCTCTCCAAGTTGGTAGCGTTTTTTCAGGGCAGTGTTTGTTCGTCTGAGTTTTGTTTATTTGGGGAGTAGCTTGTCGAACACAAATCTGATTTTACACGCAAACATTACCTGGTCTGGAGGTAATGATGATGGTGCGTGGTCGTTGGGCAAAATTCTATACACCTGAAGGAACTGTTGTCGAGCTTTTCTTGTGGGTGTGCCCTTAGCTTTCTTTAGGGCTCTTTTCAGCGTCTCCACAAAGCGCTCAGCCAATCCGTTGGACCTTGGGTGACATAGAGCGATCGTGATATGATTGATCTGGAAGGTCACATAAAATCATTAAAGTCACCGGATGTAAATTGTGTCCCATTGTCGGACACTAGATAATCAACTCCCTCAAATCTGGCGAACAGTTCATGGGGTAAATTGATTGCAACTTCTCTAGTGGGATTTCTACATCTAAGGACTTCGGGTCATTTCTATCTACTACTATAAGATAGTAGAATCCGTCTAGCGGGCCTGCAAAGCCTATATGTATTCGGGACCATGGTCGGTCTATTTTAGGCCAAGAACTATATTTGATTGGGGGTGCCTAAGCTGCCAAGGCACAGCCTTTGCGGGATTTTACGATGTTTTCAATATCTTTATCCATGTTCGGATAGTACACATGACTGCACATAAGGCTTTTCATCATTGTAATCCCTGGGTGGCCAGCATGGAGATCTTTCAGGATTCTCCTTTGAAGTGTTGTGGGAATGATGACTCGCTCACTATATAGCAGTGCTTTGTCCTATAGGGAGAAAACATCTGAAGTCTGTTGGTCCTTTTCACAAATTTTGGTTTTGGTGTGCCTGATAAATTCATCGTTTAGAGCTTCTTGTTTGATTTGGTCGAAAGTTACTGGAAGTTTCCTTACTGTATTGCATAATGTGGTTTTAAATTCTCCTTCTGTTCGAAGAGAAGCAATCGCAGTATCTTCAAGAGGTTCCCTGTGCTTCTAGATTAATCTGGACAGTCCGGCGGCGCGACAGAGTTTCTTAGACGGTAGGAACTCCATTTTAAAGTTATAATTTAAGAGGATTGTTCCCCATCTTTGCAGTCTATTTGCTGTATGTACAGGCAGACCTTTTTTTTTAGAATCGAAGATGGTAAGTAATGGTTTATGGCCCGTCTGCAATATAAAGTGTCAACCGTGAATGTACCGGTGAAACTTCGTTACTGCGAAAATAATCCCTAACGACTCCTTTTCAATTTGGGAGTAGTTCTTTTCTACAGGAAGAAGTGTTCTCGACGATTAAACAACTGGTTTGTGAGATCCATCGGGTATCTTGTACAGAATACATGCTCCAATGCCATACAAGCTGGCATCGCTTGCAACTATAATGGGTTATAGTGAGTAAGAAACAAATCCAACATCAAGGCACTTTTTTATTTTGACGAATGCTTCCTGGCATTCAGGTGTTCACTCCCAGTCCTTGTCTTTTTCAGAAGTTCGTTTAAAGGAGCACGTAAGTTGTGCATATTAGGTATAAAACACTTGGTAGTAATTTGCCAGTCCTAAGAAACTTTGTAAGGAAGAGACTGGCCTTTTGCCATCTTTGTAAATAATGTGCCCCAAGTATTTAATTTTCTCCATAAAGAAGTCGCATTTGAATTCTTTCAATTTTAAACCGTACTCCTGAATTCTTGAGAAGACTTTACGAACACGTTCCTTTTGTTGTTCTACACTTGGACTGTTCATTAATATGTCGTCCAAATATGCAACCGCGAAGTCAAGGTCGCTCGGAATAGTGTCCATTACTTGTTGGAAGATTGCCAGCGCAACCTTGACCCCGAACGGAAGACCTCCGAATTTGTACAACCGACGATGGGTGTTGATACAGAGCAACTTAGAACATTCTTCCTCTTCCGGTATTTGAAGATACGTGTCAATGAGGTCGATTTAAAAAAAATTCCCCCTTTTAGTTTCACGAAATTTTCTTCCGGGCTTGGTAAAGGATAGTGATAGTCTTTGAGTGCAGCATTAAGCTCCGTCGAGAAGTCGGCGAAGACTGGGATCTCCTTTGACTTCTTTTTCACATAGACGGTCGGTAAAGCCCAATGACTGCAATCAATTTTCGACAAGACCCCGGTTCTTTCAAATCTGTCGAGTTCTTCATTTATTTGTGTTGAAGGGACGAAGGGCACGTTTCTTTTTTTCTTAAACACTGGCTGGATGTCATCTTTTAATTCGAATTTTGCCGCCATCTTCTTACACCAACCAAGAAAAAAATTCTTTTATTAAATTTTTTGCCTCAATGGTCAAGTTTTTGAGTTTGGGGCAAAATGAATTAATTGGCATGTCCCACAACTTAAATGTATCCATTCAGTCGGTGCCGAAATAATTTTCTGTATTCTTTAATACGTACGTTTTTAGTTTTAACGTCCTACCTTGAAAGGTTACATTTGTGGTAAGTTCTCCCTCAAACTTGATTTTCTCTCTTGTCACGGACCTAGAGTAAAGTTGGTTTTTCCCAACACTTTTCAAGTGTGTAGATTTATGATTGTCAAATCTGACCCATAATCCAACTGTAATTTTATATTTTTATTTAAGATTTGTACTTGCACGTATTTCCTAATGCTTAACCCGTCTTGTTCAGCTGATTTTGTGTTTATTACGCAGCTAGTAACCCTTATTCTCGCTCGGCAGTGTGAGCTCTTGTGCCCAACATGGCTACAAGTTAGGCACTTCTTATTCCGTTAAGGTCAATCAATATACCAATGTAATGACCCACAACCGGAACACGGGTTAGGTGGCAATTTGTCTTGTTTCTTTTTGTATTGGTTTGATTTAGAGGGAGAAGTAGATTTTTTTTCTTTTGGCGTACCTTTCTTATGTGTGCTATGCCAGATTCCTCGATGTTTTTCGTATCTTGGCGTACGCTTACGAATCTCTGAGAGTCTTCCACTATTTGATGGTGTATAAGGTTTAGCCCGTTTCCCAATTTATTCAGAACTCTACATCTAATTTCTGCGTCTTTAGCTGAAACGAATCTCTGAACAAATATTAGACATTTGAAATTATTCGCACTCAATTCTGACAGTTTGAAATCGTCGCAATTCTTGTTCACGACCGACGCGAATCTTCACTATCCTTCCTGGTTAAATTCATACATTTCCATCTCTTATGAAAGAATGACGTTTTAGGACTAAAAAGTTCTGTAAGAAGTTCAACCGCTTCGGTAAATGTCAGTTCGCTTATTCTACGGGGTAAGATATAGTTTGGTATGCTCCGTGGTGCCTAATTTTCGAAGTAGAAGGTGAACGTTCTGAGAGTCTGCCTAATTCATGCAATCCGTGGCGAATAAATCCTCGAATCTTCTAAAGTAGGAGGAAAGGTTATATCCTCGTCCGGAGAATATATAAAATTGTCTATTGCGCCGCAGATCGTGTTTTGTGAGAACGCATTTTCGTTTTCACTAATTTGACTCTTGTTTGTCAGTTCAAGCAAGTTTCTTTGCTCTCGTTGAGTTTGAAGTAGAATTTCTTCAAGTTTTTGTTGACTAATTTCTGTTTGTTTTTGAATTTCAAGCCGTTCTTTTTGTATATCCAGCTGGAGTTCATCCATTCTTTTTTGCTGCTCAAGTTGTTCTTTTTTACATTCTGTTTTTTAAATAAAAAACTTTAATTTCTTACACACTCAAGAAATCACGGGTGTTTTTTCTTTTAAGAAAAAACGTGAATTCTCGTAGTTTAGCGGCTCACGTTCAAGTTCAGTGTAAGTTAGTTACATATTTTTCGTTCGGTTTCCTTTTCTAGGTTGCCAAGTACTGCTGAGTAGAACAAAGTGTAACGAAAATAGAATTTCGTGCGTCCAATGTTGAACCAATATTGACAATTTCCACGTAGTTCTTTTGGGGTCCTCGTCGCCAAGTTATTGTGGCCTTTTTAGGGGCCAGAAATAGAGACACAAGAGAGGAAATGAGTTAAACAAATATATTAACAAAGAACAGTGATACAACCTAAATAAATGAGAGGGTTACCAGCGAGACTATTCGCTCCGATTGTCAAGGCTGTCTGCTGGAATATTGCCTTCTGCCTAAGAGCAGTGCCTGCAGATATGTATAGCTGAGAGAGTTCACGCGTGCGCGGGTAAATTATCATAACAGTAATATTGGATGAGACCGCTCTCATCTTGGTAACACTGCTGGGATTGATTACAACCCATCAGTGGCAATCTATGTGCTCGCACTCTTTATCGAAGATTACCAAGAACATCACTGACGATGCGCCTCAACTCATTTGTGAGATGCATAGTTCCAAACCTCTTTATTGTATGAACATATATATATATATATATATATATATATATATATATATATATATACTGGCTTCCCTTAAATTCAATTTCTGTCGACATTAAATTATATTTTCATGTTGTATTGAAAACCATGAGTTAAACATAAAGTTAATAAATTTGATATGTAAGAGTCGTAACTCAAGTTTGAAAGAGGTATTAACTAAACTTCTGCAAAAGTGTTGGATAGTTTTCTGCTATCTTCTTCGGTTAATGGTGGTGATCTCCTCGACCTCCACATTGCACTGTGTTCTATAAATGGCCTATCTCCTTTCTTTTGATACGGGTCCCACGCTGTTTTATTGTAAGGAACAAACACAGACATCTTTTGTTGGGAAGAATAAATAACGAGACTTTTTGTACATACCTCTTTTATTACCTCTTAGGTGCATCTTTTTTGAATATATAACCAGCCTATATTCGTGGAGTTGATCCTGTTGTGCATGGATGGAAAATATGCCATTACCATTTTTGCAAATGTGTGCTCGTCAATCCCCCGGAACCAACTGATTAAATTGCAACACTATTTTTCCTAAAAAGTCCTAAAACCCCTCGTTTACCGAACTAAGATTATTCAATCGCAACCAAATTTTCAAATTAATCTCGGAGTCATCACGTTTCAGTCACACTTATTTGCCCTAACGTCTCTGAGTACGATTTCTTCTTCACTTTTTCAAATTTTACACTACCTCTTAAATAATAGATACATCTTATCTATTACTACTAAACACAATGTTATAAATGTAGAGCACTCAGTGAGAGTCGAATTCATTGTACAATAATGATTGTCTCAAACTCTTACAGCAACATGTTGATAGAGGTATCAGTGCCGTTTCACCCATACTCTACTCTCCCACGAAATTTTGATTTGGATCCTTCTCTTAAATTAAAATTTTCATCAGCGATCTCTTTTTGTGACAGAGAGACCCCTCCCCCATGTGGATTAATTAATTAACGATTCTAAGGGATTTGAATGAATTTATTAATTAAATGGATAGAAGGATAGATTTAGAAATAAGTTTGTTTTTCTATAATACAAAGAATAGGTAAAGGAATTTCCTATAATTTTTTTATCATTTTATTTTCTATCTTTTTTTTTTCCTTTTGGAATAACGTTCCTGGAGTTGAGTCTTTAGTAAGTAAGGTGATGGTTCGGGAAGTGGAGAGATTGATTCTTTGATTGAATCCTGTGATAAAAAAAGTTAATGACATCTTGTGTGGTCTAAGGATGAAATCCAGGCATAAAAGACCGAGACAGGATAAGCGGATTTTTTCCGATTTAGTGATATTTGTCTGGACAGGGTGCAGCGGGGCGTCCAGAATTCATTTATAGTACTTCTCGAGGACAGCCATCTGGGAGTTTTAAAGAGATATACAAAATATCGGGTGGTCCAGGCAATTTACATATCATTATTCATGGGCGTAACCAAAAATTGTCGATATCCCGCCCCAATCCACATTAGTAGTGCGCAGAGTCCAGTCGGCAGTAGAGTTGAGGGTTAGCCTCGGAGTTGAGTTGAGTTGGTAGTTTTTGAGGGCTAGCCTGAGAATGAAGAGTTTAAATTCAGAGTTGAAAGTTAGCTGGAGAGTAGAGAGTTCGAAGCGAGAGTTTGATGAGACAGAACGACTTAGGGAATTGTGCTGGCCCGATCAGAACCAATAGTTGAACATAGAAATTTTGCGAATCCAGATCGTTATGACAACAAAAGCCGAGAAAAACAAACTTTTAAAAGTAACCAAGAATCATTAGTTGTCCCCCTTACACCCTCTCCTCTTCTTTCTGTCGCCTCCTAAAACGAGCGAATAAGTCTCGTGTGACCTTTTTCTTTTGTACTCTACACATTTGTGTAAATTCTTCTTTAGCAAGATAAAGACAAAAGCTTTGAGAAAATTTATTTACACGAGAATCGAAAGTGTTGCTTTTCTCTTTTTTGTGTTCTTTTGAATCGCTACAAGAACTATTTTTCTCCATAAACAGCGATTTTTCTTCGGCGAAGATTCCAGCCAAAATTAGATCGACTCCCACAGTTGAAACGATCTGAGGTAACTAAAACACCGCTATTCGGATAAAAAAATCACAACGTGGCGAATGGTGGCAGTTACTTCAACCCAATAAGGGGAACCGTGCGATTTGATTTTGGTGAAAATTACCAGGCTAAGCTAGACATACTGGCCAGTGCTGGATGCTACGGCAGATTTTAATACGAACTGAATATGTTGTGCAAATCATAGGTCAATAAAAAAAAATCCTATTTCTATATCTAAATATATTAGATGTAGCTTGTATTCAACAATCGACATAAAACATCGCATTACATTATATAATTATTAATTAAGCTTAGCTTAAATGTGGAACAAAGTTATAAGTATAGGGCGCCCAGAGAATCGAATTCACTAATTATGGTTTGGGAATCTAGCTCGCTAACTATTATACAACGTGAGATTCACCTCACATTACCATATAGTCAAGAGAATGTCAAATAAAATGTTGGGGAGGTATGAAAATTATCATGGAAAGGACATTCATAGATAAGTTCATTATTAACAGAAAGGTTTGTGACGAACCTTTCTATCAGTAAAAGCATAAATGATGTGAACACAGGCTCTTTCAATAGATAAGTCTGTCATCCATTATAGTAGATCTTTGAAATGTTTTAATGAAACTTTTTTCATCGCTCGCAACTATCACGTGATACGTTGATAACACGCAAAGATTTTGCACTTGTGTAAATTTCGAAAATCGTTGGTCGTTTTCAAACTTTCTTTAGTTTTCATAACAATCTGGATAAACCGTATCAACTCCATTTTTATTTCAAAAGAATCGATGTCTGCCAGCTTGTCTGAAAATCTGACACTTTGTCAGAAGGCTTTTTTTTTCTGCACGCAGTCATGAGATGCTCCTGTATTAAGAGAAACAAAAACACACCGGCAACATCATGCAACTATTAAAAATGATCCTTTTCAGATTTCAAACCATGGTCTATCATTTGCAGAAAGAAGTCTCTAGTGTATCGGACGTAAAGTTACTATTTTTCTTTCTTCCATTTTGAATGAAAGAGAAAACACAGGTTACATTTTTTTTTTCATCATACAACGTGTGAAAGCACGTGCGATACCCAGTCCTCATCAGCCGCCAACCAGGGTGATAACACAGTTTCGGTAGTTCAAAACTGATGTCATGATTTTTCTTTTTTCAATTTTGAATGAGAGAGAAAACACAGGTTATATTTAGGTTTACCGTAACTTTCCGAGTAATTATGACATCACTCGTGCATCCATTCTTACGATTGTTTTCTTAAAACATTTGAGTTGCCTCAATTTCGTTCTTCGTGACATCCAGTGAGACGCCGTACAATTGAATTGCTTTTCGTAATTTTATCAATTTGAAAAAGAACGTCATACCAAATTATAACTGACTCACGATACAATCGGCATTATCAATGAACGAGCCTACGTGGCTATTGTTCTATCTTTCTTTCTATAGAGAACTCTTCCAATAATCTATAGGCTTCTCTATGATGTTTTTTATTCCATATATATTCAAGTCATATATTATGGGTTGCTCATTTTGAGAGGTCTGCAAACGCTTGTTTCATGGGTTGGCAGGCACCGAAAAAGACTAATTCTGTCTTTTTGGTGTTGAAAGTTTAACTTTTACGGAATTGAAATTTGGGGATTTTGTTGTTCTTTGTTTTCTTTTGGTTTTTTTTTAGGAAGGTTGCATTTTATTTTTTCATTTATTGGTTTTTTTTTTCAGCATTTCTTTTTCAACATTTTATTTGTTTTTATTTTTATTTCAATATTTCATTGTTTGATTCTTTTTTTTTTTTTTAATTTATTAATTTATGAATCTCTTCATGTTCTAGGTCCTTGAAAACATCTGTTAAGTAGCACCGAAGTGTTGTATCAAACCACTTCGGTACTACTTGACAATTGATGGGACTTTTCTAACGGATGTCTGATTGAGATTTGGCAAAAAGTGCACATTTGTCTTTAAAATACTCCAACATTTTGTGAAAGAAGAAAATATGGTATATAACCTTGTGAGACCTTCTCCCTAAATATGAATATTATGCAAAACTATTCTTTCAAATTTTTTAATTTTCAAAAATAACTATTTGATAATTGGAATTCTTTTCAAAACTTGAATAATTTCATGATTTTATCTAAAATGTAACATCCTTTTATGGACATGAATATATAAAAAATAATGCTGAGCAATTTAAGAATATTGTTGATTTTCAATAATAGCAATTTAATAGCTTTAGAATGTAAAACAAATTCAAACTTCCATTGAAGGTTGTTTAAGTTTACATTTTTAGATTATTAGTTGTAATTTTATGATAACTTTTTAGAATCTTTAACCGATCGTATAATTAAATAAAGAATTTATCAGCTAAAGCATTAATCAATAAAAATAACCAAAATTTTTATATCAATTTTTCAGGGTTTTTTTTTTTAATTCAATTGATATCAACTTCACCTTCATGTTCTATAGTTTTTTTTTTTGTTGTTGTTTGTTTGTTGTTGTTTTTTTTTTAGTTCTCTAGCAATGTCTAAATACTTATCTCTCCGCTTTCTTTTAAATTTTACTCGGTACTCTGCGTCCTGGCAGATTACAAAATAAAATTTCATGCGTCTCATTCTCCAAGACAGATTGTGGGTTGTACATATACTACTTATTCGTATGGTCAAATTTCAATTCCTTGCACAATTCCCAGTGGAACTCCTTCCCTACCTAGTGGTGTCTAGTCCTATACTCTGTTTGCACTAATTTGCTGCATTCATTATTATCATTATTATCATTATTAATACTACTACAACAACAACTAATAATAATAATATGGCATGGAGAAAGGGACTTCTTGTCGTAGTCGAAGCCCTTTCCCATCTCGAAATGACGTGACTAGAATTCTTTGACAAAAAAGCAGTTAAACAAAAAGCAACAGATAGGATGGTCCAAATGATTTGGATTAATTGAAACTGATGAAAGATCGGGCATTGACGAATACCACAAAAATGGCTCGGATTTATACAACTAAACGATAGTATCAGTTATAAGTCAATCCATGCACCACGAGGTAGTCAAGTATGAAGATCTAAACTGAACAGGTTTTTAAAAAAAGGTGACCGTTGAACTTTTGCTAAGTTAAAAATTAGTTAATTTAAAACCGGATTTTTGTGGTAGTACCAGGTTACATCTGTGTCGGGCACGCAGATAATAAACCACCTGTGGGTCTGGTATAGCCACAATATACTATCCATGAAAAATGACAAATCGAAACCAAGATCAACATGGGGCCCAGACGACAGGTTTGGGCGTCATGATCGGTAGGTGCTCCCTTGATCGGCAGCATCGGGTCTCGATGGGCATCCTGTGAATGTTGGCAGTTCTTTTCCCTGGTACACAAATAATTCTTCTTTCAGTTACACAAACGATGAACAAATCGACCACTCACACCAGAAACCACAGCGTACAAAATAGATTAGGGAAGATAACAAACTAGCATTATACTGTTATTTTAGAAGCAACCCTGCAAAAAGAGGATACAGAAAAAGAATGATAGAAAACTGGACAGAATTCGGCAGATTTAAGGCAACAAACCAAAGGCTTGTTGACCATGTTAGGACAATAACAAAGAATGGTTGTTTTCTGACCTTGAAATACTGGAAATCCACCAACAAATGTATAGGCAAACACATCAACAAGCCTTTAATACCGTCACCAAACACGACATGACAATGACTCATGCACCGCGAACACAAAAATGCAAACACTGACCCAAGAGGAAAAACTAATGTAGATGCCATTAAAAGAATCATGTCTGAAAAGAAAACCACATTGCCTTCTCTCAAGAACCAAGACTGAAGGACAGTCAAGTCCGAAACCGAGAAAGTGAGCGACTTATTGACAAATATCCTGACAAATGACATCACAGAGTTAAACGATTTAATGTACGCAGGAGCAAAATTAGTCCGTGAAAAAATTAGGGTCCCCTTAAAGACCACAGGCAGAAAGTCAAACCCGGGTGGAAACTCAGATTTGAATCGCAGATAAAAAGACTTTGACCACAAATAAGAATACTAAAATGGAACATTAAGAAAGTTTCGGACGAAACTGGAAAAGCACGGCGACTAGAACTCAAAAAAAGCTTGAGTAGACCAACCAAAAATACTAGCGAAAGAAGGAAGACTAAAAAGATACCGATACAAGACCAAACAATATAGACAAAACAGGGAAACAGAGTTGCAAATGCTCAAAGAAGATCCTCAGGTGAACATACACCCCGACGGGCTCAAGGCAACACTTAAAAAGGTAGCAAACTGGAAAGTCCCTGATGGCATGCACGGGTTTTGGATTAAAAAATTCACCTCCATACACGACAGACTTGCTACTGATAAATGCATACAAAAAACTGAGATACCCGAATGGATGACCAAAAGGGAAGACCACTCTAATCCAAAAAGTCCCCCTCAAAGGAACTGTCCCAACCAACTATAGACCCATAATATGCCTACCGATAATGTAGAAAATACTAACGGCACAAATTAAGGAGCAGATCTACTACTCATTGATAAGCTGCCGAATCTTTCTGACGAACAGAAAAGATACCGTAAGAGAACCAGATGCACAGAGGAACTACTCTATATAGATCAACACATCCTCAACGAAAGTAAAACGAGAGGGAAAAATCTTGCTATGGCTTGGATCGACTACAAAAAAGCTTATGATATGAAAAGTGGTAAACGACATACGATGGAAGGAGTCGAACTACCAAATAAAATAGACATCAGAACGCTCGGAGAAAAGGAACCGTACAAATACTTGGATATATTGAAAGCTGACACCATCAAGCAACAGGAAATGAAAGAAAAAATTTTAAAAGAGTATCTCAGAAAACCCAGAGAATTACTCGAGATAAAATTCTATAGAATGAACCTTGTCAAAGGGATAAATACTTGGGCTGTCTCTCTCGTAAGATACTCAGGACCATTCTTGAAGTGGACCAGAGAAAAACTTAAACAAATGGATCAGAGAATAAGAAAACTAATGACTATGACGTTACCAGACTTTATGTGTCAAGAAGAGAGGGGGGAAGATGACTTGCTAGCATTGAAGATAGCGTTGACATATCAATACAACGATTCAAAGACTACATAGAAAGTGCGGAGGAAGACTGATTATAGTCACCAGAAACAATACTAACAACACGAGGACCAGCAAAACGACAATAACCAGAAAACAAAAGTGGGAAGAAAACAACTTTATGTACGTTTTAAACGACTAACAATCGACATCTCACACGAGGAAACGTGGACGTGGCTAAGAAAGGGAAACCTTTAGAGATAAACTGAATCTCTTCTAATAGCAGCACAAAACAACGCCATAAGGACTAACCATATCAAAGCAAGAATAGATAAGACGAAACAAAACAGATGTAGGTTATGTGGTGATAGAGACGAAACGAGACACGACTGGATGGGCAAAGGGATCCACTGGGAATTGTGCAAGAAATTGAAATTTGACCATTCGAACAAACGGTATATGCACAACCCAGAATCTGTCCTAGAGAATCCCCAAATTTCGGCCAGACGACCAGCTCTTATAATAATCAGCAAAAAAACTTGCAGAATTGTGAACTTTGCTGTCCCAGCGGACCACAGAGTGAAATTAAAAGAATGTGAAAAGAAGGATAAGTATTTCGACCTTGCTTGGGAACTGAAAAGGCTGTGGAAGATGAAAGTGACGATGATACCAATTGTAATTGGTGCTCTTGGTACAGTCACCAAAGGATTAGTAAAAGGATTGGAGGACTTGGAAATAAGAGGACGATTTGAGACCATCCAAAATACTGCATTATTGAGATCGGCCAGAATACTGAGAAGAGTCCTGGAGACTCAAACTCCAGTGAGAAACCATCCGCTAACGCTGGTGTAAAAAAAAAACTCAAAAGAGAACAAATAAAATACAATTTTGTTGCAACTCAAATTTCTTGTTTGTTACTTTTGCTGGTTGTTTACTGAGATTGACATTTCGTTTCACTTGAAAATTTCGTTCGCTACTTTCCAATACAGACTCGGTAAGCATTCCCACTGACAAACTCAATACTGCACCAACAACCAAAAAAAAAAAAAAAATACTATCCGTTCATTTATTTTTAAATCAATATCAAAGCTTGAATGTTTAATGACAAATTTTATACAAAATTTTGGTTTTGTATTGAACGAGTCCACTACAAATAATGTGACATTTAAAATACAATTTCAAAGAAGTCTTCACAAATCATTTAACTAGGTGTCTATTTTAGGCTTTGAAAGGTATTTATAAGTTAAGTATTAAGTAACGTGTATAAAGTACTTAGTAATGCTCGAACTCACAACTCAATCGTCATGGTCTCTAATTGAATCCAACAAAAAGAAAAGTCATTGGAAAATGTCACTGGGAAAAGTCACAGGAAAAAACGAATCTTAAGCCAAAAGTTTTCAATTGATAACTCTTACATCTTACTCGAGTTAAAAACATTCCTCTACAAAACTTAACCTCTAACCCCAACTAGCCACCATAAATTAATGGAGAGTTTTCCACACAAAATTGTGTCTTTTTCTATTACTTTTTTCCTGGTAACATGTTTCCTCGACGATGAGATGAGCCAATGATACATGGTCACGTTCCTATAAAGCATCTTGGTCAGCCTATGTACTTTTCAACCGATCCTCGTACTTGGAAAATAAATATAGACAACTTTTCTATATGCAAATTTATTAAAGCCGTCCACCGCTCGACCAAACGATAAATGATTTCAACCCCATGAATTTCTTAAGATCAATAGATTGAATTGCAAGTATCTGTAATAGAGTGTTTGATATTTCCTATTCTATCTAGGCTCACTGCCATTAAGTTAACTTAATTTATATCAACATATTAAATAACTTAATACATATCTACATAACATAGAATAAACAAATGTTTACCTTCTGCATCTGACAGTGAGGTTAGAGTTATGGAGACCTGGGGAATGTTCCTTGCCATTACTCGCGAAGTTTACTTGAGGTTGCCACACATGTTTGTGCCTATTCTGACGGAAATGTTCAACAATTGGTTCGCCATCCCTGGTAGCATTACCAAGGGCGTGATGTCATTGCTGAAGAAAGGTGGCAGGCATGTTTGGGAGGGACTAGATGACTACAGGCCCATAATTCTGCTTAACACAGAGTTAAAGATTTTGGCCCGGGTCTTAACGAATTGTTTACAGATTGTCATTAGCGATCTGATCAGCCCCGAGCAGACCTACGCTGTGAAGGGAAGATCGATCCAAGACAATCTGCACTTGATTCCCGAGGTCCTAGAGGAGATAGAAGACGGCACGGAAGCTGTGCTGATCCATTTAGATCAGTCCAAGGCCTTTGATTGGGTAAACCATCGGTATTTGGTGTCTGTTTTGGAGACTGCCGGATTCCAACTGGAGTTCTGCAGATGGTTTAGCATGATGTACCACAACTCCCAGACAGTGGTGCAGGTGAACGGAAGGCGTTCGAGGGCGTTCGCGATCGAGCGCTCGGTCTGGCAGGGCTGCCCCCTGTCTCCTCTTCTCTATGTCCTCGCTTTGGCGCCCCTGCTCTGTAGGCTTAGGGATGAGGGGACAAATCCGGCCCTGCGCGATATCCCTTTTGATGGCCTTCTTACGGCAAGGGTTTCCGCGTTCACCGATGATATCACAGTCTTTGTATCCCGCCTCCTGGATATAAAGTCTGTGAAAAAGGTGGTTGGCAAGTACGAGCAGATAGCAAGAGCCAAGGTCAACTTTGACAAAAGCGAATGTTTGCGCCTCGGTGCTTGGAGGGGTAGCAATACCCTTCCAAGGCCCTTCTGCTGGAGTGACGGACCCGTCCGCATCCTTGAGGTGTGGTTCGGACCCGACCTCCAACTGGAGTGAAATTGGTCGGAAGTACAAGCTAAGGTGGATGCTCAGGTGGAAACCTGGCTTTCAAGGAGGTTGTCCTTAAATAACAGGGAGGAGTCGTGCGCAGTGTACGTCTTCCCCTTGATTCTTTACCGATTGGCTGTACTTCCTCTGCCTAAGACACGTCGGCTGGCGCTTCAACTATTCCTCTCCAGATTATTCTGGGGAGGCCGAAGGCCGATGATCCGAAGACAGGTCTGCGTCCAACGTACGCGCAACGGGGGTCTGGGTATGCCTGATCTAGAGAGCCACTGGCTTGCTGAAAGACTTGCATACTTGGGTCGATCCTTGATGTGGGACGCGGTGTGGAGACGAAAGACGAGTCAGACTTTTCCTCGCCTCCAGTCAAACCCAAAGACTGAAGGTTGACGTAAGCCGATGGGTGAAACACCGTTTGTCCGTGAGTGTCAAGTGGCCCTTCGCAACCTTCCTGGGTCCAGTGACCTTTCATGGTCTCGAAAAGAGCTATATCGGGAGCTAGTGGTGGATTTCGCTTTGGATCCTCTTAGCGAGTGGCGCAGATGGACGGCAGAGGAGATCCGCTCCCACTGGAATTAGGCACCAGGATCGAGCTTCTTGAACAACTCTGAGTTCTCGCTCACCTGACGACTTGCACGGAACGCGTTGTCTCTTCTCTGCTTGAACTTCAGAGCGGGCCTGGCAGACATGCCTGATTACGCTTGCTGCAGCTGTGGTTTGGAAGAAACGGCTGAGCACGCCTTCTACTACTACGAGCGAGTTCGCCCGTTCTGGGATCACGTCGGAGAGTGGACGGCTCGCATCGAACCCAAGCAGCTCGTGCTGCTCGACGTTGATTACGTCGTAGACAACGTTTTACCTCCGTTTCAGGGTGAGAAGTGTCTGGTGTTTCTCGCGATCCTAGCTGTAGCTCGAATGGTGATTTGGTCGACGCGAAAAAGGATTGTATGACGATGCAAACTTTTCTCATCGTGATCTGGTTTTGTATTTTAGGCATCAGCTTAGGGTCAAAATCAGATGCGATAGAAAACGCTTGGATCGCATGACATTCGACAAAAGGTGGGTAAATGCAGTGAGCCTGGTCGTACGAAAGGAGGCAACATTGGAGTCATCCTTCCCTCCTCTTCCTGCCCATGGCGTCTTCGGTACGGGTCCTTCGGAACCCCATCCCAGGTAAATAGGCAAAGTTTTCTTTGAAATCTAATAGCAGTATGTTGTGAGTCATCATCCCCATCATCTAGTTGTTAGTCTCCAAGGTCTTCCCCATCCTTATTATTTTTGCACCTCAACCCTTACTCCAGCCCGCTTATACTGAAAATCTTGGAATTTCACGTGTATAAAATCCATATTACGTGTCATTAATTGCCCAACCCTGTCCTTTTTTTTACCGATTAAATTAGGAACCCTCTCCCTACCTTAGGGTAGGTCCGGTTTGTTTTCGGACACCGGAAAACAGTTGGCCTCCACTTCGTAGACGGGGATGGTGGGAGTACAGCCAAACGGGGAATTTTTTCCTGTGTTTCGTCTTTTGTATATTTCGGGGTTTTTCTCCTATTCCCATCAAATAACATTTTTATAGATAAACCATATATTATAAATGAAATTATTTATTCCATTCGGGGTTTTTAAGTAGGTCTTTTCGCAGAGCAAATGTGGTATTTTGGTGTTTGCAGCGTGATTGGTGATGGATAACTGTCTATATATTGTACTGTTGAATGGGTCGGCAAATGCGGCCAGCAAGGTTCGCTTAGAATATATAGAAATACATGACCGCTTCCTTCGCCTCCCCCATAATATTTTAAGGCTTCATGCCTTCCTTAATGTAAATGTAATGGAATAAACCGTTCCTTGCCATTACTCTCAGGTTCACTCTGCCTTAAAGTGGTTGTACCTGTTAGGGTCCCGTCTATGGTTTAAATATATTTGTTTAAAGATGATTAGTACTCGATAGGACCGTGTCCAAAATAAATATTCAAAAACAACATCACAAAAAATCTTAATATGGACGTACATGAATACAATTCCCTGATCTCTAGGCATAAAATAACCCTGGACGGGCTGACATGCCATTAAAATCAATCAGTTGACTTTAACTAGAAAGAAATTTCTCCCGTAACACAAGTATGATAAAGATATTTAGACTTTAATAATTACCATAAATCCATTGTTAATTTGCTCGTAGGTAAAATGGTTATCGAAATGAAAAACTTGATATTTTTGGCATCCATTTTCGAAAGATTTCATAAAATTAAATAGTGACGGTTGAAAGACTTTAAATTATTTCTATAAATTTTTTGCAAAAAATGTCACTGAAATCCAACAATCTTAGCAATTATCTAAATGTCACATTTTTACTTCTTACGGAATTGATAAACAAATAAAAAGAAAAATTAGGAATTCAAAATTCTGTATATTATTTTTCTTGTGATAGTTTTTGATACAAGAATGAGTTTTTATCAAGTGAGATTTCGTCTTACACTTGTCCTATTATTAAGGAGGCGCCAGTGACGAAACGGTTATCGTCGTAGGAAATGGATACTGCCACCAGAGTTCGAATCCTGAACGAAGCTGTTTGTATTTCACATAGCCCTCATACTCTTAGGAAAAATTAAAACCCAACTATTCTCTTACCAATAGGGAAGGCTGGGCTCTTTAAACTTTGTAAGGTACTATTTACCAAACCCCTCCGCTCGGGCAGGATATGACACAAGGTCAATTTTTAAGCGGAGTTTAACAGGTTTTGAATTCAGAGTTTTCCTTCTCCTAGACTAGTTGCCTCACCAAGGCTGAAGAACCTAGTCCGTCCTACTATTTACCCATAGTTGGAGGGAGAATAAGGGGGTTCATACCTTTAAACTTTGTAAGGTAACCGATCTAGGAGAAGGAAAACTCTGAATTCAAACTATTTGTATTCAGCTTAAAAATTGACCTTGTGTCACACCCTGATCATGAAGGAGGGGTTGGGTAACCAGATACTTTAATATTCTTATGTCAGACTAAACAGGTGTTCACACATTGACTTTCCTGAAAAAGAATCTACTGAATACATTGTGGTCATACGTATATTTTTCTAGATTAATATTGTTTCACCTGACGAATACTTCACAACTTTCGGGTTTTTTTCCTTTCAATTTGAGTCCAAAATGCTATGCTTTTTAGAATTTTTGTTGCAGTAAAAAAAAAGGTGTCTGCCTGAAAAATAAGGAACTTTTCATGCTTAAAGAACGGTTAATGATTTGACGATATGATAATTACATAACCGTGTATAGAAATTTATGAAAAACAAGTTAAAACTTGTTTTCATAAATTTCTATTGACGGTAATGTAAGAAAAGTCGGTTGAAAAAAAGCCTGTTTTATTTTGCCTCCTTCAATTTTATATTATAACTCGTTTATTCATAAACTTTTTTCTTTATTTTCTATTTATCAAGTGCGTTTTATTGACTTCAAATAGAATCATGTATTAAATGTTCAGAAAGGATTGTCTGAAAAATAACAATGAATTTTTGTTCACTTTTTGCTTATTGACAATGATTTCATGTTCGACTTGTGACACTCCTGTAGTTCGGCTATTTCAAAAATAATCTTCTATGTGGATTGATAGGCGAATTATTTTCAAGAATGGCACAGGCTTGTCATAGGCACATACCATAAATTGCTGTGTATACGTCAACCTTTTAAACCTGAAAAAAAATCTCTTCAAAACTTAAGTAACCCGAATCCTACCACACCGTGGTAAAAAGTTGGATTTTAACCCTACTGTATAAGTCAACTCCTAGCTTTGTTGAGATTTTTTCAAACTTTAAATGTCATCTTATACGCTGCAATTTACGGTAATTAAGGAGGTGACATCTCAAATGGAGCCCATTTTTCTACATCAGAACTTTTGAGTAATGTAAGGACTTTTATACAAGATTATAACTTTGTACCTCAAATTAGAAACAGTAATATTTGCTAGTTGTACTTATGTTCCACGGGGAGTTCCGTGACGTAGAAAACAAGTTCAAACTGCAATCGCTTTCAGACGTCATAACACCCCCACCCGCCCGGCTGTAGGTTAAATAGTACCACTATTGTTTTTATATTAGGATGGTTTTAGTCCCCAACACCTCGGTGTAGTAGCTATTGAAAAGGGAGCCTTCTGGTCGCCCTCGACTATGGTGGCCAACTTTACTTAGACCAATATCTCTTACATGGGTAAACGGACAAAAGAAAACAGAAAATTGAAATTTTAAAAAAGAAGGAAATCGTGTCGAATTAAAAATTACACGCACTTATGTGCAATTCTTTTAAAAAATTTCTATACAACAACCAAAATTTTAGTAAAGAGATAATGACTCTGTCAAAGTAAGAAAAAAATAGATTCACCGCTGTTTTGCGTTTGGAAAAGATTTTTTTTTTTAAATTGAATTGAAAATTTGCACCAATCAACCAGAAATAAATTCTGGAGAATGTTGAATTCTTCAGTTCTGGCGAAAAGGCGTCTCTTCTGGAAAAAGTGGTGGTTAAACATTATTTATAAATGAGATGAAAGCTAGCGAGAATTTTGCTTGTTTTCTTGATTTGTTAGGAAATGGTGTCCCTTTAAAAATAAACATCAATCGTTTAGTTCGCGATGGATCAAATAAGCAAAGGTTTCTTCGTTGAGTGTGGGGGGGGGCGATTTCCACAGGACAATTAATTATTTCTACTCCCCTCTCACTATAGAAGAAACTTGTTCGGGATGTTTCTTCATGGATAAAGTTTGTGTCGTAACCAGTAGCTACTATCCGCAACCAAAAGTTACTCGGCGGTTGTTACTGCTGCCTACATCATAAATTCAATGCCTTAATCCAGACAAAACGACAAGAACTGCCAAGTGGGGGGGGCTACTTGGCCATCTTCGATAGTCACTCGAATTTTAAGTAAATACGAGTTTATAAGTTTATTCTTTTTGTGCAAACACAGGAGAGTCTGCGTTCAGGTAAATTCACATCGCACCTGTTAAGCACAGTCTTTTCTTTGCCCACTTCACCAGCTTCTAACACAATCCTCTTTTCTCTAGTCTTCTTTTGTCCCTTTTTGGGATACCTCAACGTTTGCGTAAATCCCCTGTTGGGCAATTTTGACCCCTTTTGGGTCTGAACATTTTCAGACCCTCCTAGGCCTTTTTTCAGTTGAGATCAAGTTGGGCTTCTTCTAGTAAAAAAAAAATGAAGAAAAGGCACCCGGGTGAGGAATCAAGCATCCAGGGTTACACAAGGTTTAGCCAGTGAGGTTAACCCAACCCCAAATACAGAGAGCATAAAGACCTAGAGGCCAACAAAGAGATAGGAGCTGAATCGAGGACTCACTCGGCGTGAGGAGTCTGAGTCAGCGGCTAATCCAAAGGTCCAGGTGAAGATTACCATAGTGAGAGGGGCCACCCCTAAGTCCAGTCAATGGTGACTTCAAGCGAGGCATTGCGGAAAGGGGCCGTTCTCGTGGCCCAGGAAAAGACATCTTATCAACCCCGAGACCAGATTGTAGAAATATACGTTTAATGGAGATGATACCAGATTTGTCATCACTTCAGCAATAAATAACAGTCGGTGGCTATCTTTGTTGTTTACCTACAGAGCCTCGTTATCAGCATAGTTACAGAAAACAAGGGGAACAACTCCAACATTCCTCTCTCTCTCTCTCTCTCTTCTTCCCCCACATGCAGGCCAGGCTCTGTGAGGAGTGGACATCTCTTTAAAGCCTGCCCTGCTATGTGGGAATAATCTGGACTGAGCCAGAGGAATTTTTATTGGCACATAATGTGAGAGCTGAGGGTATGTTTATATGCCCCTTATCATCACTGGAAGAGATTAAAGGATTGAGGCATGCGAGCGGGACATTACAGGAGAAACATGTGGGTACAGACATTGCACTGGGAATGGGTGTGGGCCTGGATTTGATCTCCAACTTTTTCACGAAACATCGGTTCCTAACCGTAATCCTGCCTGATCCATTGACTCTGATTCGGTATCGATGATCTGGAAGGACAGTGATTAGTTTGCCTGTAATGTTACACCGGCGGTTGAATTTTGGATAGCTACTATAGCACCATTTTGTAGAGGGTAAAGGTTATACCTCTTCTTCATTTGTGCATTAGTGGAAGCTTTCCTCACGGACTTGTTTTGTAGTTATCCATTCAGGATATTACTTGTAGAGAGTAGGTTATGAAAGAATGGAATCGCGAAACCGACGATGGAGCAAGAGCTGTGCTTGGGATCGACTAATACCTTGGATTGGAATGTTGCAGTACTGCCGGATGGCCTGGGTGCATTGTCATTATCTAATGAACCCTGCAGTTTTTAGAGCAAGCTCTGACCAGCCATTAGATTGAGGATATGATACTGAGGAAAGTCTGTAATTCGCAAACCATGTTTTGAGGAACTTCTAAAATAGGTTAAAGGAGAAAAGTTACTGAGTTCCTTTGGGGTACCATATGTGTAGATAGTTTCCGACATGTAGATATCAATTTTTTAGTGATGGCATAACTTGGTTTTAGGTGGTACGCAATAAGCCACCCAGTGAGTCTATCTGTACTGACGATGCATGCCATGTATCCGACGTAGAAGAGGTCCATTACTATCTGTTAGAAGGACCAGCCTGGGGCTGGGATATTGTGATTGGTTTGAAGGGGCGATGTTTGTGCATACTAAGCAATTAGATCTGAAGTTGTGTATAGATGCATTCATATCAGGCCAAAATAGACTGAATCATTGGCACAGGCTTTCATGCTGACTGCGCCTTGTTAGGGGCTGAGAGCAAACAACGTTGCACTTTTCGTCTGAGAGATTTAGGCACGACAATTCTTCCCTATCAGTATTAAGTTGGTGGCGTAACTCCTTGAAGTCGCTGATTTCTCGTTCAGTGAAAGAACATAGGGGGAAAATCCTCATTCAATCCTGTTAATCAGAGTTGTATAAATCTTGTCATTTCGGCCTGATGCACAAAAGTTTCATTATCCTCATAATCTGTCATTGTTTGAAGGGTTGCTGATTCTACCAAGACATTTATTTTGTGGGAGAGGTGGATATATTTGGAGAAGGGGTGTATGGAAAATAGGTCAACAGGGGCTTCCACTATAGTGACTATATTACAGGAAATAGCATCAGAATCCTTGTGCCTCTCTCCAAGCGGTGCTGGATAGTGAAAAAATACCTGAGCAATTTCTTTTTAAACTTAAAGAGGCATGGCTTGTGTATTTTACAAAGGTCCTTGTCGCCAAATACTTCTGTAAAGGGCTCATGATCTGTCACTCCTATTACATTAGAGCAACCGATAATAAATATGCGGTATTTATCTAATGCCCTGACGATTGCAACTGCTTCACCCTCGTTGGTGCAAAAGCCGCGGCCTGCAAATACGATGCGCCAGCCGTCAAGGCAACACACCGGGATCTCTTCAGTGTGGGATGTACAGTGCATCTGTAATAACAAGAAACCCATATATATGTCAGAATAGGTACAAACATGTGCGACATCCTCAAATACATCTCATTCTGCAAACTATTCAATCTTGGTAACTTGTTGAGGTCGACCTACTTCAACGCGTCACGAACTTCGCAATGTCACACTCCTCTCAAAATTAGCGGAGTAAATCGGCGAAATAGTAGTGAAACTCCTGGACTGGGAGGTCAGACAATCAGGTGAAAAGGTCACAAAAATGCACCCAGAAGGTTTTGCGAATCTCCCGCTCTGTTCGAAGTCTGTGCCCATCTGAGGACTTGACATTAAATGAACCTACTGGAAAACTTTGCAGTTCTTCCTTACGCGCATACTCGTCGATTTTCGTCGATTCGTTGGATACTCTGCTTTGCCTAGATATCTAACTATGAATCCCTAGTAGCGTTTGCTAGTCTCATGTTCCCGGTCCCTCCTTGTTAGAGAGGGCATTGAGCTGGTTCTACCTCTAGGGGATTCCCACCCCCATATTTGCCCTAACCAGTGCGAGATATTGGAAATATTTGATGGTGAAATTCCTAATCCTATAATTAGGGGCTCCCCATCACCTTTTCCTGGTAATCGCCTCGACAAACAATTAAGTTTTCCTTGCCAATCAAGGCCTATTTATTAAGTGCCACTTGAACAAAACAAGGATATATCTGTCGTAAGGTTTTGTTTTGGGTTAGTCAACCAAATAACATGGATATTTTCTAAAAGCCCAATAATGTCTCCCTTTCGAAACCTCATCAAACAAAATTTATATTTCGTTCGGAAGCAAAATCTCGTGATCATCGTCTTTTATTCATACACACTTGAAATGTCAAACAGTTCTATTTGATTCATTGATGGGGCCCTTTCAGGTGCTACCACTCCGGGCAAGGGTGGACCTAGGAGCAATGACAATGAAGGGGTATTCTGCATTCTGCAAAACTCCGGCATTACTGGAGCCTTACCATCAGATTGTTTCGTGACATATCCAGGACACTCGTTAGTGGGAGGTTTTACCCCTCTGCAGTAATACAATCGGTGTATTCTACAGCTCCAGCCGACCTGGCAACAGTTCTATTTGAAACAATGCAATTATCATAGAAATTTAAATGGTTCCAAGTATTGCTATGTATACCTAACAATTCAATTAAACACCAGTCATTTAATTACGCACAGTTAAACTTAGGGTAAAGTTAGATGTGATAAGAAGAAAAGCCTAGATCGCATAACGGTCAAAGATAGGAGAGTGAAAGCAGCAAGCTTGTTTGTAAGGAAAGGAGCAAAACGTTGGAGTAATCATTCCCTCTTCTTCCTTCTCATGGTCACTGCGGTTGGGATCCTCTTACAGGATCCCACCCTTGGTAAATCAGTTTCTTTTTTCTAGTCTCCTAAGCAGTATGAATGTTTCATGGTCCATCAATTAGATTAGATTCTTTCTACTTTTCCTGCACTCTCTCTATAATCCCTATAAGCATCTTTGCCCATTTTTATCCTGGAATAACGATTATATAGACAATATATATATATACATATATATATATATATATATATATATAGAGAGAGAGAGAGAGAGGTGGGGGAGATGACATGAAAACATACCAAAAATCGGATACAAGAGAAACCGAACAATTTTCGACTAAAATCTGGCTATCAAGAGAACATAACAAAAAAGCCGAATGGATAAGAAATATCACAAAAGAATTCGAAGGGCTCGAAGAAGGCCCGAAAGCAGAACTACACATCGATTTACTCAAAACCACACTAAAAAAATATCAAATTGGAAAACGCCAGGCCATGATGGAATACATGGATTCTGGTTCAAGAAATTCACCTCCATTCACGACAGACTAGCACTAGAAATGAACAGATTCCTACCAGAAGCACACGTACCCGAATGGATGACCAAAGAAAAGACCACATTGATCCAAAAGGACTCCCTCAAGGGAACTGCCCCGAACAACTACAGACCTATAACCTGCCTACCAATGATGAGGAACATATTGACAGCACAAATAAGGAAAGAAATTTACTACCCACTAACTAGCCGTAGATTGTTCCCTGAGGAACAGAAAGGATGCTGCAAAGGATCCAGTGGCACAGCACATCCTCAACGTGAGCAAGACCAGACGGAAAAAATTTAGCTATGGCTTTGATTAATAACATGACATATGATATGGTCCTGCAAAGCTGGATAATAAAATGCCTCAAAATGTACAAAATATCAGATGAAGTCATAAATTTTATCGAGAAAATCATGAAAACCTGGTAAGTGGAATTGACAGCAGGAAGGAGAAGCTTAGCTGAAACGAAAGTCCAAAGAGGTGTATTTCAAGGAGATGCACTATCACCGTTACTATTCATAATTGTGATGATGCTACTAAACCACATACTCAGAAAATACACATCTCACTCGAGACATCTCACTCGAGAAAACCTGGACGTTGCTAAGAAAAGGAAACCTTAAGAGAGAAACGGAATCTCTCCTAATAGAAGCACAAAACATCAGAATCTCTTCTAATAGCAGCACAAAACAACGTCATGAGAACCAATCAAAGCGAGAATAGATAAGATGCAACAAAATAGCAATTGTAGGTTATGTGATGATTGAGACGAATCCATCAGTCAAATAATAAGCGAATGCAGCAAATTAGTACCAAAGAAGTGTAAGACTAGACATGAAACGGATCACCTAATCTCGGCCAGAAGACCAGACCTTATAAAAAAATTTAAAAATTTACAAAATTGTGGACTTTACTGTCCTGGCTGACCACAGAATCAAATTGAAAGAATCTAAAAAGAAGGATAAGTACCTGGACCTTGCTAGGAAATTGAAAAAGCTGTGGAACATGAAAGTGTCAATTATACCAATCGTGATTGATGTTTTTGGTACAGTCATGAAAGGATTATTAAAGAGAGTGGAGGACTTGGAAATAAGAGGACGAGTGGAGACCATCTAAACTACTACATTATTGAGAACAGCCAGAATACTGAGAAGAGTCCTGGGGATTTGAGGAGGCTTGCAGTCACTCAAACTCCTGTGAAGGACCATCAACTAACAATGATGTAAAAAACTCTCAAGGAGTAAATTATAATAATCATAATAATAATAATAATAATATGTAAACATGAAAGAAAAATCAGATTTTACTTCAGAAGAAATATTATCCGAGAGAGGCAAATGGTGATGCCAGTTATCGATGTCTTTATATCTATGAAAGAAACTGCTTGAAAAAATTCTTTGATGCTAGTCACATGAACCCCCGCCGATGGTCCCCACCCTAGCTGAGAACCGTGATGGCTGGTGTCTCACCATCAACCATGTTGTCTCCTCGTTTAAAAACAGCCACAGAGCCTCGTTTAGGAACAAAAGGTACAGAGAGAAGAACCGTAACACTATGCCCACAAACACTGACCAGACCTTTAGTTACAACCACTGAAATCGTGCCTGCCTGTCCCGCATTAACCTTGTCAGCCACTAACAGTGTGGACCGTCCCCTTTTTAATCTTCGTTTCCGAAGCCAAGCCATGATATATCTTTCATAAATATATTGCCGTCTATGAAAATATAACAGTCAAAATATTTCATTAGATAACTAAAATAAAACGTCACATATATTTATTTTTGTCTTAAATACCTTACAGATATTCACCAGTTTTCTTGAACTCAACTTTCATCATTGACATTTAGATGAGAACCTTTCCTCTTCAATAAACTTTTACACTTCAAAATAGGTCAATTTTCATTGATACCTTAGAAAACTTTACTTGGTGAACTGTTAATAGACATTTTAAGGCGCACAAACGAATGTTTGTGCAATTCTTTAAAAATGAATAAATAAATATGTTAAATGGTTTTTGTTGAATTTTCTCTGAGCTTTTTCGTTAAATTATAAGTAAAACAATTTTTCTGGTTTAAGTCTATATTCAACTTAAGTTGGGCACCTTTGGTGGTGTAACGGTTAGCAAGCTTGACTAGCAAACCTTCACGAGTGAGTTCGAGTCTCATTGGGCGCCCCATTCGTTCGGCCTTGTGCCACATCGAAGCAAAGAGCTTTGTAAATTACTATATTCAACTTGAGTTCATATCTTCTTGGTTATCGAACCTTTAAAAATTCTAGAACGCTTAAAAAAATCATTATAGTACTGACTTTTTTTACTCGGCGAAGATCGATAATTCAGTTAGTCATATATAATTTGACAAGTGTTTTTTCTTTCAAATATTAGTATAAACGGGTTAATAAAAATATAAATAAAAGGTAACAACCTAGAAAAATGGCATTTTGTAGGACGATTTTTATCAGAGTAATATACTTAGAATGCCCTAAATGGTGAATAAGATAACTTCTAGTAAAATTTGCAATTTATATAAAGAATTTCGATGATTAAAAATGACGTCCAGTGCAAATGCCCCCCCCCCAAAAAAAACAATCATGCTAATTTTGTTGAGGCTTCCATCCATTTATTCAAATTATTGATATAATGGGTTCAACTATGAAATGCAAACCAACATCTTTCTCTTCTGCCTCAATAGAAACATCATATACCGCTGTTATAACAAGAACCCTCTAGATTCATAGGTACCCTAGAAACACATAAAGTTCAGTGATGGGATTCAAATTAATGGTATATCATCTTTCTGCTCTTTTTCTATGCAATTAATAGCATTTTAAAGCCATTCAGTTTTGTAGGTGGGGGAAAGAAAGAAACGATTTGGAAAACCCAGAAAGCAATTTTTTTTTTTATATATATATACTTTTATTTAAAACATAGTTTTTTCAGAAAATCCTTGTCTTCTAAGCTGTAGCTAAGCAGGAGCCAGTTACATATTCCCACGCCCACCATCTGGTGTTCCTGTCAGTTGAATTGATAGTCATTATTCAACAAGTCTTACCAGGCTCAACTATCATACAAGCATGGCTTTGTCGGTGGCTCTACAAATCGTTGTACTTCTCTGTACATTTCGCTTATTTTTTTCTGATGCAGTTGAAAGTAAGTATTTTCTATTATCATTGTTTCATTATTTTAATGTGAAAACTGTATGATCCCCCCCACACATTTTTTTTCTCTTAGAAAAGTTAGTTGAACTTTTTCTCCGTTTATATAATCACAAGTCATTTTAAAAGTATAATCGAAACTTAAATAAAACGTCTTTAGACTGGGGTTTTTTTAGGGGGAGGTACGTACTACAAATTTATGGCACAACAATTAACTTTCTTCAATAAACAAAGACTTTAAAACTGCTAGATTTCTCTCTTATTGCCAGTTGATGTAGAAAAATGACTTTAAAAAAAATTGTTACATTTAAAAAGAAAACCGAGGAATTTTTACTAAGTAAATCAGTTATAAAATTTCGTGCCAAATACGTAATAGTTAAATGCCTTTTTGTGGGGTTTTTTTCGGTTATAAAGTTCGTGGGCCAGTGTTTTTTGTTTTTCCTTTTCTAGGTCTCTATGCCCCCCAAGCACGCACACACACAATTTCCATCTAGCACGAGCAGATTATTCAGTGGAGAAAGACCACTTTCAGAAATATTTGTTGATAGAGATACTGATTTTTTTTTTGTTTGTTTGTTGAATTAATTTCTCTTAATTCAATGTCCTCGTAGTTGTGGAAAGAAAAGGAAAGAATTGAATATTTACAAAAACACTTCAACTCTGCTCTCCTAATATTTGAGACAGGATAAACTTTTATTTTACTTTATTTTTGTTTTTACCGCCTCAGAAAATAACATGAAATAGCGGTGGACCGTTTATCATTTTCCCCACCACCACATACACACCAAAAAAAAAAAAACTTGTCAAATAGACAAGTATTTGTTTCAATGTCAGTTTATTGACTTGTTGAAAGAAAAATTCGATACTTGTCCAGAATATTCCGTTAACAAAACTTGGTTTATATATATATATATATATATATATATATATATATATATATATATATATATATATGAAATAATTCATTCATCATCCAGTAAGTCTGTCATTTGCTTCAGGCTTTTTTTTTTCTGTTAACATTTTTAATTCTCAAAATGACATGTCGCTAGATTCTTAGTGGATGGGAGAGAGCTTTAAAAAATCTAACTAGTTGAGTAGGTAGTAGTTTTTAAATGTACTGTAAAAAAAAAAAAAAATCATATACTACTACAGACATTTCCTTGGCGGGATATTCTGGACAAGCAGCAAAAATCCTAAATCAAATTTAGTGACCGAAGAAAGTTATTAAAAACCATGAACCTCGAAAGCCTTAACAGAAACTTTTCATATATAATTATGAATGTATCCATACTAATTAAAAAAAAAAAAAAAAAAAAAAATGGCAGTCAGATAGCTTGAGTAGACCCCCCCCCAAAGGCATGAGAATCGAATTCCCTAGCCGGAGTATCACACTATGCGAAATGCTCGTTTATAAATTGTCTTTCTCTACTGGGTTTTTCTTCTGTCACCCCCCCCCCCGTGTAGTGTAATGTCTTTAAAGTCCGCTGGGCACTTTATATTGGGTAATTACAAACATTAAAATCTTTAAAAACTAGAATTTTTTTTATTTGCTAAACGATGTAAATAAAAAAAGTTTTTTAAGGTGGATTTTTAAGCTGTTATTCTGGTCACATATCACCCTATTTTAATTTATTTTTTTTCTTTGTTCACCCATATTTAAACTTTTTTTTTTTTTTTCAATCGATGAAGTGTAACTGATAAAAGAGGTTGTTAAATTATTTTCATTGCTGAAGATTTATTTGGAAAGGATATTTAGATGGAATTTTAATGAATTAATCCCAAATTCTCTTAAAAACTGAAAAACTATTTGAGGCAGGAATACAAATAAGTATTGAATAGGATTTCTAAGGTAATAGATATGGCCACATCTGAACCACATGCGTCCCGTTAGAAAGAAAAAAATTCTTCCTTCGAACCTAGAAACTATTGCATCTAGGCCAGGGTCGTCTTAACGGGCAAAACTGTGCACTGGGGGCTTTACCTACATAACCACTCGCAGGAATAAAAATGTAAATGGTCGATTCGTAGGTCCCCGGGCAACTGCCCAGCTTGCTCTTGTCCTAGTCTCTGCTTAATTTAAAAGTAAGGTACTGTTTAAAGAGCTGTTGATTTGGGAATTTTTTTTTAAAAAAACTATTAAACCCGTCTCCCTTTAGGTGAAATTTTGTTTCGAATGAATCTGACTTTCAAAACATTCGGAAATTACTCGTGGGTTTTTTGTCAGCTTTTTAGTTCACCCACCCGCACACTCTAGCTGTCATTATGGAGGGTACCCTGATAAGAACAGGGAGTTGTTGGGCGAAAGAGTCGCAAACAATGAGTAATTTGACTCTTGTAGGTCAATTTAGTTCAAAACGGTGATCCTAATTCTGCCCTTAACCCCCCGCCACTGGCCAGATATGTATCTGTCAACACTTCTAGTGGGAGACAGCACCAGGGAGAACTCGGCCTGTTTTGAAGAAAAATCGCTCTTTAAAACAGCTCATTTGTGAGGAGAAAGTCTTAGAATTTCAAGATCTACCTAAAAGATAATCAAATAATAATTGACGTTAATGTCACATTTAAACAATGAATTATGCTTTTAAAAAATCTTCAAAATTCGCACTTGTAATGTTTGTTTTTTTTTTGCTTTAGAAATATGGATGTCGACGCAACAAGACGAATCTCATCAGGACTAATTTATTTTAACACTTTAGTTATGTCCTATCACAATATTTTATCTGAATATTGTATATAATCTTAATATCCGTGGTATTAAAACCAATTGAAACATTTATTTAATTTTATACATTAGGGGATTTAAATAAAAAGGGGGGGTCAATTAACGTAGAATGTAAAGTTGCCGACCTATGCAATAAACAATCCATTAATTTTGTACACAAAGAGATAAAACGCGATTAATACTTTTGATCTGATCAATACTAAAACACGGTTTGAATATCACTAAAAATAAATGACTTTCAATGAAAGTTATGAGAATTCTTGTTGGGATGAAACCTTATGGAAGTGTGTTTATATTCTCTATTTAATTTTATGTTTCGCTTCCTTTTATTAGAGGGGGGGTTTGGGGGGGGGGTCTTTAGATAAACACAAATCTACACGACTCTTAAGTACTCGACAAACCCTGACGCACAATTTTCATTCCAACTCACGATATATGCAACAAAATTGTGGGTAAACTGAATGTTTTAAACGTCGAAAGATTATTCGTATTTTAAGTCTGAAAAAAAAAACTTGTATGCTGACATTTAAGTTTCCGAAATTGCTATT
This sequence comes from Sepioteuthis lessoniana, assembly GCA_963585895.1. Lineage (NCBI taxonomy): Eukaryota > Metazoa > Mollusca > Cephalopoda > Myopsida > Loliginidae > Sepioteuthis > Sepioteuthis lessoniana. Next base: position 1,511,886 of record OY757923.1, on the reverse strand, counting down.
GGCAGTCAATCATAAGTCAACATTTTTTTAATTTTTTTTTAGGGAGAGTCTAAGGACTAAATGAAAAATGGTGGATTGAAGCGAGGGGAAGGCATAAATTTTGAGATACAATTAAAAAAATTAAAAAAAAAAAAACTAACATGAAACCAATGACTTAAACTTACTATTATCATGATGGTGATTGTTTTAAAAAAAACAGCATATCTGAACCGGTTTTAGATCAGTCAGTGGGGCTTGAAATACGCTGACTGTATACCTTACAGAGGAGTAAGAGCCTCTCCTTTTCCAAAGGTTTGGTTGGTCGGGTTTTTATGGCATATCAACCTTTGTAGGTTATTTAACGCCAAATCCATTTTAATGCAAATAATCATTTCTATTTCAAACAATTCAGTTTAGCATGAGTACACAGTTTGTCTAAAACGTTTCTATTTCAAGCTATTCATTTTAGTCAAACAGTTCTAATTCAGTTTAGTATAAGTACAGATTCTGCTTACACAGTTAAATGTCAAAACAGTTCTATAGTAAACAATTCAGTTTAGTGTAAGTACAGTTTCAATGTCAAAAACAGTTCCATTTCAAACAATTCAGTTTACCGTAAGTACACAGTTTAATTGTCAAAAACATTTCTATTTCAAACTATTCGGTTTTGTCAAACCGTTCTAATTCAAAGAATTCAGTTAAGCATAAGTATGCAGTTGGTTCTATTTAACCCATAGATAGGGCCCTATCAGGTGCTACCATTCCAGGCCAGAGTGGACCTGGGAGCAATGGCAATAAAGCGATGCTCCACATTCCCCAAAGTTCCAGCATCACTGGAACCTCACCATCAGATTGTTTAGTGTCGTATCCAGGACACTAGATGGGGGGTCTTACTCCTCTGCAGAGAAGTAGTCAGTGTATTCTACGGCCCCAGCCAACTGGGCAATACAACAGTTAATGTCAAAACAGTTTTATTTCAGATAATTCAGTTCAGCAAAGGTACACAGTTTAGATGTCAAAACGGTTCTATTTTGAGCAATTCAGTTCAGCATAAATACGCAGTTTAAATGCAAAAAAGTAAACTCGAGAAACCACAGTTTAGTTCTATTTAACCCATAGATAGAGGACCCTTATCAGGTGCTACCACTCTGGGCCCGAGTGGATCTGGGAACGATAGCAATGAAAGGGTACTCTGCATTCCCCAAAGCTCCAGCATTACTGGAACTTCACCATCAGATTATTTAGTGTCATATCCTGGACACTCGTGAAGGCGGGGGTCTTACCGCTCAGCAGAGAAGCAGTTGGTGTATTCTACAGCCCCAGCTGACTGGGCAATCGCCAAAGGGTGTCCTAGATATGAATGAACTGCATCTGATGGTGAGACTCCAGTTTTGGGAAATGTGGAGTACCTGTTAGGATCTGACCTATGGGTCAAACAAATATCTTATAACTATGAACATACAATTAATGCAATTCCCAAATGTCTAGTCATAAAATTAACCTTCACTGGTTAAGATGCAATTATAATCAATCAATATTAAACTTTCAGAAAATTAATTTAGTTGACTAGATAAGCAACAATGAAACTGAAAGGTTTTGAAGTGTAGACGGTGATATAAAAGCCAAAGTAGAGATTATTCACTATTTACAGGAAAATAATTTCAGCTCGCTTTTGAAAAATTTTAGAAATGAACTAAGTAAATCCAGTTAACATCTTGGTACTAAAAGAAGTTTTTATTTTAAGATTAAGCGTAACTTACTCATCCAGATTTTAAAACGAGAAACAAATGAAAAATTAAGTTGTTACAATGACGAATAATTCTAACGTGATGTTTTCCAATAACCAAAATAATGGAGATACTAATAGAATGAAATATAAATGGAATGTGACACAATATCAGCTTAAAGTGAGCACTTTGCAGAAAGACTAGTGAGCTTGCAATTGAATTCCCTTATTGGAATGAAATTTATAATCTTAAGTTTTGAAATTATTCCAATTTCACCTCCACTCCAAATTTTTTCGGATTATAATCACAGAGTTCCAGACTCAGTTCTACGACAAGGGTTCAATTTATTAGAAATGTTCACACCAAATTAATTTTGAAAAATACGACTCTTACACATATGAGACTCCCTCTCTCTCGTATAACCAAAAAGATGTAAAATTGAACAACAACAACAAAGTGTTCATCCCTAAACTCCACCTAAATTTTATTTGAAACTAAATTTTCTGTTCTGTACTAGATGTTCAAAACTTAAAATTACTGATTCAAAACACTCCCACATAAGTGACGTCAACACAACATTCCTCTTTTTCACACAAAATATTAAAATATTGCCAATTTTCCGAAAATAATCTTTTTTATATATTTTATCAAATCTGACATATTTGTGTTCATTTAAATGCTAATATTCTCAAGTGTAACATGGTGTCTGTGTGCTGGGTGGAAGAGGCAAATATTATCTGCCATCTTCTGAAATATTTCAAACCAATTTTGTCAACTTCATAGGAGGAAATAAGTTTGCCGGCCATCATCAAAAGCAACCTGAAGGCTCCCTTTTCAATAGTAACTCCACCAACGTGTAAAGGAGGGTGCTACTCTCTTCCTTGGATTGCTCCACTTGCCCTTGATCCATATCTTATAAAGCTGAGTGTTAAGCAAGGAGGCATCAAGTACTTTTTTTTTTTTATACAGTCTTTAGTATGATTGACCTGGGATTGAACCCCAGTCTCCCAGACCATTGGTAAAAATAGTGAACATGAATGATTATGTAAGGCCAGTGCTTAGAATTTATGATATGGGGTTGGGGGCAGTCTACTACATGTCAGTTTTTGTAATGGTAGAGTATTCATAGAAAATGAAAGTCTAAATTGCTGATGAGAGTGTAGATCAAAAAGTATAATGCATTTAAATGTGACATCAGTTGCATTTATCTTCAGATGTAAGAAGCACTTGCAATGACATTAGAAAACCTAGCAGTGTTTCTGATGTAATGCCTCTTGCCCAATAAGGAACTCCCCTCATTACGGAAGAGTCTGTTATTGAATGATTTTGTTGCAGCTCTTGAAATAAATATTGGATTTATGAACAGAGGCAGAAAGTATTATGAAATAAAGATGACATGAAGCAACCAATGATAATTTTGAAACCATAAACCTAATATCTGTTTTTGTATTAGTATGAAAGACAGAAAACCTACCTTAAAGACAAAATATCAAGTTATAAAAACTGATGGTAAATTTGTCTCCCTTTTCATTGCATAATGATGAGCTATGGTTTTGTAAGGATTTATAAGTTAATAAATGTGAAGAAGTTACTGTTTTTGAGTCTCTAGTTGACCATTGCTTATAATTTGGGAGTGCCTGTTTACTTCGGGTTGTTAGATTCTAATCCAAGCACAACTTTTCTTTTCTGTGGTAATATGGATACTGAAGTGCTATAAGATCTAATGGATTCCCCAGTTTATACTTATAGTAATGATATTGCTTGTGCTTTATAAGTGGTTCAAATTATTAAATCATGATATCCCACAACAAATAACTTATATATTTTATATAATTTTTGCGAAAGGTTAGAAACAGCAACTAAACCTGTTAAAATGAATCCAGATAAAAATATTAGTCATTTGAAAAAAAATAATTTTAAACCTAATCAGCCACCATAGATGGACTTTTTTTCGCTTTATTACCAGCCACCATAGATGGACTTTTTTTCGCTTTATTACCAGCCACTGTAAAAGCAAGCCTGCAAGAGAGCTTTGTAAAGATTCTCATAGCATTCTGTTTCTTGTCACCTCAAACTAAAAGGTAGCTAGGAGTAAGACCCCCCCCCATCAAGTGTCCTGGATATGACAATAAACAATCTGATAGTGAGGTTCCAGTGATGCTAGAGCTTTGTGGAATGTTGGAGTACCCCTTTATTGCCATCATTCCCAGGTCCATTCTGGCCCGGAGTGGTAGCACCTGATAAGGGTCCTATCTATTGGTTAAATAGAACTAAGCCGTGCTTCTTTCACTATACTGATTTTTTTGCATCTAAACTGCATATTTATGCTAAACTGAATTGTTTAAAATAGAACTGTTTTGACATTGGAAATGCCTACTTGTGCTAAACTGAATTGCTTGAAATAGAACTGTTTTGACATTTAAACTGTGTACTTATGCTGAACTGAATTATCTGAAATAAAACTGTTTGACATTTAACCCTGTGTATTGCTCAGTTGGCTGAGGCTGTAGAATACACTGACTGCACCTCTGCAGATGGGTAAGACCCCCCCCCCAATGAGTGTCCTGGATATGACACTAAACAGTCTGATGGTGAGGTCCCAGTAATGCTGGGGCCTTGGGGAATATGGAACATCCCTTCATTGCCATTACTCCCAGGTCCACTCTGGCTTGGCGTGGTAGCACCTGATAGGGCCCTATATATGGGTTAAATAGAACTAACAGTATACTTATGCTAAACTGAATTGTTTGACTAAACTGAGTCACTTGAAATAGAAATGTTTTTTACAATTAAACCGTACTTACATTTAAACTGCATGCTTATGCTAAACTGAATTATTTGAAATTGAACTGTTTTTGACATCAAAACTGTACCTACACTAAACTGAATTGTTATATATAACTGCTTGAATAGTTTGAAATAGAAATGTTTTTGACAATTAAACTGTGTACTTATGCTAAACTGAATTGTTTGAAATGGAACTGATTATTTACATAAAAATGGATTTGGCATTAAATAACCTACAAAGGTTGATATGCCATAAACCCCAACCAATTTATGGTTATCTATGTAGTGTATTGAATAGTTATTTAATGGGTAAATTTTGGAAGATTTTTATGGTTGATGTAATTTCTCTGTAATATGGATTCATCTGTCTAGTCCTCTATTTGTTAGCATAAACAGATTCAAGTTGTTTTCTTCTAATTTTACTGGTTTATTTACTGTAAAAACTTGTTGGCGAATGTCGCTGCAAAAGAGATAAAACCATTTATGCTACCCTACTTCCTTAGCTTTTCTTTAAATCTTGCCAAATACAGACTATTTAATTTTGGTTATTATAACCTAAATTTGCAAGATATGTTCTCAAATTTTCAAATATGATATTTCTGACTTTGCCTATTATGTTCCTTAAGAGTTAAAAAAAAAAAAAAATTATGTTCTTCAATTTTTAGTCTTAAAATAACTGAAGATAGTTTTTTAAAAAAAATTTAATCAGATGCTTACTGTTACTATTATGATCACTGATTAATAAATGAAAAATTAATTTTCCCTGTAAATTGATCTTGTTAATTTGATGCCTGATACTTTATTATAGTAAAAGATGGATATCTCCTGAAATAATGTTTAATCTAACTTTTTTTTCTTTTTTTTTTTTTCTCTCCTTTACAGTAAAATGGTGTCATGTTAAATCTGACTCTGCAGGATGCAGTAATCTTCAATCAAAAAATTTAGTCAAATGCGTAATGGTAAGTTGTTTGTCTAATCAAACTTATTGTTTGGTAAGAAACTTGGCACGTGTCTTTTTATCATTAGAATAAAGTTTGGTTTTTGTTTGTTTTTTTTTCTTGGCGGAAAGAATAACTGATAAATTGTTTTTTTGTTTGTTTTTTTTCTTTTGTAAATAGATCTGTCATTGATAGAAAAACTAAAAATAAGAGATTCAATTTGTTAACAGATGTTAATCATTTGGTTAATTTACTTCAAAAGCTTTAAGAAGGAAATATAAAATCAAACTAGTCCTTGTTATTTTTTTGACTAGTTAAGTTTACTTATGTCTTTTCTTCCCAATTTAATTCTTAAATGACTCAGAAACATTGTCAACAATTTCTCATTTATAACAATATTAATACCACCTAAAAATTCAAAAGAAAATTAGTCACAAAATTCCATAATGTCAACTTGTGAAAGGGAGTGGAGGTGGGTTTTTAAATAAGTTTGTAAAAAGATAAATAATAAAGGAATATTAAGTACATTTTATGACTGGACTTATATTTAGAAATATTGTCCACTTTGATTTTTCTTTTAGCTTTTTTTTTTTTTTTTTTTTTGTTATAATCTATCAGTTTGATTTTAGGCTGTTTTCTGCTTCCTAGGTGTAAGGTACAGGTTTGCCAATTGACACATTGATTACTAGTATTTTTAATCTAATAATCCACGTTGCTGCAAAATGTTAGTAATTTAAATTCCCAATTTCTAAAGACAAAAAAAGCTAATTCATTGTCTTATGACAACTATTGTCATTTGATTATCTCTTGATCTGATTCTTTATTTACCATTCAATAATAAACTGATTCCACTTATCTTTGCTAGATGTTCCAAGAATACTGCTTGAAATTAAATGAGACTTGAAGTCTGTCTATTCTGCTTTATACATTTTAATGTTATCTTTGCAGGCTCCTAATATTTACCGTTGTATGCAATGGCTAAAAGATGGAAAGGCTGATGTTCTCTTGGTTGATGACAAAGAACTTTATCCAGCTGGCAAAATTGGCCTAAGACCATTACTTCAAATTGTTCATGAGAATTGTAAGTTTTGATATTCTCTTCTAAAAGAAACTTTTCTCATTTACAAGGAAAATCATTTACTTTTATTTTTTACAAACTATAATTATTTCAAATCATTAATGCTCCCATATTTGTTTCATTTACTTAGCTAAATCTTTTAAGTAATATAAAAAAATATATATACTAAAAGGTCATGTCAGTCCATTTGATATTGAAGAAAGCTTGAATTCTATTAATGTGATAGCTGGATAAAAAAAAAAATAATACTTTTTTTTTTTTTTTTTTTTTTTTTTTAACACTTCCCATGATTCATCAGCTAAGGCTCTGCCATTTTTGGGAGACTGATTTCCACGAATTTTTCAACAATTGTAAGTCATGCTTAGAGAAGAACTGATTACTGATAAAAAAAAAAAGACTGGAATTCTTCCAAGCTATAGCCATGTCAATACTATTGTATGGTTGCACCACCTGAACTTTAATGAGACACTTGTATAGATGGAAACTGCACAATTATGCTGCTGTTTTGAACAAATTCTTGAAGCAAGACAGCAGTTATACGGCCACTAATCTCCCATCTCACAAACCATCCAAGTAAGACAAACAAGATATGCTGGAGAAGTAAAAATAAACTTCTAAGAGACATTTTTCTGAGGACTTCTACACATAAATACATCAGCCTTGTGCAGATGCTATCTAGAGGACTTGCCAAGAGCTATCTGCATGGCTTGATAATGAAGAGATATGGTTCAGGTTAGTTTCTAGGTGGGATTTGTGCATACACCCATAGGAAGATGGCTCTCTTCATCTCTCACTGAAGTGTCAAACCATTAAGTGAATTTATTTCATCTCAATAGTATTAACTTAGATTTAAAAAGAAAATTGTTTCTAAGCCTTTTTAGGCTTAGAAACAATTTTTTTTTTTTTTTTTTTTAATCAATACTATCCCTTCAAATCTAGGAAATAATAAAATGAAATATGTGTTTTTTCGGGTGTATCTAAAAATCTCCAAATGAATTAGAAACCATCTTCTAAAACACCCCATTTCAGTATAAACTAACAGTAAAAATGGATAGAATGTCCTTTTTTAAATGCATTTTTTTTAACTTTAATAAAAACCACTGTATATCCTTTCTATTTTAATAATAGCTTATGTTAACTTAATTAAACATATTGAATTAAGTTAACATAAGCTATTTTTCTATCTTATTTCATTTGTCAGTCAACTTCATAATTCCATTTTCCCAAGATTTTTATACATTTGTTGATAAAAAAAATTACTCTTGATGCCTTTTACAATCTTTGAGGAAATCTTTTTTTCTAATAAACAATCGGGAAGACTGGAATGGTAATCTGAGGGGAAAACTTTAGATTTAAACTGTAACAATTTTTGGCCTGGTCACGTAAAGTAAATAATTATCAATCAAGATAATGATAGACTGCATGTTTTCCCTTTTGTGGATAATTGATAGTATATGATATTTATGCTATTTGTCAATCAAATTAGAAGTAGTAATCTTTTTAAAAAGTTTGTTCTACAGTATTTTCTTTCAATTTTACTACATACACTTTATTTTTCTAAACAGGTAAAAACTGTTGCAGTAATTTATTATGAGTTCTTTACTAATTTACTTGTGCAATTTATAATTTTGTAATTAATTGTACTTAACGTAACTTTCTGAATATTAAACTCAAAATAAAATTGTACTTAACGTAACTTTCTGTATATCAAAAATAAAATAAAGATAACAATTGATCCTAAATTTTGTTCTATTCTTATAAATGCAATTAATTTTTGATCTTTTAAACATTCTTTTATGTTTCTTTATTCATGCAGCTAATTTAATTGTTTCTTTTTGGGGAATCTCTGTAGTGTAGTGGTTAACATGCTCAACTTTGTAGTAAGCGAGTTCAAATTCTTGTTGCTCTTGTAACCTTGAGAAAAATATGAACGCCCTTATTCTGACCCCCCCCCAAGCCGCTATGGGTTAAGTAATATCTCTACTGTTCTACTACAATGACTTCAACATTAAATAACCCACAAAGGTTGATATGTCAAAAAACCCAAACAACCAACAAATCAACATTAAATAACCCACAAAGGTTGATATGCCATAAAACCCAAACAACCAACAAATCAACATTAAATAACCCACAAAGGTTGATATGCCATAAAACCCAAACAACCAACAAATCAACATTAAATAACCCACAAAGGTTGATATGTCAAAAAACAACTAACCCAAACCAAACTTTAAGTTTCTTTTAATTCATTTCTTGTATACACAGATATCTACTGGTATGTTGTTCCTTTTCAGAACTGACAAAGAATATTTTATTTACCTTTTTAAATAATTATGAAATTTTATTCATAAAATTTAGAATGACTTAAAATCTTATTGCTACATCACTGAAAAGTCCAGTAAATTATCCCACATTTTCATTCTATAGTGAGACCAGGTTTTTACAATTGATATAAAGTCACATTGTATTTTATAAGTATTTTGAAACCAGTAAATTCTTCAGCCTCAAAACCATGGAAGACTTAATGGTTTCTACTTGACTAGAGTTAACTTTGTCTCTGTTAAAAGAAATAAGTTAGCAGTAAAATTTTAGCTTCAATAAATACAATCTTCATCTAAAGATTCTTTGCTTGTTCTGGTTACTTAATAATAATTTTAAAAAAACAAAAAACATATCACTATTCTAGAAAAGTTAATAAAATTTTAAATTTTGTCTTGTTTCAGCTCAGGATTATCGCTACAAAGCTGTTGCAGTTATAAAAGTTAATGGAAAAATTAAACAACTGAAGGATTTGCAGAATTCTACATCTTGCCACACTGGTGCAGGAAAAACAACTGGTTGGACAACACCAGTTTCAAATCTGATCAGAATGAAAATCATTACTAAATTGAAAGACTGCTACAGCTCAACAGAAAATATTGGTGACTTCTTCATGGAAAGTTGTGTTCCAGGTGCTATGACTCCTCGTTATAATCCCTTACGTAAGTTTCTTGTAATCTATTTACTGAATATGTGGTGCATTCAATAAGTTTCCAGACTTTTTTTTTTGTACAGGCATTTAAAATTGTCATAGACTCTTGAAAATTCACTGTTATTGCTATAAATCTTATGAGATGACTGACCAATTTTTATGATTTCAGATTCAAATGAACAGCTACAGCAGGAATTGGAATACACCCTTCTAAAGCCTGATTGTCACAGCTGGTGAATTTCAAAAATGCAATCTGACACTTTAGAAGAACGATATGCAATAAAATTCTGTTTTAAACTTGGAAAAAAAGGCCACAGAAACGTATGGAATGTTTCAGACTGCTTTTGGAGCATATTGCATGAATCGAGCATCAGTTTTTGAGTGGCATAAGAGATTCAAGGAAGGCAGGGAGTCTGCGAGGGATGATGAGAGGTGTGGGAGGAGTAAGGAAGTCAATACACCAGAGTTGATTGGCCAAAGGGTTAGGGTTAGCGTTAGAGTTACTATGTTGAGGTTTTAAGGGAGTTCAGCAAGAGATTCCTAGGGAAGAGGCCAGCACTTTTCAAATCGGGTCAGTGGCATTTCCACCAGGACAATGCACCAGTCCACAACTCCATCCTTGTCACAGACTATTTGACCAAGATGGGCATCAAGACAGTTCCTCAGCCTCCCTAGAGTCCAGACCTTGCTCCCTATGACTTTTGGTTATTCCCTAAGCTCAGAGGCTGTCATTATGAGACAATTGAAGAGATGAAAGAAGCTGTGACAAAGGTCATTGACATGCTCACACAAGAGGACTTCCATGGGACCTTCCAGAAGTTGTTGGAATGGTACAAGTGCATTGCAGCTGGAGGAGATTACTTGAAGGGGACTAGAGTTTCATGAGTGTACTATCAATAAAAGGGCCCATACGAAAAAAGTCTGGAAACTTATTGAATGATCCTCGTACTAATGTAACAATTGACTTTTTAAGACCAATTTTTCCCCTTAAAAACAAAGGGATCATTCATTTCATGTTTTTGAACACGTCTAAGCTTTACACTCAATATATGATAATACCTTTTGTAACTAAAAAAAGTAGAGGTCATTCTTTACACAAGTATATATTTTCCCACTCCCACATTCACTGTCTTTATTTGATTTTTTTTTTTTGATAGATGTCATTTTTAAACAATGTAAAAAAATTTTTCAAATGTCTTTCTTTCTCTTTAAGTTCGTAACCCACCTCGCCTGTGTGGTCTTTGTAAAAATAAGACTGTTAGCTGTTCACCTTCGGATGATTTTGCTAACTATGATGGTGCAAGAAAATGTCTGGAATCAACTGATGCTGATGTTGCGTTTGTTAAACATGATACCATGTTAAATGCTAATGCGTCAGTGTACAAATTGTTGTGTCCTGATAACAAGATAATGGAACTTTCAGAATTTGATAAGTGTCACTGGGCAGTCCGTCCAAGTAATACCATTGTTGTTTCTCCTGTGGCTTCCAGTGCCACTGAAATAGGCAATGAGTTAATAAAAATCCAAGCTCAACTCAAGGAAAGCTTGAAATGGTCAAATGTAAAAGAATTAAAGAAGACAACCAATGATTATTCTACAATTATGGGTAAGTTCTCATTTAAATTTATTCCATTGAAGCCTTCATTAACAAATTATTATTAATAACTAGCAAAAATATTCGTTTAAGTTTTAACGTAATAAATATTTTTATTAAATTTAAACAAAGTAATTAAAATACATATAAAATGATTAATTTTAAAATTTTGTTTTTGTATGAAATAATAGTTGCTTTTTATACATTTCAAAATAAAACAATATTAAAAATCAATAACACCAAGTAATTATTTATCATATTTACCCAACCCCTCCGCTCGGGCAGGATATGACACAAGGTCAATTTTTTAAGCGGAGTTTCACAGGTTTGAATTCAGAGTTTTTCTTCTCCTAGACTAGTTGCCTCACCAAGGCTGAAGAACCTAGTCTGTCCTACTATTTACCCATAGCTGGAGGGAAAATAATTGGATTCATACCTTTCCCAAGGGTATTAGCGCTATGTGAAATGCAATCCGTCCAGGATTTGAACTCGTGTCGCCGTGTCCAATTCCTGCGACGATAACCATTACACCACGGGCACCTCCCGTGTAAATAATTATTTATCAGAACCTATTTTGTTAAAACCTGTTTGCAAATTATCTGTATGATGTAAACTTATATTTCTTAGTGATACACATTGCAGAATCTAAAATGCATTAATAACACCAGCTGTTTTGAAGCAAATTTAACTTAACGAGACTTTAAGAGACATCATTAATAAAAAGCTATATAAACAATGATTATTCAATAATTGAGACTTTAATGTTTAGTCTGTTTGTGCCAACCTCAGATATTATTCTCAATAGATGGTTTATTTATTATTTTAAACAGATGGCTACTATTTATTTGCAACCGTAAATTCCCTAAACAGGATGTCTCTACATTGACTTAATGATCACCAAAGGTGGCCTTTAAGCTAGTAATTATAAAATGTTTTTTATTAGTTGCATAAAATTCTAAAATTTCTTGAATATTTTTATTAGTAATGAATTTAATGTTTGTCTATTTAAATTTCATTGTCCACACTACATTTCTGTTTTATAATGTATCAAACTTTTTTTTAATTCAATTCAGGTGAAGGATTTAAAACTACTTTTGAGTATTATCATAACTGTAAAAACTCTTTAAGATGGTGTGCTATTAGTGATGTTGAATTAAAAAAATGTACAGACATCAAATTGGCATTTATGGCTAAACGGGCAACTAATAAATTGGAGTGTGTCAAGGCTAAAGATCAATATGAATGTATGCGTATGATTGAACAGAACAAAGCTGATTTTGTGGTCCTTGATGGTGGAGATATCTCTACAGCAATAAATAGGTAAGTTAGCCGATCTTTAACGGGTTTTTAAATTTTACCAATAATTTTTTACATAAAATTTTTTTTTTTTTTTTTTTTGTAAAAGGAAATTTGTAAAGTTTTATAATTAACATTTAGTGTTTAGATTTCACTTCATGCGGAAACTAATTGATTTCTGTCTAATTCTTTTTAATCAATGTCTATTTCACTGATATTTTATAGTTTTTGGGTTATCATTTTTTATTCACATTTCTTGCATGAATTTGAATTTTTAAAGTTAGAGATGTATTTTCCCTCTCTTCATATTTCTCTTAGAATTCTGCTTGTTTTTCAGTTGTAAACTTGAACCTGTTATTGCTGAAAACTATGGATTTGAAACGGCTTCCTACTATGCTGTTGCTGTAGTAAAGGCAAATGCTAATTTTAATATCAAGCAACTAAAAGGTTTTCCTTTTTGATTATTTTTTTTGTTTGTGTTCATGTTTTTATTTATAATCTACCATATAATTAAAAGCAGGATAAATGGCCATTTAAAACAATTCATAAATTTAATTACAACTGTCTCCATTTAACTTCAGTAATCTGAGATTTTATTGCTAATTTGTGTTGCAGGTATGGTGCACTTATGTGTACCATGCCTGCAAACCAGTATAATTTGCTTTTATTTCTGACAAGTATACATAATACTTTTCAGTGGGCACCAGGCCCAAGAAAACCAGTATAATTTGCTAACAGAAAATTAGACTTGATTATGTTAAAATCAGTTACATTTGTTATATATGAGCCATACAGATTGTATGTGTTTATCTTTCTATTTTTTTTTTTTCTTTTTTTTTTTTCCAATCAGGCAAAAAATCCTGTCATACTGGAATTGGAAAGACTTCAGGTTGGAAAACTCCCATCAGTTACCTTATAAAGAATAAGATGCTACCAAAGGGACACTCTATTCCTGAGGAGGTTGGGAAATTCTTTTCTGCTAGTTGCGTCCCAGGAGCTCTAGATCCTCTCTACAATAAAGATAAGCATAATCCAAAGAGTCTTTGTGCTTTATGCCCCAATAACGGTTCTAACTGTCAAAGAAATTCAGAAAATAAATACTATGATTACAGTGGCGCTTTCCGTTGTCTTGTGGAAACTGAGGCTGATGTTGCTTTTGTCAAACATGCAACCGTTCCTGAAAGTACAGATGGCAGAGGTACACAAGATTGGGAAAAGAATCTAAATTCAACTGACTTTAAACTCTTATGTAAAGATGGAAGCTTGGCTCCTGTTTCTGATTGGCTTAAATGCCATTTAGCTAAAGTTCCGTCCCATGCAATTGTTGTAAGGAAAGGTGATACTAAATTTGCCGAGTTGCTCTTTCGAATTTTCAACAATTTTGATTTGTCTTCAGAAGAGTCTATACAACTTCTTTTTACATCTCATGGTGGAAAGAACTTATTGTTCAAAGATTCAACGAAAAAACTTTCTCAAATTAAAAATCCTAATGAATTTTTGGGAAAGGATTATCTTGAAATTTTGAAAGTCTTTAATTCAAAACTAAATGTATGTTCTGGGTCAAGTCCTATAACAATGTCAATAATTCTAATGCTATTCACTTTTATAAATTATCTTGCATGAATGTTTTTGATTTTTTTATTATAATAGTCTTATCTGAATTGGATTTAATTCTTTGTTGATGATGATGATGATGACTATTGTAAATAATTTTCTATTTTTATATACTTTTTTTGTATGATTAATTCTACTCCTATTCAATGGAAGTAACTTTTAAAAAATGTATTAACATGTAAATGCTATGAGAAAGAATAAAATGTATTTTTTAAAGATATTTAAATTATTTGTTTTTAATGAGAAAAAATGGTTATCAATTTCCAATCAAGAAAAACTTTTGTTCTAAAAAAAAAAAAAAAAAAAAAAAAAAAAATTAATACATTATCAAGATGTACTAACAGCACAAATTCCTTTGACTCTATCTTGCCATCTGTCCCTATTACTCTTCATAACTCCTCAAGATAGCATCCTGTTTCTGCACTGATGAATGTAAATTTTTGCTGGTTGGCTGACATAATTATGTCCATATGTAAAACATTGTTTATGAGTTCACCCTTACTTCTTCAGCATGTTTTGCTCGTCTTGGATGGGGAGTAAGTCGCCATACACCTGCTATTTTGTAAAGTGCCGCTTGGATTTGTTCAAAATGGCATATGGCATCCTTGTCTAGTTTCCATCTAGCTTTTTCTTCAGGTGCTTCATTAAAGTCGAAATTTTTAAAGCAGGGTTTACTCTTGACAGGTTAACGACCAAATGGAAATCTGATAAAATGTGAATACTTATTGTATGGTTGGTCCATATGAACTTTCTTGATGTTTTGTCTGAATCATTCACACTACCAGCACCTGCAAAAATTTCAGCAGTGGCATTGTGTATATTTCAGTTTAATAAAAAAAATTACTAGCAAGATTATTGAACTGGAGAAAAATTACTTAATATAACTGTTAAAATGTACTTTTTTTTTTTTTTTTTTAAATTTAACAGAAACTAGGGGTATTCTATACATATTTTCACAGGTTAGTGTCCAAGGAATTCATTCTGTTTTTTGGTTAAAGCTCAATTTGTTTAAACAAGTTATTTATATTATATGAAGATGTATAATCACATGGGGGGGGGGATCTTTTATTTATTTTAATCTGTTTACATTATTAATGTTCAAATGTAAATTAAGTTGCTGTTTTATAGTGTAGACATTGAGGCATGCTTTAAAGTAATGGTTTACTGTCATAAGAGACCTTGTTCAAAACCTGAATGAGGCTATTGATGTTTCACTTAAGGTTCATGCCTTTTCCAAGGGCATTAGTGCAAATCTCTTCTGCCCCGAGAGTAAATAGTAAAAGAGACTGGGTTCTTTGTCTTTGGTTTGACAACCAGTCTAGTTTTACTGTGCTTAAAAATTGACCTTATGCCACATCCTTACCATGGTGGAAGAGGGGTTGGGTAAATTCATAAACATTCAAACAATTATCTCCACTTCTACCTAATTAAAGAAACATATTGCATATTGATACCAAAGTAATTAATGTATCTTTTGTACAAATTGAAAGTGATACAATACAAAAAAATAAATCTTTACTATTCATAAATTTGGGAAAAATTCTGATATGAATTGATTGCAAAAATAAAGAATTTGCTTTACTAAAAGAAACAAACTTGTGTAGAAATTTTAACTGTAATAAATTATTGTGCTATTGGTAAGAATGAAGAGAAAATTCAGATATTAAATTGTATCCAATGTCCCGAACCAGAAACTTGTTTAACTCTGTCATAGAAAATGACACGGCAAATATTTATTGCATAATGCTCAAAATAAGAAATACAGACAATATAATTTAAAAAAAAAAATTTATTTATGAAATATGTTTATATACAAGATGAATGTAGAACCAGAAAAAATTCAGATCTGATATAAAACTGCTTTAAATACATATAACCCACAAAAAGACAGAAAAATATGTATCAAGTCTCCACGTGCAACTCGTAATGGGTCCATTTTTCCATCCACACAAAAAAAAAAAATTCCTTAAAGTTTTAAAATATCATTCTGTACATATGTAAATTGCCATGACAATTGATCATCACATCAAAATACATAATGGACAAATTTATTTTAATGAAAGATGCCAGTCCAAAAATGCAATATTTTTCTTTTTCATTTTTATTGACATAAAAAAATTCAAATCTAGTTTAAGATAATAAAAAAAAAAAGTGATGTGAAAATAATTTATTTCCATCACCCCACAACATTTCAAACATATATTCTATATCTGAGGATCATGTGGGGGGGGGTATACCAATTAAAAGAACAGGTATGTACAACATAGAATCATTTTTTCCTGCAAGTAGATTCATGAAGTGTATGGGGGAGGGAGTAAACAGTCTTTTTTTTTTTTCTTTTTCATCATTTCCACTGGGCTGGTTAATGTGTAATAACCAGGCACAGTCATCTCTTGACTATCAAAAACTCAATGACCAAAAAATCTGAAAGAAAAAAACATACAGGTAAATATTTTTCTATCTTTTTATGTAATAAAAGAAAATCATGCAGCCTTTACATAATAAAGATATTTTAAGTTATGCAAAAAAAAAGTCTAAATGAGCATTATCTCCTTTAAAATACTGGAATAGTTTTCCTAATGAAAATGAATTGTTTAAATATTTTTATAGCCTAAAATAGATTTAATTTACAGCAAAAATTATATTCTACATATATAGGGAACAAAACTTTTTTTCTCTAATAAAATCACAGAAACACTTTAAACTGAATATAAGAAATTTCACTATATCATGGTATGTGTTAGAAACCTAAGGAATCCCTCCCTCTCCATTTGGGACTTTTCAAATTCCAAAATAATTGTGCTACTACCATTAATGTGTTGTGGTAATCTCCGAGTTAAATGTTGGTTTGCAACAACCATTGAATACATGAACCAGTGCCTCCACAACTTCTTGTCAAACTAATGAGGATGAACTTACAAGTATCTCTACTTTGGATAACCCAGCTTCACCCACATTGTGATCTTCTGAACTTGGAGTAAGGCTCAGGCACCAAACCGTTATATAAGTCAGAATATTCAAAAGCAAAATAAAAGTCAATTCAACAGACCAACAATAACAAAGTGTTTATTCAGTCTGGGAAAATGATTTCAAGTATGATTCTGCAGGATGCTGCAATTTTCAGTCAGTTCTTTTAGAAATGGTAAGAAATGGATTCTTGAGATCAACACCAGTGGTATTTTTAGCAGCTTTAAATTTCAGCCAAACAACTCAGCTCAGTAACTTTCAACAATTTGCTAACTATTTCCAACCACCACCAACTTCAGGTGATGCAACCAGTAACTGCTCTGCAGCGTCTTTCTTAAACTTTTTTCTTTCACCAAACTATATATATTAACTTTTGGTTCATCACATAACACCACTTCCTTAGTTTGATGAATCCTCCATTGAAATTGTTGCTGTTCTGCAGAAATAATTATGTCTTGACTTTCAAAATCTGAATCAAATTCTCCAATATAAAAGATAAATATCTCAACCAGCAGATATTTAAACTTAGACTAATTATACCATTAAAAGATTTATTTGACATGGTTGCTTTTTAAACTTTACAATTTTGACAAAAATTTTGGAATAATTTCAGATAAAGGAAATCTTAGCATTAAAATTTTTATCAGCGTCCCAGTCACAAAGTTATTATTTTGTTACACCATTTGCACTACAAGTTCATAGGTTGGTTGAAAATCTAATACATATGTTTATTTTCAACCATAACTTCATTTTTGATTAACATATTGTTTAATTATACATTTTAGGAAAAAGATAGACATTTTCAATGCTTTTTATGATATATTAAGCATTAAATTAGTTTTTTTACTGTTTTAAATAATTTAAAGTGGAGGTCAAACATTTCCAATGAAATCCTAAATTGCCATCTGCAAGTCTCCATTTATGGTCCTCCTTCAAATATGACCCTATGAAAGCAATGACCAAGCAGAGGAGAGGTGGCTAAAAAGACAGAAATCTCAGTTTAAAAACTGAGAATTAAATAGAAAAGGAGGATTTAGTTTGCAACTGATTTAAATTAGGCATAAGCAACATAGATTTTTATTATAGTATTTTGAAAAGATTTAAAAAAAGATCTAAATATCCTCAAAAAAAGGCTATCCCTAGAACAGGCATGGGCAACCTTTCTCAAGAAGTGAGCTGAGCCCATCATCAGGCAGGTGTCACTACAAAAAGTTCGTCATTTTTCATACATCAATCATTTTCACTATAGAAGACCATACACATAAAACGTCTGCCTTAAAAATATAAAAAAAGGTTTTTTTTTCTGTTCAGTAAAAAGATCTTTTCTATAAAAAAAAAAAAAAATCAAAGTCTTGGTTTAATACTATGGCAATGTGATTAACACACAATGCAGCCGTGATTACAAAATAATTAATTTTTTTAGTATTTTTATAGTGTTTTATTATGCTACTAAGAACTATAGATGATAATGTAAAGAAACATTTTGATTTTGGGTCCGATGATTTTGGAATGATCGAAATTGTTTTTTTAAGGATGCCTGAAAACAAGTCATCTGAAGTCCTGTTTCCTATTGGTTATTGCTTATTGTTAGGGATATTCTTTCAATGAGAGGCTCCTATTTTCCCTCAAGATACAAAAAAAATGTACATTAAAGCCTCCTTCTGTATTTAATAATCCTACATAGCATATTTAGTAAGAGTACCACAACCTGTTTGGTCATCTATAGAGGACAGACAGACAAACTCCTTACAGTTATCAATATAAATGGATACTGAACTAAATTGTTGATTTCAAATCCTTATATATATATCTTTACTAAAAGCAAATAAGAATTTAAATTTTTCCTACAAAAAATAATACAAAGAATTTTCTAAAAACTGTTCAAAACATTTTTCACTCATCTGGGGTCATTAACTAAAACAAAACTAATAAGTCTCTCATTCATTGTTTTCAGTTTAGTATTAACAAAAAGTGATAGACCCAAGTTAGATAAAATCACAGGAGACCAAAGAAAAGTTTAGTCGAAGGGATTAATAAATTGATAACAAATTGGAAGTGGAGGCAGTGTATTATAGAAACAGAAAATAGAGTCCAAATTCCAGCTGAAACTATTTACATTTACTTTGCACTTCCCTTGCAAAAGCTCTAAACAAAATAGTAGGGCATTTCTGAATTCAAAAATCAGAAGCTGGAGTAGTTTTGGAAACTTCTGTGGTAACAAGCCTCTATTAGCCTTTGCTTGTCTCTTGGACAACATCCTTGGCATGGGGGGGAGAGACCTGTTGCATGGATAACCAACAATTTTCTATGAAACTCTAGCACAGATCCATTGGTCTTAAAAGACTAATACAAGTCACTAATATATACAAAGTGTGGCAGAAATACCTCCCACACTTCAATTGTCATCCACGTGATGTAAGTGAACTTAGGCAAATGCTAATAGTAACTCCATCAAGCTAATATTTTTTTTTCAGATATGATTATGGCTTAAACTGGGGAACACTGTGCATTTACTGTTGAAATGTTTTTTTAAGGCTTGTGAATCTGTAATTTGCTACACAGACAGGTTTTCATGCTCATTTTATGTAATTTTGGAATAATGTTACCCCAGATAGAAAATCAATATTGCCAACTGGAACAGCAACATAACAAGAAAAACTCTATAGCATTTATAGATTCACCAGTCTTAAAAAAGGTTTCAACAGCAAACACACAAGATGCACTGGTCCAAGCCATGACTGTAACTGTATCAAAAAAAAAAAAAAACTAATTAGGTAAGACATTAGCGAGTAGTTTACTATTTTGCTACTTGCCAAGTGACAGTTTAAAATGTGTGAGAGCTGTTTCTGCTGCATCCTTTACAACACATTCACTATATCTTGCTAAATTTACTAAATTGTCATTTTAAAATGAAGATCATCATCAAAGCAAGCTGAAAACATAGATTCCTTTGACTCTCACTCGCCATCCATCCCTATCAGCTATTATTCCTCTAGACATCATCCAATGTCCACACATAGCAGATGAATGTAAGTTTTTGCTGATTAGCCAACACATATGTGTCCATATGTAGGAATCCACTGGATAACATTGTTTGTGAGTTTGTCCTTACTTCTCCAGCAGAGCCCAGAATGTCTTGTTCATCTTTCTTGGATGGTTTATGAGATGGGAGGTAAGTGGCAGTGCAGCTGCTAAATCACAGGAAATTATCAGAAAATAATGATCTCTCATTGGAATTTACTGAGCAAAAACAAGAGTAAGTATGTTTACAAAACCAACAGGTCTCTCATTCACTGTTTTTAGTTTAACAATAACAACTAAAAGAGAGAGAGAGAGAGAGAGAAGCTAGGTAAGGTTAAATCACAAGAGGGTTAGTCTGTCAACTTTTTATTGACTTTTATGAACTGAGAGCAAAAGCTGTTTGAACTCAGTTGATCAATTCCATATGTTGCTAAACATTACACTACCGGACATTGGCCTAGGGGTTAGAGTGTTCGCCAATGGCCCAGTCATACCAAAGACTCAAAAAATGGTACTTGATGCCTCCTTGCTTAGCACTCAGCATTATAAGGTACGGATCAAGGGTAAAGTAGAGCAATCCAGGGAAGGAGTAGCGCCCTCCCCTACACATTGGTGTAGTAGCTATCGAAAAGGGAGCCTTCGGGTTACCCTCGACTAAAGGGAGACAACTTTACTTTACACTACCATACCTCTCAATAACTTTGGCATTTGACAATTTATTTTGACAAATCTATAACAAGATTACAAATATTTGAGTATTTACTATCAATGGTATGAAAAACTAAGCATGAGAAAGTAGTTACCAATGATATAAGTAAAGTTGTAGTCAAGGGCAACCAGAAGGTTTCCTTTTTAATATCTATTACACCGAGGTGTAGGAAAGGGCACTACTCCTTTCCTTGGATTGATCCACTTTACTCTTGATACGTACCTTACAATAATGAGAGGTAAGCAAGGAGATATCGAGTACCATTTTTTGAGTCTTTGGTATGACTCGACCTGGGATTAAACCCTGGCCTCCTGGGCCATTGGCAAACACTCTACCCAATGGGCCAATGATATAATCAAGTATTACATCCAAGTAATGAATGACCCCTGACTTTTAGCCACAAAAGGTGTTTTTATCATATAGGTTGGCATAGAAACAAAGTGGTTACAAAAACATATCAAGGGTAATGAATGACCCCTTATTTTTGAGGTTAAAAATTACCCATAAAAAGTTATTAAATTCCCTCTCTCTCTCTCACAAAGACAGTACAGTCATTTTTCAATTAAATTGTTAATAGAAATTCTACAGGATAAAACAATGAAGAAGATACTTACACAATCATACAAAACATAACAAATACGTTCCACAGGCCAATGAAAATGCGGAAATAGCGCAAACTCAGCAAGAATTCTCTTATTTTATCACCTGTGAATAAAAAAAATATTCTGGTCTGAAGATAGTTTGCAATAAAAAAAAATTGTACTTTCTACCAGTACCTATATGATCTTAACAAAGCTAGCAATAAAAATTTGTATTCTCTAACAGTTTCTCACCATGTGGTCTGAAGATAGTTTGCAATAAAAAATTGTACTCTCGAGCAGTTTCTCTAAGTGTTCACTTTTCTTTGTAGGGGAATAAAAAAGCAACAACTGTTTTTTTTTCTTAGTCTCTTGACATGTCAATCTGATCATGCTCCAACAAATCCTCCTCATTTCCAGTTTAATATCTATAAAATAACTACACGTTCCACTTTAATCTTCTCCTTTTTTCTTTAATCTAAGTCACATGGTTTAGTTCACGTTCCCAAATGTATGAGGGTAGAAATTGTTAGACTAAAAGTTTCAAGTGCCCAGATGTACCAAAAGTGGAACATATAGAATTGACATTTTGCAATGAGAGTGTGGCAGATGTTTTTTTTGGGGGGGGGGGTCTTGCTGTCCAGCATTGTAGGCAAGAAATTAGATTAGCATTACAGTTTGAAATCTACATCTTTCTATATTTAAACTACAAATATATTTCTCTAAAAATCTCTTCAAGAAACAATTTGTCCATTCCACCATCTTTTTGATGAAAAGTTCTGAATTTAAACTCAGTCTTAAATGATCCATATTTAAATTAGCAGAAGACTTAAAAAGTGTTGAATGATAAAAAAACAAAAAAGATTAATGATCATATAATTAATGAATGTAGAAGAAACAAGTTCATTTCTAATTATTTCTTTCATCTTAATTTCAGTTGATTTCTATCAAAACATTTTATCGAATTATTCTACGGTTATTATTAATATATTACTCGTTTATCAATGTCCACAAAATAAAGGTCTGAAATGTTAGGATGAAAAGCATCAAAAATTAAAATGAAGGAAATCAGTTAGAAAATTAATAACAATTGGTAATACTTGATGTTATAATAAATTTAAGAGAGTTCATTTGTATTCTCTATCATCATAACAAAAAATATATTGTTGATATCAAATATACAGGCTGTCTACAAAGAAAGCAGCAGTTTCAAAAATTTATTTGAAATACTGACATTCACAAAACACAGTTTTCTAAAGAATCCAATATCAGTCGTGGTGCCAAAAACTATAGCTGTTGAGAAGGCATTTTGTGAGTTTGAATAAAGTAAAACAAATTTTGTTAGTGCTATGCAATGGCACTCTAGAACACATTTCAGGAAATCACCACCAAGTAGATAATCCATCAATGATTGGTAAAAGAAATTTTAAACAACAAAATCTTTTCATAAGGGTCATGAAAAATCATCAATATCTAAAAAATGGCTGAATTGTGTTCATTCAAGTTACCTACACAACTTACAGATATCTACAAGGAAGGGAAATCAGAAGTTACAAATTTCACACTGAAATATTAGAAAAATTTAGCAAAAATGGTTAAAAATGATTCTTTCCAAACAGTGAATTGGACAAAACCATTCGTTGTGATTTCTGTAGAGATATGCAAAGGAACTGTGAAAATGAAGATAGGTTTATGGAATGTCAGCCTAATTTTCAGCAATCAGTTGACAGTAAGTTGCAGTAATATACCTCAATTGTTTCTCTACAAAACTGTTAATAAAATTTTGAAACTATTTCTTTTGTAAACATCTGATAGATTAATTTTTAGATATAAAATTCAAATGAATAAAAACAAAGAAGAAAAATGAAAAAAAATTTTTTTCTTTACCAACAGTTGGCTCAAGGGAAGCACCAAATATTTCATCTTTGTTTTTCTTCCTGGAATTTAAATGACATTTATTAAAACTGTTGATACAATTCAAGTTTTCATCATATTCTAAGATATAAGGAATGTTCCGAAAGTACAAGTATCCAGTAAGTTTATTCCAATACAAATAAAATATTGTACATTAGTTAGCTGCACTATTATGCTACTTTTCCACAGAGTCAACATCGAGAGATTGCGGCACTTGTGTCTCATTGGTGTGCAAAAGCATCAATAGACTTCATGAATAATGTAGCATCAAACAACTGCATCCACCCTTGCACTTCTGCAACAACAGGGTGTAACTGCTTCCCAGATAAATTTTGTTTAAAAATATTCCAACCATATTAACCCATGTGATAGAACTTGTGTTTTTCAATCAATCAGTTTGGGACCCAAACAAGATGACACTTTCTGATATCCCAAATTCTTGTGAACAATTTCATAGATTACCACTTTCAATAATTATATCACAAAGTTTGCATCATAAAGCTTCAGCAGACACACTGTTGTCTTCTCTAGTTGGTGAATGTAAACATCCTATATGAAGCTCACCCAGCAGATTTGTATACACCTCCATGAAGGCACTACAAGAGACCAATAGTTGCTGCTTCCTCATTACATGTCTATTATATCCAGCAACAAGTTGGCAGAGTGAATTTCTGTTGGATTTTTGTCCTTGGCATGCAAAAACCTTTTTTTACACTTTTCCCCTTCTGTTTGGCTACTGTTAATGGCAGTTGTCTTTCTTGTAATATCATCTACATACATGATCAATGTTCAAACTGTGACAAGCAGAGTATTGCATACCATTCCTGTTTCTTGGTGTGTTTACAGCTTTCACATTTTAATGCCTATCTGAATCTTTCTTCTCAGACATCCAGAAAATTGTGTACTTGATTTCTTGGAAACTGATTAAACATTCTTTCCAAGTCTTTTTAAACAATAATCTCAAACTGAATTGGCAGATAGATTTTTAAGTGCAAAATTTTCTGCCTATTTCTGATTCATTTATAAAGCAGATGCACATATTATTAAAATAGGGTACATTATAGACATACAAGGAATGTGTGTGTGTGTGTAGCATTTTTGTCACACCAGTTTTAAATTATCATCATTAAAATGAATGAATAATTATTATTGAAGAAAAGACTTTTAGGATAGAAAATATCAAGAGCTATTGGATATTCTTAGTTTTGATATCTAAAATTTTATTCTTAGGGTTTTAGAATTATTTTTTCACTTTTTAACTTAAATACACATAGTTCATATTAAAAACACAGTAAGGATTACCCAAAGCCAAATTTTTAGACCTTATTTTTCCAATGCAGGTATCATTTGGTGGAAATAAGAAAAGTTTTGGTAAACAAGCCAGAATTTGGCCCATTTACCAAAACTTTTTAAATTCCCAATGATATCTGCATTGAATTTACTTTGGGTTACTCTTACCACACTTTTAAATTGGAGTAATATTTAAAACTGCTTTTTTTTATTACTCATATATTATATATGTCCGGGTATTGTCCATTTTACCATCCAAAATAAATTTCACAAACACTGAATTATCCATCTTACATTTTTTTACTCTGCCTCATATCCTGATCATATATTTTTCCCTTAAATAATTATTCTTAGCAGGGGGAATTTTATTTGAGGGAAAAAATAAGACAAAGTAAAAAAAAAAATATCTGGAAGTTAATTCAGAGTTTGGGATATAAATTTTGTTTTGAACACTAAAATAAACAAGACCCTAGAATACAATAGGGAATATTATAACAAAAAGTGAAGATTATCAGAGACCTTCATAGGGGTTGGATTTACTGGCCAAATAGAGAAATAAGAGATTATCAAAATGATTGGTACTTACAATCTGAAGTTGACAACAGCACAGGCATTCACCAATAAAGTGCTAAAAAGATTAAATTAAATGGAGATTCGCATTTTAAAACGGTTGTTTTATTTTAATACAAATTTAAAAAACAAAAAGTAGATGAAAAGAGAAATAAAATTACTTAAGTTCATAGAAAATTATGAGTTACACAAAGTAGTGGATTCTTTCGTGCAAACAATATCTATATGAAAAAATGACAATTAAATACTGGATGCATTTAAGTATCATCTAATACTATCCGGGATTATTTGATTTTTATAGCAAGAAATTGTAGGTGTACCAATTAACCTAGACCTGGCCAACTATTTACATACAGAAAGTTTGTACCTTGTGTAAAATGTGACTTTCTAATATTAGGCTAAAATTCAAGTCTCAGAAAGTCACATGATACACGAGTATATACATTATATAAATATATAACAAAAATATCAGAAAATTGAAGAAAATCTACAAAAAAAATGTTCTTTTGTTAATACAAAATTATAATGATGAAAACGAATAAAATGCAAAAATCTTTACTAAAGATTTTCCGTAAAATAACTTTCATTTTTTTTTTTCAAGCAAATTAAATCCTGACACAATTCAAAACTGATCGTTACTTAATACTAATTTCTCCATAACAAGAAAAAGAAAAACAAATCAAACAAACTTAAAAGAATTCAGAGAAAAAAGTGTTTAATTGATAAATTCATTATGTCTCACTCAAATTAAAAACATATTTCTCTACAAAATTAGATTTAACCTCAACTAGCCACCATAAATTAATTGAGTGGTAGTACCTGTTAGGGTCCCAATTATGGTTTGGTTTGGTTTTATGGCACATCAACCATTGTTGGTTATTTAATGCCAAATCCTATTCATACATATATATTAAATATATATGATTTGGTTTGGTTTTATGGCACATCAACCATTATTGGTTATTTAATGCCAAATCCTATTCATACATATATATTAAATATATATGATTTGGTTTGGTTTTATGGCACATCAACCATTGTTGGTTATTTAATGCCAAATCTTATTCATACATATATATTAAATATATATGATTTGTGAATACATTTTGTTGCTAACATTTTTAAATGATCCCAAGCGCATTTGTTGGCACACAGTTAAATGGTTTCAAATATTGCTATCAAGTACAAATAATTCTATTTACTATTAATCATTTGTTGGCACACAGACACGAGAGGTTACAAGTAATGCTATGTAACAGTAACAATTCAATATCAGTCATTTGTTAGTTCACATTTAAACAAATATACATGTTTGTAATTTCATTTTTAAATGAGAACTAATTTGTTTGCACATGAGTATTGATATTGTTTCTATATTTAAATGGTTTCAATTATTGCAACCTCAAACTAATAATTCCATTCAATATTAATCATTTATTTTCAGGCAGTGAAGTGGTTACAAGTATTGCTATTTAACACTCATTATTCAATTCAACACTATTCATTTGCACAGTCAAATGTTTCCAATTATTGTTATGTAAAACTAACAATTCAATTTATGCACATAGTTAAGTAGTGTTATTTAAAATGAATATCTATCCAGCATTACTCATTCATTTGTATATTGTTAAATGGTCCCAAGTATTGTTACGTATAACTAACAATTGTTAAATGGTCCCAAGTATTACTATATATAACTAACAATTCAATTTTATTTATACACAGCTAAATGAGCATAAATCATTTGTTTGCACACAGTTTAACTATCAAACAGTTCTAAATGACCCATAGATAAGAGGACCCTATCAGATGTGGTCAGAGTGGAACTGGGAACAATGACAATGAAGGGATACTCCGCATTTCCCAAAGTATTTCTGGAGCCACATCATCAGATGGTTTAGTGTTATATCTATGGCACACGTTATTGGAGGGGGGGGGTCTTACCTCTCTGCAGAGATGCAGTCGGTGTATTCTACAGCCCCAGCCAACTGGCCATCCCAATTATGGGTCAAATAGATCTTTTTGAAAATTACGAGTGTTAGATAGGAATATTTGAAACTAAAAGTGTACAAATTATTTGTATTAAATAGAAATACTTGAAACCATATAACTGGTTTCATATTTTAGTCGTTTAAGCTGAAAAATTAAATGAATTCAGGTGGCCGACTTTCCAAAGGAACACCTACCCGAGCACTGAGGTAGCAAGATCGTGGTCAAATTCACACGTCTGAAATGGTTAGCAAGCTAGACTAGCAAACCTATACGAGTGAGTTCGAGTTTCATTGGGTGCCCCATTCATATGGCCTTGTGCCACATCTAAGCAAAAGCTTAGTAAATTACCATAAAAGAAAATGACAATAGAGCGAAACTATTTTTTGACACTTCCTGCCACTACAAGTGGAGACTCCTGTTTTGAACACAGTTTCAAGCATTCCTATCTAATACAAATAATTTGTACACAATTAGATGGTTTCAAGTATTCCTAATAAATACAATTTGAAAATCGTAAAAAGGTTTAATATTTGAATGGATTTAATTTACAACAATTTTCAATGTAAAGCAATAACCCCCCCCCAATACAAATCTGTTTAGTTTTCATGACAGACGCGTAGATTTTTCATTCGAGATATTTCAATCGAATTGAGGTCATACAAATAATGTCTGCTTTCATTGAATAAAATCAAGAAATTTATTAGAGAAAATAATTGTGATTGACAGAATTAGAAATAAATTCAATTTTTTTCTTTTTCATTCTAATCTAATATTAACACCAACACTAAATATCGTTTACATTTAAACATATTAAGAAAATGTATATCTACCCAAATAGAATCAAATCCGATATCATAGTGGAAGTATTTACAGCAAATCAATGTTAATGGCAGGTCAGTCAAAGGGATAAAAAGAAAACCAAGAAGAAACTATGAAAAAAAAACCAGATTACTGAATAACACGGCAAAAATGCCACATAACTCAAAAATCAAGTGACAGACTCAACTAGTCGATAGTCGTTTTGGGCGTCAATTTTTACAGCCGCATATTCGTATTTTAATGTATTTTTTTTTTTTTTTTTTGTAACTTGATAAATTTTGAATTTTAATATTATCCATTACCAAAGGATAAAATAAAATACTATTTTCGTTATATTTATATTAAAAACATAAATGTAATGAATTAGAACATCTGCTACTTAATTATCCTAAAGAAGGTACTCTTGGTGTAACAGTTAACGGCATAGGAAATAGACTTAGCAACCAGAATTCAAATCCTAGACGAGACTGTTTGCGTTTCAACTGGCGCCTTTGGAAAAAGCATGAATCTTCTCCACCCCCAAGTTATGAGTAAATAGTAGACTAAATTGAGACCTTCAGCTTTGGTATGGCATCAAGTCTAGGAGAAAGCAACTCTAAACTGAAACCAGATGTACTCTGCTTAAAATTGACCTTGTTTCCCATCATGCTTGCGGCAGAGGTCTTGAATGAATATTATCATCATCATGTCGCGTTGCCAGCATGGATCTCTTTGACCCTCTCTCACCACCTTTCTTTATCATCCATCCCTCTTGGAAGGTCTTCCAGGATATATCCTGTATTGGCACAGAACTGTTGTAAATAGATTCTAGCTGGTCGTCCTGCCTTTGCTCATCCGTGTGAAGGGGTTCACAGAAGTATATCGCTGATGAGTTTGTCCTTACTTCTCCAGCAGTATCCTGCATGTCTGGTTCATCTACCCTTTAATAGATTTCATGATGAGTGGGAGGTGACAGTGCAGCTGCTGTTTTGTGGGGTGTTGCCTCCAGGACTTGTTCAATATTGCACACAGTATTCTTGAGTAACTGACATCAAGCTTTTTCTCCATACGTTTAGTTAGCATCCATGTAGTGCATCTATATAGCAGTATTGACATGACAGCTGCTGAGAAAAAACTGCATTTAATTTTATTGATCAGGTGTGACTTCCATATCGACAGCTGTCCATGCCTTTGCTAGTTGCAGGTTGATGTCTTTGAATGAATATATATTTAGTTAACCTGGGTAAAATCTTTACATTTTATTATTCACATAATTTCTAATGGGATTATTTATGAGTGGATTAGCCTTTTAAGATCAAAGTGTAATATATATACATGTTTTTGCCAACAATTGAAGGGTTACAAACCAGAATCTGTCAAGGATCAAATTTTCTCTGCTTGGTCTTCCTGCTGAGATTTAAGCTTCTATTCAACTCCTTCAGCAAGTGTGTTCTTTTGTAAGATGTGGTAAAATAAATGAATGGTATTATTAAATTTTTATCCAAAGTACCATTTACAAATAAAAATACAATAGAAGCATCCAAAAATTATATACAACTCATATAAGAATAAAAATAATTGTTGGAAAAAAATCAAAATTGAATTTTATTCATAGATATTAGAGCATTTTAAAGTTTTAAATTCTCGCATAAAAAGTTAATAAAATCTCTCTCTATTTTAAAAATTTCACCCAGAAGTGAATTACCATTCCCTTGTGAGGAGGTAAGCACTAAAAATTTGCACCAAAAATAACAACTAAACATTTTTGTTCATGACTTCTGTTACGTTCAAAATGATAATAAAAAAAAGGTGTAATCTAACTATTTGGAAAAAACTGAATTCATTTTGTAACGTTCTACTTCATAGCATGAAAAATTTTTAGGAAAGTTCTTTAAATGAAAGGTGTACAACTTGAAAAGAGTAACTGGCACTATCTGATATCGATAGAGTTAAAAGATACTCAAAATTGGAAACCTGATGGAGAAATACAGACATTGAAACCACCTAGGCAATACAGAAAAGATCCTTTACTGTCCAATGTTGTTATAGCTGTGGGTCCACTGTTTTGATTGGCTGATTCAATTTTTCAAAACATTCTCATTTCAACAAAATTAGATTTAAATTCATCAAAAGTTGTTTGTTAGGAATTTTTATAACCTTAATATCTTAAAAGTTTGTGAAGGCTAAAAAATTAGCATAATACAGAACTATAAAGGTTTTCTAGTCTCTGCCAAGTTACATTTGATCACATATCTTTTTAGTGTTATCAAGAGAAGTGTATGTTTTAATCATGAGAGTCCTGTGGCACATAAAATGGGGAAAGTTGAAGCAGTTTGACTCCTTTATCACAGGTAGCGATCACAGAACCAGGAGAATTTTTTGGCCTGGCTCACATGTATGTGGGATGTATGGACACTCATGTTAACTTAACCCTGTGCTTAATTTGCCTTTATAGATAGGCTAATATATTCTCTGAATCAAATCTTTCTTATCAGGCCTTCTAGCTGAAATCAAAGTGTAATAGTTCTTCCTCACAATTCTCATTTTCATGACACCTCATCATTGCACAAGCACAAAAGGGAAAAAAATTACAATACTGTTTTCTGGGACTGGAGATTTTGGGCCATCCTACATGTATGCATATGGGTCTCCCATATTAAAATGACTATGTGTTTCATTCTGTCTATTGTGGGGGGGGGGGTAAATAGATTTCAAATCAGAGTGAAATATCTGCCTTGGTTATTTGAAAAAACTACAAGATACAAATTATGCTGATGAAAGCAGTTGTATAACAACTTTATTGAAGTTGAATACTACCATTTTGTTGGAAGTTTTATGTTGGTGTAAGTTAAGAAAGAGGAAATAAGAAGACAATTCATGATAAATTTTATTAAACTATAGCAGAAAGAATTTCAAATTATTATTTAGTGCGGGAATTATTTTGGCCATTGGAGCTTCGAATTTATATATCTTATCCAATGAGAATGACTGATGCCATTCTGCCCAGGTCACCTCCCCCAGGCAACATAAAAAGGCTGTGCATTGCTCCCTCGATCTCTTTTCGCTTCCTCCTTGCTAGCAGCAAGGACAGACCAGCCAACATGAGAGAGAACATTCCCTCTCTCTCTGTCTCTGTCTCTCTCTCTCTCCCCCCTCTCTTTCTCTCTCTCTATCCCGGGCCGATTCCAACAACAGAGAACATTCAACATTTGTTCCTCTGCTTCCTTTAAGAGACCATTCCTGATCAATTATTTCTCTCTTCTAAAACAAATGGATATCAAAGCTTCTGGCTGAGTATGGAATTCCTGCACAGCTATTTACAACTGTCCTTCTTCTATTATAAAGGAAAACTTCGTCTCAAGCTGCCATTAAAGCTTCCCTTTTGAAAACTATCAATATTTTCATCAACGCTTTCATTATTTATTTTCTTTCTTTTAATATAACAAGAGGCAACAGAACTCTATAACCCCAACTGCCATTTTTGTATAAATGGTAATATTATCTGCCCACATTTTATAAAACTTTACAGGAAATAAGATACAAAGACAGGGAAAATATCTATGTGAAAGTTTTTGTGATAAAACAAAAACTTTGTAAATGTCTGTAATAGTAAAAAAATGTCAAAATTGCAAATGATGAAATATGTAGTGTTGTGTGTTTAGCGTGCCACTGGTAAAATGCCAGCCTTTTAACTGGGAGTATTTGCAGAAGGCATGAAACAGACATTTTCTTGCAACCATCGGCTATCTGAAAGTGAAAGAACTAAATTTGTGCCTTTCCTTAAATACCTGGATGCATCACTATGGCAACAGATGCTATAAAAGTCATCTTGCAGACAAGTGAAGATAATCCAAAGGGTAAAATTTGATACCCCTGAAAAGAAATGAAAATCACATATTATTTTATCTTAACTTATTTTTGCAATAGATTTAAATCTCCACAGGCACAGATACTACACAGTTGGCTGCAGTGACAGAGATTGAAATTTTGATTCTTTATTAAGCAATATTGAAGTTACAGACAGCCAAACTAAGAAAGGAACAAAACAAAACAAGCAGAAAGTCACACTGTTGTTTCTCCTTGGGTTGGGAACTCTTTTTGGCAAGATTTAAAAGAAAAAAAGAGAAGGAGGTAGAGGAGCATAAAAGGATTTGTCCTTTTTGCTGTGACTGCAGTCAATAAATTTTCTCTTTAGTCCCCTTGTTTGCTGGCACAAACAGACACATTTTATTTTCTTCTGTTTTACTGGTTTATCAACTGTATATATAAAATGAATTAGTGTCACATGAACAGATACCATGGCCACATGACAAACACCTCACTATAAATTCAGTTGATAAACTAGTATAAAAAGAGGAAAACAATTTGCATCTGTTCATGCCAGCAAACAAGGCACTACATACACGGTTCATTAAAGAGATGTGTGTGTGTGTGTGTGAAAGTAATGATAATTTGTTTTAAAAATATTACCCATCAAATGTAACCATCAAAAGTACCCATTAAAATTGATGTCAAGTTTTGTTTGTTTTGGTTTCTTTGTTTTAATGGCACATCAACCTTCATGGGTTATTTAATACCAAAGCCATTCTTGTAAAAAAACAGCAATAATACTGTATGATATATCCTGAGGTGGCAATAATATAAGGATAATCAAGAGATAGTATTCCGTGAAAGGAAATAAAGGAAATAATAGGTACTATATGTTTGAATAAATAAAGAAGATGTTTATTGTAATATTTACAGAGAGAGTGTTTGTTCTTCACGTGTTCTGTCCAGGGTGTCTCTCCGTGTATCTCTGTCCGGTGACTGGTGACATAGTTCCTCATTTAAACTGTTCCGGTGGTGATTACCTATCTCACCATAACACCTCCCCCTAAGCCAATTTTTCCCTGGAGAATTTGGCTTAATACCGTTTGTTTTTAGGTTTGGGGCTCAGCCGGTTGACTTTTCTTTTTACCCTTGTACTTTTTCTCCTCAACATCGTTTGAGGGGGTGGAATTGGTGATGAAACTGGTACCCTCGGACCTGGAGTAGAAGATACCACTCTTGGAGTAGGTTGTGTTATGGGTAGAGGAACATTAAAAGAGTCATATAGTACCTCCAAGGGGAGTTCATTATCTTCTGCCTGTTTGTAGTCATCAGTGTGTCGAGGTCTTAGCTGATTTATATGCCTGCGACAGTCAAATTTACTACTTCTTACAGAATATAACACATGTCCAATTCTTTTCATAATAATCCCCTCTTCCCAAAAGCTTTTCCCAGTCTTATAGTTCAAGAAGAGTATTTTGTCACCAGGTTTGTAGAACCTTGTCGAAGGATTTTCTCTTGTTGCTGTTGTCTTGTTTGTATTTGGTAAAATCCTGTCAAATATGGATCTGATTTTTCGTGTGAACATTAGTTCAGCTGGTGACAAACCGGCATTAGTGTTCGAGTTAGGAGTGATCCTGTACACAGATAGAAAATTTTCAAGACTCTTCTCATCAGTGTCCATGCCTTGGTTTTTCTTCTAAGCTCTTTTGAACGTGTCCACAAATCTCTCTGCGAGACCGTTTGACCTTGGATGGTATATTGCCGTTGTTAAATGTTCAATGGATAGGGCCTTGCAGAATTCTTCAAACTCTTTGCTGGTAAATTGGGTGCCATTGTTGCTGACAATAGTTTTAGGCACTCCAAAGCAACTGAAGAGGAGTCTTAGTGCATCTATAGTACTCGTTGATGTCGGATGTTTATACTTAAACACTTCCGGCCATTTTGTGAAACTGTCAACGACTACTAAGAAATAATGACCATTCAAAGGACCTGCATAGTCAATGTGTAACCGAGTCCACGGTGTATCCGTCTTCGGCCACGGTTGTATTTGTACAGGTGGTGCCTTTGCTGCTAGCTGACACCCTTGACACTCTCTTACAATTTTTTCAATGTCCCGGTCCATCCCAGGCCAATACGTATATCCGCACATTAAGGCCTTCATTCTGGACATGCCTGGATGACCGCTATGGAATTCTTTTAGAATCCTCCTCTGTAGTGTGGTCGGTATGACGACTCTGTCAGCATACATTAAAGTCTGCGAACAAATAGAAAATGGCGAAATTTTCAAGTCTTTCTTCGACTGTTCGTTTAA
Organism: Sepioteuthis lessoniana; assembly: GCA_963585895.1. NCBI lineage: Eukaryota > Metazoa > Mollusca > Cephalopoda > Myopsida > Loliginidae > Sepioteuthis > Sepioteuthis lessoniana. The sequence continues at coordinate 1,477,939 of OY757923.1, read as the reverse complement.
CTGCACCTGTTTTTTCATTTTTACAATGAATTCATCTGTTTCTGCTGCTTTGTTGATGTCATCTAGAGTCACTGGTAACTCTTGAATCGTGTTGCACAGCAGTCCGGAGAGTTCTTTTTCCTCTCTCAATGCATCTATCACTGTGTCCTCTAAAGGTTCTGCACACTTTCGAATAAGTCTGGAGAGTCCATCTGCATGTCCAATATTTTTGGATGAAATGTACTCCATTTTAAAATTATAATTCAACAGAATTATGCTCCATCGTTGAAGTCTGTTTGCAGTGTGAGTGGGTATGCCTTTTTTAGAGCCAAAAATAGTCAACAAGGGTTTGTGATCAGTCTGCAATGTAAAAATCCTGCCATGAATGAATCTGTGGAATTTTTTAATTGCATAAATGATTGCCAAGCTTTCTTTTTCAATTTGAGAATAGTTTCTTTCTGCAGGCAAAAGTGATCTGGATGCATGAGCAATTAGCTTCGTTGATCCATCTTCAAGTCTATGGAGAAGTACTGCTCCTAATCTGATGCCACAATCAATTCCTTCTGTGGATCAAAGTGTGCCAGTGCTAAATCTGATAGCAGGCATTTCTTAATCTCTTCAAATGCACTTTGGCACTCTTTTGACCAAATCCACTTTTGTCTCTTTTTTAACAATTCGTTCAATGGTGCTCTCAACTTATGCATTTTTGGGATATAAATAGCATAATATTGTGCTAAACCCAAAAAAGATTGTAACTGGGCAACATTGTTAGGTGCTGGCATCTTCTCAATGGCTTCTGTTCTCTGAGGATCCAGTCTTCTGCCTTGGCTGTCAATGATTTGACCAAGATATTTTATTTGTTTTAAGAAAAATTCACATTTTTCGGCACTCAATTTGAAGCCGAATTCCTCAATTCTTTGGAAAACTGTTCTGATGTGTTCCTTATGTTCCTGTACATTTTTACTCTTTACAAGAATGTCATCCAAATATGCGATTGCAAAACCTAAATCGGCAAGCATCGTGTCCATTATTTGCTGAAATAACGCGGGAGCTACTTTCAAACCAAAAGGGAGCCTTTTGAGTCTGAAGAGTCCTAAATGGGTATTAATACACAAATACTTTGAACATTCTTCACTGACTTTTACCTGAAGGTAAGCCTCAGATAAATAAATTTTGGAGAAAATTTTACCTCCATTCAGCTTTGTAAAAATGTCTTCAGGGGATGGGAGTGGATAACTATGATCCATCAGACAATCATTAAGGCCTATAGAAAAATCGGTGCATACCCGAATCTTCTTATTTTTCTTTTTAACATACACAGTGGGGCTTGCCCACTCAGAATAATCAACTTTTTCAACTACACCATTTTCCTGCAGTCTTTGCAGTTCAATTTCAATATCTTCTTTTGAAGAAAAAAGCACGTTTCTTTTTGGTTTTAAAACAGGTTTCACATTTTGTTTTAGCTCAAAATTCACTTCGGTCTTAGTGCACACACCTAACCCCTCAGAAAAAACCCTGGGGAATTCACTTTTTAAGACAGTAAGAAAATCCTCATTTTGTTTAGAATTTTTCTTTTCAGATACACTAACACGGTTACAAAATGAATTTATGGGTAGCTCCCATAAATCAAACAAAACGATCCAATCAATTCCGAAGAGGCAAGAATTTATACCTGGAACAACTGACACTTTTGAAGAAAAAGTTTTCCATCCAAGAGATACACTGCAATTAAACTCTCCCTTGAATTTTAATCTCTTTCCGGATACTCCTTTGGCAATTTTAGACGTTTTTTCCAGTTTTGGACACCCAATCCTCTTCCAAGTCACTTCGTCGATAATTGAAATATCACATCCTGTATCCAAAAGTAGCTTAACTATGTGACCATTTATTTTGGTATTGACAAATTTTCGTTCACCCCCTTGTCTCACTTCTTCTTTTGACAACACTACATTTACTTTAGACTTAAATTTTTGTCTTTGTTTATTTTGTTTAGTTCGGCACTGGGAGGCTCGGTGTCCAACTAAACCACATTTAGCGCAAGGTTGGTCTTTAAAAGGGCAATTTTTTCTTGAGTGCGAACCCGCACAGCTCCAACATTCAAAACTTTTTCCTTTGTTCTTGAGAAAAGTTTTTTGTTTCACTACTTGGACCTGGGATGTAACTTTTCCCTCTATCCTAGTAGTGTCCCTTTTCACATTTATCAACTTCTGACATTCTTCTGTCACTTTTTGTAAGTTCATTTCTGGATCTTGCTCCATAATTGATAAAATTCTTGACCTCAAATCCTTGTCCCTCGGTGCTGTCAGTCCCTGGACAAATATGTAACACTTAAACATGTCAACTGATAAGTCTTTCAATTTAAATAGTTCACACAGGGCATTGACTTTACCCGCATATGTGACAATATCATCAGTTTCTTCTTTTTGCGTGTTTAAACATTTATATCTTGTATGAAAAAGGCTGTCTCTTTCACCAAATATCGAGCACAACATTTTAACAGTTTCCGAAAAAGGAATATCTTCTGGTTTCTTTGGCAAAATCAAATTTGTAAATTTTGTATTTTCCTCCATACCCAATTTCTGAAGTAGGAGTGTGATTTTTTCTTCGTCAGACCATTTCTCACATCTTTTTGTAAAAATCGTCTCGAACCTCCGATAATAGGCGGGAAAGGTGTCGCCTCGTTCTGCGTCGTATTTGAACTCAGCTAGTGAGTTAGCTATACCCTCTGCCGAAAAAAATCTAGACGCATTATCATTAGTTTTTTGTGACAAAATAGTTTCACAAAATAGTCGGTTATCTGTAGTTTGCTGTATGACAAGTGCTTCAAAACGCTCTTGCTGAACCAACATCTGTTTTTGAAAGTCAATTTGAGCTTTTTGCTGAGCGATTAAACTCTCAGTTAACATTTTCATCAATGCTGCTATTTATTCCGAAGCCATTTTTTTTTTTTTTTAAATGCACAAATATCAAGTCAACGTATACATAAAATTTTGTTCCAAAAAGAAGATGTCCACCTTCAACGCTTTCGTTACAAAAAAAATTGTCAACACTGAGAAATGTTCAGAAAACTCACCGTACAAAATATCGACACTTTACCAATTTCAAGTGATCCTTTTCATCTTTTTCAAATACATGCCAACTTATTTATGTAAGAAAAAAAAAGTTCCCACAGCACAGTCCTTTTTTTTTCTTTTTTTTTTTAGTAAATGAATTTACTGAGTTCGTATTTCGTCTTCGTCGTCAATTGATATATCCTGAAGTGGCAATAATATAAGGATAATCAAGAGATAGTATTCCATGAAAGGAAATAAAGGAAATAATAGGTACTATATGTTTGAATAAATAAAGAAGATGTTTATTGTAATATTTACAGAGAGAGTGTTTGTTCTTCACGTGTTCTGTCCAGGGTGTCTCTCCGTGTATCTCTGTCCGGTGACCGGTGACATAGTTCCTCATTTAAACTGTTCTGGTGGTGATTACCTATCTCACCATAACACTGTAGTGGATAGAAAAAAGAAAAAGAAAATAAATAGATTCAAAAGAAAAAAAACAAAAAACAACCGGCTAATTCAAGTGTGACTGTTTCAACACAAAGCATGGCCGACATGAATGCAACCATGACGTGCCTCACCTTATTTCAACTGTAAACCTGATGTAGTGGCATTAGCAGTTCATGCACACTGTTACCAACATCTAGACTAGATTATAAGACTGTGAGTTTGTTTCATTTTCTTTTGACAAAAAAACAGCAAACAACTTACACATACACCCTTTTTCTGTTCCCTTCTAGCATATCCCTAAAATAGTTCTGCTATCAAGGCGAGGTCGTCTGTAGTGGATAGGGCCAAAAAAAGGGGCTATCCTTATGCAAAAGAGTCATTTGCTCATTTCAGCGGTACCCTTAGACTGAGAAGAAGTTTTCCCACTTAGCTGCTTAGCGAGGTAGCACACCTGTTTACCAAGTCCCAGGGGCTTTGCATATGTGTGTTGAGTCCTGCTGCTGCTAATGATCCAACATAGACTGAAACAAAGCACCATTAAAAGCACCTATATGGACTTATCAACCCACTGAAAGTGACTCATATATTTTTAACACCTTCTCTGAGAAATGTGACCATTTCATTAGGATTAAGGAAGAATTTCCTCTCCCACAGAATGGTTGCTGAACCCAGAAATAAAGTTAAAATTAAAAAGGTTTCATCATCTTCCTTTCTTCCATCCTTTGAAAAAAGACCAAATTCTCAGTAGCCCCATAATGGAGTGGAAAAAAGTCCTTTCAATCTGAGGTATATTGCTGAAGTGGGAGCGAATTTCTCCTTTGCACAGAGATGGTCCTTTTTTTCTGTACATGCATCACTCCTACTTCTAGTGAGGAGCTTCTGCGAATTTCTGCCTTTCTTGAACTTATTCTATTTTATTCTATTTTCTTTTTCTTTTTTCTATCCCTTACAAATCTATCAAACCCATAGTTGGCAGGATAATGGGGTTTCATACTGTTTCCAAGGGTATTAGTTTAAAAGTGGATCTAATAGCAAGACTGGAGTTTGAATTTGCTTACTATGATCCTACAGTCCAGTACTTCATCAATCACACTACACGAGAGTAGACTCCATTTGATGTCAAGTTATTTCATATTTAATATTCAAAAATTGAACTGTAAAACAACAGAATAGTGACAGATTTCTTTTTTTTTTTAAGTTTCTTAAACCATCCAGCAAAGGAGAATACCATTTATCTCTTTGAGCCCTGAGTTCCTTATCATAAACTGATAAAAATTAAACTACCATGATCTCGGCACTGCTAAACTGGTACTATGGTGTGAGGGAAAATAAAAGTACCACTGGTATACCAGTGTAACAGACTCAAAGAGTTAAAATTTACTTCCAAATATTTTGGGTCATTTCCTAATTTGACTCTTTTACTTGTTCAATTTTGGAAATTTACCTTAAAAGTAAATGTAGGATGAGTGTTCAACAATATATTCTGACATTTTATTTTCATTCAGAGTCATGTTGAAAGAGGAAAATAAATGGTTGGTTGGTTGGTATTTTATGGCATATCATTTATAAAAAGAAGAATGAAGAAAATAAGAATAAAATACTCCTTTGGTTTCTTTATTTTTAATGGCATGTCAACCATTGGAAGTTATTTAATGCCAAAACCATACTTATGGAAGAACAGTTGAGGTAATATTTAACCAATAACTGGAGAGATAAAGGAATTTGTACCTTTGCAAAGTGAATAGCACAAATGGAGGTCAAACTTGATTACTCTGATATCACAATCAAGCAAGTTAGCCACGAAACTACAATTATTGCAGTAAGATATGGACACTGACCTGAGTTCAAATCCTGGATAAGAAAGTTTGCATTTCACATAGCACCAATACCCTTGGAAAAGGAATGCATTCAACTATTCTCTCTCCAGTTAAGGGTAAATAGTAGAGCAGACTGAGCTCGTTAACTTTGGTATGGCAAGGAGAAGGAGAACTCTGAATTCAAACCAGTTAAACTCCATCTAAATAATTGACCTTGTGTCACATCCTGCTTCGGTCAAGTAGTTGATAAATACAAATATGCGCTGTTATGCTGCAGATATTTTAAATTCTCTTTTCACTCACCCCCAAAAAACTGTATTTTTTGCTGAGTTTTCCTTTTATATGACATTCATGTATTTACTTGTTGTATATCATTAGGGTGCTTTTTTCTTGTACGTCCGTTACTTTTCCACAGGTCGTTACAAGTCGTTACAAGTCATTCTCTAATTGCTGTGTACACATGTTGTCATTTACCAAGCCATCCTTATTTCCATTGATGATACAATTCTGGGAATCCATGTACTCAAAGAAACAAAAAAAAGAACATATAAGCTGCCACACATAAGTTAAAACAGTGGTGCCCACACTTTTCCAGTGTGAAAGCTGCAAGTCAGAATGGTGTCATCAACATCACCAAGTCATGCTAATAGCACAGATTCCCTTAACTCATTCTTGCCATCCATTGGCTATTATTCTTATTAAGTCCTGTCTAGATTGCATCATGTCTACACAGAACTGATGTATGTAAGTTTTTGCCCATCACTCAACAATAAAATGTCTATGTGTTATTGGAGTTCATAGGAGAATGTTGCTTATGAGTTTGTCTTTGCTTCCCAGCAATGTCTAGCATTGTTTTTATTTTACTTGGATGGCTTAGTTTGGTTTCTTTGTTTTAATGACAAATCAACCTTTGTGGGTAATTTAATACCAAAGCCATATGGCTACTGTTTTGTGAGGTGCTGTTTCAAGGATTAGTTCAAAATAATGTGTTGCATCACATATAGTTCCAATAGAGCTTTTTCTCAAATCATTTTGTTAAGATTTCAGCTAGTACAACCATACTCATTGGCTTAGTGGGTAGAGTGTTCGCCAATGGTCTGGGAGACCTGAGTTCAATCCCAGGTCGCGTCATACCAAAGGCTTTAAAAATGGTACTTGATACCTCCTTGCTTAACACTCAGAAGTATAAGGTACATATCAAGGGTAAAGTGGAGCAATTCAGGGAAAGGAGTAACGCCCTCCCCTACATCTCAGAGTTGTAGCTATTGAAAAGGGAGCCTTCTGGTCACCCTAGACTAAAGGGAGACAACTTTTACAACCATACAATAATACTGATATGGCTACAGCTTGGAAAATTTTTCAATTTATTTTATCATTGAGATTAGATTCCAATACAATTGATAACCTGTCAAAATCACTCAATATTTTTCTTTTGAGCACATTGACATTTGCTTTTAGTTGTTGATATATTGCTACTGAGGTATGTGGACATTTGTTCTAATTTTAGAGGCTTTGCTATTTTAATGTGAAGATGGCTCAGTTTTGTTTAATGAAAGTTTTATCTGAGTTAGTAAAGAGTCCATTGCCCCTTGCTGCTAGCTCAAAACTATGAAGCAGGGATTCAGCTTTAGTGTCAGACCATTTTCTTTCATTAGATCTTTTCATGTTTATAGTATGTAATCAAGACAGATTATAGATGGTGTTAGTATATCTCCTTGGAAAACTCCAGTGATAATTTTAAATAAGGTCATCCTTCTAGCAAAAACGTTTCTTTTTTAGATACTATATGCTAGAAATATTTGCTTCATCTTTGCTCTGCATAAGGAATCAGATACCTTGGAAAAATCTACAAACAAAAGTGTTGCCTTGAGGATTTTTGCACACACTCCTTCCATGAATCAACAAACCAGTGAAGTTGAGGATCAATTTCTCAAAAAACCATTCTGAGTTTTCTGAAAAATTTTCCCAACTTCAGACTGGATACATTTGAGAAGCAGACATGAAAACCTCTGTAGTTCTTTGTGATTCCGAGATTACCTTTCTTCTGGAAGGGGAAGATGCAGTTTTTCATCCATTTCTCTATAGTGTTTTGTTTATATACAGTGTTGAATAATCCAAAAAGTATGTCATCAAATTTCCTTGTCTTTCATATTTCAGGAAATATTTCATCAAGATTTTCTGTTTTAATTATTTTTCAGAAGTGTATCGAGTTCTTCATCTGTAAAGTATCCAAGTTTGATGTCAAGTTAACCATTGATAATTTCTTTAGCAGGTTTATGCATGATGATTTTGTAGGGTTTCCAAGCAGATTCTTGAAATGAAAATGTGAAAAACTAGCGAGAAGTAAAATAATAATAATAATAATAACAAATGGTATATGCACAACCCAGCATCTGTCCTAAAAAATCCCACGCATAAACTCCTATGGGACTTTAACATACAAACGGATCACCTAATCCCGGCCAGAAGACCAGACTTAATAATAATCAACAAAAAAAAAGAGAACTTGCAAAATAGTCGACTTTGCTGTCCCGGCTGACCACAGAATAAAATGGAAAGAATGTGAAAAGAGGGATAAGTACCTTGACCTTACAAGGGAATTGAAAAAACTATGGAACATGCCAGTGACAATTATACCAATTGTAATTAGTGCGTTTGGAACAGTAACTAAAGGATTGCTAAAGGGACTGGAGAACTTGGAAGTTGGCGGACGAGTGGAGACCATCCAAACAATGGCATTATTGAGAACGGCCAGAATACTAAGAAGAGTCCTGGAGATTTGAGGAGACTTGCTGTTACTCTGACTCCAGTGAAAAACCATCGGCTAACGCTGATGTGAAAAGCTCTAATGACTGAATAATGATTATAATAATTGACTGATTTAAAAATTTTAAATGTTATCAATTTTTAAATATTATCAATTTTATTGATTTTATATTCAAGGGGAACTATTTCGATAATTGTAAAGAGTTATTTCCCTTAGCAAAGTTGTACAATGATTTTAGATTTAATTGTTATTATTATTATTATTATTATTATTATTATTATTCCAGTGAATCAAAAAACTGTTGACATGCACCAATATTAACCTGTTACGATCCTGAAAAGCCTATTACAATTAGGACGGATGCAAGTAGCTATGGGCTTGGTTACGCCGTTTTTTAAGAAGAAAATAAGATATTAGTCATAGCTTATGCTTCTCATACTCTGACAAAAGCAGAGAGAAATTACCTGCGAAGAGAAAAAAGAATATATAGCGAGCCTGTGAGAGGTTTGACTGATATATTGCCGGACTAGATCAGTTTCGCCTATTGACGGACCATAAATATTTGGTACTGTCAATAAATACACAGGATTTAAACAACACTCCTTTGAGATGCGAAAGACTCTTAATCAAACGTAGAAGATATAATCATGTAGCCGAGTATATCTCTGGGAAACTCTTACAAGTATCAGATGCATTGTCCAGAAATTTTTAGTGTTTTGCATGGTTGTTTCCATAACACTGTAAATTAATTGACAATAAATAACGAAACTTCTTTTGAAAACACAACAACGAAAGGTTTATTATCTTAGCAGAAGTAAACGAGACAGAGTGAGAAAAGGTTCTTTTTGGTGTCGCCGGTTGGTCCTTGAGTTGAAGTATGTGTCACTGTAGCAAGTAGCTCGTGTGACTGACCGCAAGGCTGGTTCTTCTGTGTGTGTAGCTAGTAGCAGCGTATTCTTCAATGAAGGTCTTCCATGTGAAATGTCCATAGCAGAGGACGCGAGAGAGGTCTGTCTTGGCTGCTAACAAGGTGCTCTCTGACTTGTCGTGACTTCCAAAAAAGGCTAGAAAAAATAGTTCTAGAGAGGAAGAAGGAATCAATGCGCTCTGCCTGCTGATTGGTCAGTGTGTGGCCGAATCGCTTGGCGGGGGCATTGATTCGTGAGAGGAAATAGATCAGTGACTACTACAAATCCAATGCAACAAACTGATAGCACTACTTTGCAGAAATGCTATGAGTAATACACACCGGACAACTTGATTCAAATAAATGCTGAGAACGAGCAAAAATGTCTATATGGTAGCCGAAAATATCACATGAAATAGATTTCATCAAAAGATATGAACCCTGTATTTGTCATCGCACAGCAAACCCCAACAAAATTTGAAACCAACTTTTCCAGATAGACCGTGGCAGAAAGTGGGAATAGATCTCTTAAAATTAGATGGGGAGTATTATTTAGTCGTGACAGACTATTTCTCCCATTACTTGGAAATAGTGAAATTAAATCTATTAACAAGTAAAACTATAAATGGAAAATTGAAAAAATATATTCAAATTGCAAGTGATAATGGAGGGCAATTCACAAGCACATATTTCAGAGAATTTGCTAAAACAAATATGGATTCACATGTACAACAGTAAGTCCTCCTTTCCCACAAGAGAATGAAGCTGCCGAAAGTGCAATGAAAATTGCGAAAAACATATTACAACCAAACATATTTCTCGCGTTAATAGCATACCGTAGTATACCTATAACTGCAACTGGAATTAGCCCAACAAAACTTTCAATGGGTAGGAAAATTGTAACAATATTACCCAGTTACCCCAACAAAGTAAAACCTAAATGGCCTAATTTTAAGGAAGTAAAAGAAAAATGATGTGTCATAAAAAACAAGAATCAAAATGATTATAATAAAATACATGGATGTAAAGATCTAAAAACCATTAAAAGTGAGAGATAGAATCCGAAAGAAAACAAATGAAGAGAAAATTTGGAAAAATACTGGGAGTGATTTACGAAGCTCTTTGCTTCGATGTAGCACAAGGCCAAACGAATAGGGCACCCAATGAGACTCGAACTCACACGTGTAGGTTTGCTAGTCTAACTTGCTAATCATTACACCACCAGAGGTGCCCAGGAAAAATACTGGTACAGTCATTACAGCAAATGAATAATATAGAACATACACAGTAAAGACTCTGGTGAATTCTGGAAAAGGAAAAGGAAATATTTACAGCCTATTAGAGAAAAAGAGTACGGTTTTCAAGAAATAAGAAAGAAAAGCAGACAGGATCCATGTAAAAATGAAGATCAAGCATCAAGGTTAACACAAAAACCAAAATACCTGAAAGACTTTGTGTGAAAAAAAAATCTGAACAGAGAGAGACGTTGCATCAGAAAGCAATCACTGATGATAATAAGGATCAAGGGTTATGCCCCTTGTTTTTGTTTGGTTTTGTTGCAATTCCTTGTGAGGGCGTCTGACTGGGGAAGTTAAAAATAAAGTTGTTAAACGATCACGACGAGTTTGTCGTCGTTCCCTTTATTCAAATATAGCAGTCCCAGTAAACGGCATTGTCCAGGTAAGAATTACGCTTGTGAATAATATATAAACTACACAAGGTGTCCAAGTCTTACAGAGAGTGTTTAATTCATGTATGGTAAGGCAAAAGAGGCGAGAAAATCGAAGAGAAGGGAAGGCTTCCATGACAAGAACAACGCTGTATTACTCTTTGGTGACGTTGTTTTTGTGGCATGGCCGAGTGCTTTTCGCTAAGCTGATCGCAGGTCTTAATAAGAGTTTATATGTGACACGCATAAGCTGGAATATTACCATGTAAGAGTTTCTTATGCTGCACGTGTTTATGTAGAAAGAGAACCGTAAGTGAGGGTTCAATTTAACTTGCTCGAGTTATAGCAAAAATACGAGTATAAAAGAAAGACATAAGGGCCTTATTCTCTTTTCCTTCAATCATAGCCAAAAAGCAAGGATGTCTCATCCCTCTAGGACAGAGACGTTTATCGCACACGGACCCCGTAACGCATTGAACTTGACAAAACACTATAATACATATTATGCAATGCTATAAGCTTAGATACAGAGGCATTCTTAATAATCCTACACAACCAACAACTGAACAAACACTTTTCAAATGGGCTTAGAACATCTATTGATAAAATGAAAGAAAACAGTTTCAAGCTAACGAAGGAAAGTAGCAGAAGGTACCTCGCACAAATAATTACGGACGCGGACTACGCTGATGACATAGCGCTTCTGACAAATGCACCCGGCCAAGCCGAAACCCTGCTATGTAGTCTGGAACGAGCAGCTGCAGGCATCAGCCTCCATGTCAATGCACGCAAAACGGAATACATGTGCTTTAATCAAACAGGTGACATCTCCACACTAAACGATAGCTCTATAGCGGTGTTTTTGATGAATTACACTATTGTTTTTAGGCACACAAATGAATTACGAGACTTTGATTTAACAACACACAATAACGAAAGTTTTTATTTGCAGCTTTGAGGCGGTTTGTTCTTGGTGCTGCAAGACTCGTGGTATTTAGGCTTGTTGGTTTTGGAGACGCGATAGCTTAGTGGGATGTTGAGATGGCAGCGTGTCGTTGGACGTGTGAGGGAAGTATTCAAGGTCACCGTGTAGTTTTGTGTGTCTGGTAATTGGGGAGAGTAGGCGTTATCTCCATTAATGTGGACCAGAGGTGAAATGGGAGCTAGGTGTGTCGAGAGCGAAGTGGCGCTCGGATCGACATAGTAAATTTTTGTGGTGCTTGTGGAAGGCATGCTGAACGTATCTAATTCATATTCAACTGGGATTCCTTGGTCTAAAATAGATTAGACGCAAAGAATCCATAAATTAGATGGTTCCCTCGTTGGGTGTCCATGTTGCTGCTGCTAGGGTTAAAGCCACAGTGAGATGTCCACACTGGGTGGCTTGTTTAGCTAAAAAGCATCGCTAAGCAGGGGCGACCAGAGACACGACTGCTCCGGTCGCTGTCGCAAGCTGAAGAGAGTGTGTTTGGCCGCTCACCCGTTTTGCTAGCCGGAAATGAAGGTCCGGGCTGAATAGGATATGTCATCCTGATTGGGTGAAATTCAGTGTTGAATTAAATAGCGTGCCAAAACAAAATATGAGATTTTCCTCTTCTCTACATAGGTTGGCCCCAGAATTTCAGGTATGGAGTACCTGATATTCGATACACAAAATTGTAAGAGAAGGGAAATGAAAGAAAAGAGCCACGAGTGTCCCAACACGAAAGAGCAAAATACAAACAATGAAAAATACATACATAAAAAAAACGAGCACAAACAAATTAATAAAAAAAAGGCAAAGTGTTCAGTTCTTTTTTTTTTGTGTGTGTGTGTACCTCGTGGTACTTTTTTTTTTTTAAACAAAATGTCACTTTGAGAAAAAAGTTAATGAGCCGAGAAGATGGCATACAGAAGTAGCAGTATACTTCAGAGGAGTAGTGTGAGTTTTTTGGGGTCCTCTGGAATTTATAGCAGCCGGCGTTGGTTTAGTGAGGTAGTGGGAGAGATAACCCACGTTGCTGAAGAAACCAAAATAGGAGTAGGGTGAGTGAAAGTTAAGAAGTTACCTATTTTGCGAGTTGGGAAGTGAAAAAGTGTGTTGATAGTTTTGCTGAGAAAAAAAAAATTCCACGTTGTTTGGTATTTTACGTCCATTTTGGATTGTCCTTGAAGATAGTTCGGCGGGATATATTTGAAAATTTTTTTCAATGTTTCGCTGGTTTTTTTCTTTCGTGGTGAAATGATGCATGTTCGTAAGGCTGTGTTTGTTATCAGAAGGTTGCGTGTTCATATCACGTCGGGGTCACCAATTTGTAGCGTTTCGGGAAATTATTAATTTCCCTAACACTATATTTTTTAGGCACACAAATGAATTGCAAAACTTCTTTTAACAACACAACAAAGTAAGTTTTATTAATAGCAGGCGTGAAGGAGTGAGAGTGAGAAAGTGTCTTTTTTGCGTCGCTGGTCTGTATGCTGGTCCTTGGTTCGTAGGAAGCGTGTTTAAAGCTAGCAAAGAGCAAGGTGTTCCAAGTGGAATCAGTGCAGTCATGTGAGAGAGATATGTTTCTTCTGCTAGCTCCAGACTCTCTCTGACGTTGTCCGTTCTACAGAAAAGGGACCAGAAAAATAGTTCCTGAGAGGGAGAAGGAATCAATGCGCTCTGCCAGTTGATTGGTCAGTGAGTGACCGATTCTCTTAACAGGGGCATTGATTCGCGAAAGGAAATAGATCTGTGGCTGCTACATCTCTCTGAAACTAGTAGACAAGTTCACCTACATAGGAAGCAATGTCTTATCAACCGAAACAGACATCAACACGCAACTAGCAAAGGCATGGACAGCTATCAATTGACTATCGGTCATATGGAAGTCAGATCTGACCGATAAAATGAAACCCACTTTTTTCCAAGCAGCAGTCGTGTTGATACTGCTGTATGGATGCACTACATGGATGTTAACTAAAAGCATGGAGAAAAAGCTTGACGGCAACTACACAAGAATGCTGTGAGCAATATTGAACAAGTCCTGGAGGCAACACCCCACAAAGCAACAGCTGTACGGCCACTTACCACCCGTCACGAAAGCTATCCAAGTTAAATGAACCAGATATGCAGGACACTGCTGGAGAAGTAGGGACGAACTCATAAGTGATGTACTCCTTCACATGGCCAAGCAAAGGCAGTACGACCAACTAGAACCTACATACAACAGCTCTGTGCCGGTACAGGATGTAGCTCTGAAGACCTGCCAGAAGCAATGGACGATATAGAAGGGTGGCGAGAAAGCGTCAGAGATATCCGTGCTGATGGCACGACATGATGATGATGATGATGATGATGATGAAATCTCACACAAACTTCCATACATCGTAGATACTTCATGTACGTACAAAAGAGGACTTTTCTACATATACATCATCATTCACCATTTTTGTATTTCTTTTTCTTTTTTTCTTTTTTCTTTTTTTTTTTTTTTAATGCATTCGCTTTTCTGTCTAATTTGCTTTGGCAATAAAACTTGTTAAGTTGTACGATTTGTTTTTATATTCATTACTGGTATCTATATGTTAACTATATTTACTTCAAGTCAGCAATGATGTAACAGCCTTTATTCACAACAATAATTCCGTTTACATATGATATCTCCAACGTTAGTATATGAAGAACATAAATATCATGGGTATCTCTCTCTACACTTTTTTTCTTTCTTGTTTAGCATTTTCTTTTTAATCCACTATCAATTTAATTTGATGACAAGGTGTGACCTACAAGAACGATATGTATGTAATTACAAATGAACGTACTAAGATATAGTTTTTTTGTACGCCACATGATTTTTGCATTATACAAGTACTCTATTTAAAGGTGACAAACACGTGCAAAATTACTGATGCTCGATTTTGCCATCAATGTTCCAAATCTGCGAACTTCAGTTGATATAAATAATGCCCTTAATTTTATGTTGCTTTTTGTTACACTATTGATTATTTTAATATAAAAAAAAAAAAAAAAGCAATGTTTATTTACGAATATATTTGCCTCGAAACATTTTTCAATTGATTTTTTAGAGCGTAAACACAAATAATTCATTTATTGTGCACAAACATTTCTTTGTATGAACAATATTCCATGACACAATCTAAATGAGAAAATCCGTCCACTAACCTTTTGTTAAGTTTCATATAAGGTAACTATTAAACAAATTTAAAGTTAAACCTTGTTCAACGTTTTATTTTATTTTACCTAAGTTTTCGTAGACCAAAGTATATTAAGATTTTATATGGACTGGAGTTAGTTTAGAGTTAGTTCCCTTTAGTCGCTACATTAGCATTGTGCGTTCTGTCTTCAGACTGTTTTAAAAATATAAAATAGTCATTTATTAAGCCGAGCTTACTTTGCATGGCACTCCCCACAGAGATTTGAACTCTGTAGCAATGGTCTGCTGGCCTTGCTCCCTAACCATTAGACTATGCAAAATGTAAGATGGTTTTTCTGTTTGAAGACCATTTTGTAAGACACTTCAATAAAAAAACATATTTGACAAAGAAAAGAAAATAAATATACAAGAAATATTCCTCTAAACCATAAATCTAAAAATGATAAAACTAAAATCTACTTGAAAATTAATCTTTTAAAGTGTTTGAGAAAATTGAACAAGAAATACTTTAAAATAAAGTTCAACAAAAATTATTTGATAAAAAAATTAAAAAAAAGGCTTGAAATATTTTCTGAATTTATTGTAAAAAAAAAAAAAAAAGAATTAAAAGAAGAAATAATCTTAACAAAATCTTTGAGTTTCAAATATTTTCTGACTAAACAGAGGGTGTGTTATTAAAATTAAAAACTAAAGGATAAAGAGAGGATACAGAGTAGAAAGAGATCCTTTTTTTTTTTTTGTTTGTTTATATCTCCCCCCCCCTTTCTTGCATTGATATATGTGAGAATCTACCATTATCAAAAGAAAAATCTTAGATTTTATCAAGATGAAAAGATAAGCATCTTGACAGTTTTATTTATTGTTTTTTGAAGATTTTGAATTTTGAAAATCTGCCATCCAAACAAAACTTGTAAGTAAATTGCCATCAGACAATTTCGTAAATTTATACTTCAGTCTGGTTTTTTGTTTGTTGTTCATTGTAAATTTGATTATTCTCGAGGGTTTTGTAGCTATATTTCTGTTAAGACGTTTTACGTCTTTTTCGAAGCTATTGGCTATGGTGTGTGGTAGTTTTTTTTAGTAATGTTATGCATTTGTTTTGTTTTTGGTTTTGTTGTTGTTGAGGTTGTTTTGTTTTTTGTCGTCTATTTTTTTATATTGTTATCACTTTTGTATAATTTTCTTTTTGCATTTGTGGATAAAGTGAATAGGATAATATAAAGTTTTAATGTATTTTTTAAATGTACATTTCTTTTTTTTTTTTTTTTTTTTTTGGAAGTGTTCAGAGTTGCAAATCCCAAAGCCTCTTAAACAAAATCCTACAGCAATGCCAGATTTTTGTTGTGCTGTGAATGAAAAATTATAAAGTCATTCTTATTCCTGGGTTTTCTGTAAACTTTGAATTTCAAGTCGTAATTGTCTCGAATTAGTAGAATTTCTTGGAATGGTAGTGTTATATTTATTTCATCTTCGAATGTAAATTCAATTGTAGGTTCAATATTATTTAATTTTATATCATATTTGGTAGTTTGATTCAATGTGGGTATATTAATTGTGCATCTGTTGCAGGACCGGTGACATGTGAGGAAGTCAATTCCTCAGACGTTTGTAAATAAAAGTGATTGACAACTGTGATATGACTGACAAGAGATCTCTTCTGATTTAACGTACCAAGAAAATAGAGGCAATTTCAATTAACAAGACAGAGAGCACTTACCGGATGTTGTTGGGGGCAGAGATTTTTTTCAAATGAAAAAAAAAAAATGCGTCTCTGCGCATAGGCTCCGCGCACGTTGAGATGCTGATAGAATTTCTCACAAAAAATAAAAGTAAAAGTAATTTTTCGACCAATCTATGATTGTCACAGCAAAAAATAAAGAAATATCAAAGTTGATCTAATTTGAGGAAGGGAGAACTATAAAAGACAAGATTCTTTCGAGGTACAAACAGAGAAGAACGCACAGCCAGATGCTAGACATCGGCCAGTCGCCTACAACATCAAACTTCACACAACACTCGTCTTAAACTCCCTAAAATAGACGCCGCATGACCATCCCACCTACATTCCACTTCTTTAACACAGACGTTTCTCCTTCCCTGTTGACATAAGCTTTGGTTGACCGCGTAAGTCTGTGACTCATCCCAACCAACACAAATATAGGAACATTTTTTTATTTCTCGATTCCTCTACCATTCAACACACATTAAATTTCCTAAAATTAACTCGTTCATATCAATACAACTACGAACATTTTCTTCTCAATTTCACAGACGTTCTTATATTCACCAACACAATTGTTTGAATCTTTTGTTTCTTGTTTGTTAATATAATTGTGAAATTTTTCACTTGTCTTCTAGTTTGATTTGCAACTCTGTGTTTTTGTCCTTTCCTTGCAACCATACGTTTGATATAACACAACGGACAAGACAATGACAAGGACAGGAAGATAAGATTTAAATATCAGTCCTTTATTGAGCGAATCGTACATGAAAGTTTCGCATGGTGTAGAATCGCGGGTGCTCCATCACAGCAGCGTTAAAAGCCAGTTCGTTCGAAAAGTGTAGTCTCGGCTGTCTTAAGATTCTTAGCGACAGCGAATCTAGAAAATCAGGCTAGTCTTGGTGTAACAGGAGTCGGTCGAGGATGTTGGCTCGTACGTCTTTAGCGAGGGATATATTGTTATTACTTTTTAGCGTGGAAATATTGTAACATGCGCGTGTTGTTATTCCCTCGCTAATTGTTGTTGGAAAATAAAGGAGGATGAAGAAGTAAGAAAACGATGCCGTAAGGTTTTATATGAAGGTTTTTAATGGCAGCATCGAATAAAGAATTTACGTTTATGCTGCAAGTCTCGTAGGAAGGAAAGAAGTAAGGAAACGAAATGAAGTTGTCATAGAGCTGAGAAAGCATTTTAGCAGCTAAATGCCTGAGCGAAAAGTGCATCGTTTGGTTAAGGCATTGTTGAATGTGTGAGGGGGATATGTTTGCCATAGTGTAGCAAAAGTCGTGTTTGCTGTTTGAGGACAGAAACGATTGTAGTCACCGTGAGTTTGTGGTTCTGATTGTTTCGGGGAGAAGCGTGAATGTCTCAAGAAAATGTTGCCCAGAGATGAAGTAACTAGGTCTCGGAGCGGAATTTTGCATCGCAGTTGACAGAGCCAATACTGGAGGCGACTAAGAGTTGTTCCTCTGTGTGGCGTATTGAATTCATCTAATTTATATTCAACTAGGAACCCTTGGTCTAAGAGAATAGACGCAAGGGGTCCATAAATTAGATGGCTTTGCTCATTGTGTTGGCGCTGCTTCTGCTATTGAAGAGCAGACAGTAAGACAGGGAGAGTGTTTGGTGGCTTCCCCAATTTCTGCTGCCCGGAAAGATGGTCCAGGAGAATAGGAAAAGTCATCCTGATTGGGTGAAATTATGCGTCGACCCTAACGGTCGAATTAAATTACGCACCAAATAAAAATACGAAATTCTTTCTGCAACACGTCGTAGAGGCTGAATTGATCGAAGTCCTGGTCTATTTAATCCATGATTAACCGGGGTATGTCGAAGTGTGCTTCGGAGTATTGATGATAATACAAGCTGTGTTTTTGCTCGTGGACTGGGATGCTGATCGTCGAGTAGACTAGTCATTAGTCAGTTAGTTGCCGTCGGTTGCTGGTGATCCAGAATAAGGCTGTTGGTCAGGTCGCAGACATAGCTGGAACCAGTCGAAGATAGACTTGTACGTCGTAGCGGCTGGATTGATCGAAGTCTCGGTTTATTTAATCCTTGGTTAACCGAGAAGATGTCGAAGTGTGCCTCGGAGGGCGACTTGCCAAGTAGATTGCTCGCCGTCGGGTTGGCAGTAACGACTTCAGCAGTCAAACAGGAAAAGGCTGTAGGCTGGAGCGTCGTCAGGGACGACTACAAGCGTGAGCGTCATCGGCGATGGCAGAAAACGGTCGTGGACTGAAGCGTCAAGAACGGCTGCAGGCTGGAGCATCGTCAGAAACAACTGCAGGTGGGAGCGTCGTTAGCGGTGGCAGGAACGGCTATGGACAAGAGCATCGTCAGCGATCGGCAGGGATTGCGGCGGCAGCGTCGGAGATCAAGTTTTGTTTGGCAATAGGTTTGGACGGAATGCACAGAGGACAGGTTCGGCTGCGAGCCTAGCACATGTTCGCTTTAGGCAGAATTACCGTGAATAAACGGGATCGCTACGAGCTAAGACGAGTTAAGCCTCCAACTGGATCGACTGCAGTAAAAACAGGATTACAAACGGACTCAAACTTTCGGCCTTCTTAACAGTAAAACCGTGGTTAAACGGGATCGCAGACATCTTGAACTTTAAGCTACTAGGTTGGATCAAACCGCGGTTAAAAAGGGATCGCGAGTGAGTGTGAAAGTTCAGCCGAAAGGCTGGTTCGAGGAAAGAGTCAAGTGAATTGACCAGATCATGCAAAAGTCACACTACACTTTGATCCGAGATCCTATGCCTCCCACCAGACAGGACCTGACACAAGGTCAATGATTATAGTGGAGATTTAGGAGAGGGGAAGGTCGGGAACGAGCCGAGACTCAAACCCTGCTGGTCTGTGCTGCTCATCGACCCACTAAGTGCAATGTGGGTCTAATGAGGCAAGCAATTTCACGAATCCAAATTTGGATCCGGGCACGTATGCCGGGTTATAGCTTGAACTAGACAGCAGGGTCTAGTGATATACATAGGGGACAGAAGTTGCAGCTCGCCCACCCGAAGGTGGCCCAGTTGAAGCTGGGGGCCTTTCAGCCTCTAATCTGCCATTGATTTCGATACCCCATCCGACACGAATGCCCAACGACCCAGCCAAAAGGCCAGGTAAGTATGAAAAGATCCGCGATCCTATGGCTCTGCCTGACTTTTTTTGTCAGTGGCTGCCTTTATATAAGAGGAAGGGGCAACGTGTTAAATGGTTTTCAGTGGTGAAGATTCTGTATGTCATAGACAAGAGGTCTCTTTTTAATATAATAATGGGATATCTCATTATACTACCAAGAGGAGCTTTTACATACGACGTATTTTATCTTGTAGTTAAGAATTGTCTCCGAAACGGCTGGTAGCATTAATTTATTTCGAAAAATAGTTCGCGTGTTGACTACAGAAATTCACTCGTATACATAGGGGTTACGTTTCATTAGCTAACTTCAGCGTTTTTTCTTTCACTGAAGATTTTAAGTTTGAGTAGCCGAGGGCTTGGATACGTCGTCTATGTATGGAAAGGATTGGGGGGGGGGAGTATGTAATTTGGTTATTTCAGTAGATTGCTCTCTAAATTATTCCCACCACAAATACAACACAAAACTTTACAATCGCGCAAAAGAAATGGAATAGAACACAACGAACATTAAACAACAAACAATTTAATAAGCATATAACAAAATATGAAAACAAATAAAATACATGATGTGTAAATGGCCTTTTGGAAAATAAAGTTGGACAAGAAGAGAATAAATTTGTTTAAAGATATGTGTGTGTTCATGTTAACTGAGTCTGTAAATAAGTCGTTCTTACTTACATTAAGTTTATAGCGGGTTTTATGACTGTGGCGGGCGACAGCGTGTCGCGTTGATGAAAGAAGGTCTGTCGGGTTTTTCTTTTGAATATAATTCTCGGCCATTTGAAGAGAGTTCATGAATTTTAGTTGAGGAAGGAAAGGAATTTGTCGGAATGTATCGGCTACTGCTTTACTGGCTTAGTGGCTTGTCTTCATCTGTGTCTTCGATTATGTGTAAGCTTGTGTCTTGTGTGTATGGCTCCCTAACTCTGTGTTATTTATATCCTACAGGTGGATCAAAGAATCATCCTAAAATTTTGGCGCGTAGACATTTATTGACCAATCAGATTTGTATTTTACTATTTTAATTTCGAGCCTAAATATTTTCTGTTAGTTCACTTCCGATCCTAATTTTCTAGAATGTTCTATTCTATGTTTCTAGCTGATTGGTTGAAAAATATAAAAATGTAATTTAAATGCTAATACGGTTTTGATCCTAAATTTCTAGAATGTTCTTAAGTATGTTTTTATTGCTTATTTTAAGACTAGAAAAAATGTGTATTCTATAGGATCGAAAATTTAGTTATTAATAACAAAAAATGAAACAAAATCTTATATAACATCCAAAACTTGAACGATACAGGATATAAGAGTACGTTTCTTTTCCCCTTGTCTCATGTAGACTTTGTTGCGAGTGGCGTAGTTAGGGTTAGTCGGCCGCGGTTAAGGAGAATCACAAGCGGACGTTCGAGTTTCTTGGCATAATCATCCTCGGTTAAGCGGGATCCGAGACAGTCAGAGCTTTTTTAGCTAGCAGGCTAGTTGACCGCGGTCGAGGGAGGATCAAAAGCGAGCATGAAAGTCCAGCAAAAGGGTGGGATGAGTCGAGTGAGTTGACCAGGTCGTGCAAATGTCACACTACACTTTCCTACGCCCTTGTGGCCACGCAACTGGTATTTGGCATTTGTTCAACATCCCACTTTGCTAAAGTGTGACACAAGGCCTTTTTAATGCGGGGAGTGGAGTTCTAGGCTATAGCCCAGAGACGCCTGAATACTCTAAAAATGCCTTGACCCCATCGGCATTTCTCTAAAAAGGAATGCCTCAGGCGTCAGGCGATAAACCAAGCCCTGCCGAAGCAGGTAAGCGCATTGGGGAACGACTAATTATAACTCATATCTGAGATGGTCTGCTGAATTGATTTATTTCGAAAATAGTCCTCGAGTTGATAACAGAAAATTCAATGTATTGCGAAAATATTTTTATGGGTGTTTTAGTTGGTAATTTCAAACAATATGTTCCGCCGTTTTCTAGTTCAAAAAGATAATAGAGACGATAAAGTTTTAGAAGACAAATTTCATATTCTAACAAAAAGGCAGATAATGTTACCATTTATACAAAAATGGCAATTGAAGTTGTAGACTTCTGTTGCCTTTTGTTATATTAAATGAAAGAACAAATAAGTTGACGAGGATATTGATAGTTTTCAATTTGGAAGTTTTATTAACAGCTTGAGACAAAAAGAACCCTTGTGCTGTAGGTCGCAGGGGAAAGTAAAAAAGATTGTAAATGATAGAGGCGGTATTAAGACGCCGAAGTGAAAGCAGGAGTTGAAATGCTGTCGTCAGGACTGGAAATAAAACGCTGAAGTCAAAGCAGACGTCGAAAATACCCAATTTGTTTCTCCGAGGATCTGTTGGTTTAGAAGGAAAGATGAATGATGAAAGAATGATTTCCCAGACACCAATGGTCTATAAATTGGATGTGCTCTCCTCATAATGCTTAGTGAACTCTCTGTGGTGAGAGAGGAAAAAGATGGTCTGTCCTGCTGCTAGCAAGTGAGGAAGCGAAGAGAGAGAATGTGCTCTGTCATGTTTGGTGGCTTGTCCTGCTGCTGGCCAGTGGGAAAGCGAGAAGAGAGTATGTGCTCTATCATTTTGGCTGGTCTGTCCTGTCGCTAGCAGGACAGGAAGCGCAGAGAGGACGAGAAATGGTTAGCGCGGCCTTTTATGTTGCCCCGGGGAGGTGACCCGGGCAGAATAGCGTCAGTCATTCTCATTGGGCGAAATATATAAATTCGAACTCCAACGGCCAAAGCAATTCCCACACAAAATAATAACTTGAAATTCTTTCGGCTACAATATAAAAGAAAAAAAAAAGGAAAAGAAAGGATAGAAAGGATAAAGTGATGGAAATTTGTTGTCATTGTTGGTATGAAAAATATCAGGAAGGCACGCTTAACAAACGAAATAGCGGATCGAGAAAAGAACAAAGTTTTAATGAAAACTTACGAGGATCATTAAATAAGTTTCCAGACTTTTTTCGTATGGGCACTTTTATTGATAGTACACACATGAAACTCTAGTCCCCTTCCAAGTAATCTCCTCCAGCTGCAAAGCCCTTGTATCGTTCTAACAACTTCTGGAAGGCCCAAAGTTTGAGCGTGTCAATGACCTTCATCACAGCCTCTTTCATCTCCTCAATTGTCTCATAACGACAGCCTCTGAGCTTAGGGAATAAGAAAAAGTCACAGGGAGTAAGGTCTGGACTATAGAGACAGTGAGGAACTGTCTTGATGCACATCTTGGTCAAATAGTCTGTGACAAGGATGGAGTTGTGGACTGATGCATTGTCCTGGTGGAAATGCCACTGGCCCGATTTGAAGAGTGCTGGTCTCTTCTGACGGAATATCTTCCTGAACTCCCTTAAAACCTCAACATAGTAACCCTAACCCTTTGGCCAATCAACTGTGGGGTATTGACTTCCTTACTCCTCCCACACCTCTCATCCTCCCTCACAGACTCCCTGCCTTCCTTGAATCTCTTATGCCACTCAAAAACTGATGCTCGATTCATGCAAGATGTTCCAAAAGCAGTCCGAAGCATTCCATACGTTTCTGTGGCCTTTTTTCCAAGTTTAGAACACAATTTTATTGCATATCGTTCTTCTAAAGTGTCAGATTGCATTTTTGAAATTCACCAGCTGTGACAATCAGGCTTTTGTAGGGTGTATTCCAATTGCTGCTGTTGCTGTGCATTTGAAGCTGAAATCCTAAAAATTGGTCAGTCATCTCATAAGATGTATAGCAATAAGATACTGAATTTTCAAGAGTCTACGACAATTCTAAATGCCTGTACCAAAAAAGTCTGGAAACTTATTGAAGGCACCTCGTATAATTTGTGTTTTAAAGAAAAACTATAAATTTTGATGCGTAAAGACAGTCACAAATTGTAAACGCAAAGAATTGTTCGCTAAATGTAAACATAAATTCAAATGTTTGTTGGCAAATTTAACTCCTCATTAAGTTTTCTAGAATACCTGCCATCACTAATTAAAAATATTAATTGATTTAGTCATTTATTTTACACTCTTAGTGTTGTTGGATTTGTGCTTCCATTGTGTGAAATGTAATATTGCTCTGTGTAAAGTTTTAATTAATTGTTCTTATCTCATTATACATCCTGGTTTTACATTTCTGTTGTTATAAATCTTCCTTCATGATACATTAAATGGTTTTGTTACCGCGTCCATTTCTATATATTACAGTAGTTTATTGACTTTCTTCCTTTTGGTTCTGGTATTTCTTTGAGTTAATACTCTTCAAGGATGGAAGTAACTGTTTGTCCTTTGATATATTTGCTTCAATTCATTGATTTCTCTTTAGCTTTTGTTGCTTATCTCTAATTTGAGAGGTTATTAAATGCTTCTGTTAGTTTTTTCATCACTATTTACAATTTCTGTTAATTTTTAGTTGCACATAGTTATTCTTTGCTGTTTATTTCTCTGTTTATACTCTTCACTTATGGATCCCAAAACCAAATCTTTAATTTCATCTGAGGAATACGCAGTAGTTTTTTTTTGTGTGTGTCTTATTTGTAAAATTGGTGAAAAACCTATAGAGATTTTTATTCTCAACACTATCATTGAATTTTTATTCTATAAATTCGTACACTATTATTTTCCTTAATTCCCCAAACAAATTAAAGTTTAATGGTTAAAACTAAAATCCTACTATTCAATTAAGAATGTTTTATTTTTAGTTAAAGTTGTTTATTATCTTAAAATATAAACTAGTGGCTCAATGTCTTTACTTTTTAGAAAAAGGAAAATTATTGAAGTTTGGAATTAATAGAATTATTTCGATATTTTTATTTAAAATTCATTTTTGGTCGATGCACCACTTGGATTCTAATGAAACACCTGCAGAAAAAGCTAGATGGGGACTACTCAATGATGTTGCGTGCTGTTTTGAACAAATCCTAGAAGCAGCACCCTTCAAAACAACATTTGTTCAGCCACTTACCTCCTAGTAAGATGAGCTAGACATGCTGGAGACAGGTGGAGAAGGAAGAAATCATAAGTGACGTTCTTCTATGGACATAACAATGTTCGCCGACCAGTAAAAACCTTACATTCATAAGCTTTGTGTGGACACTGGATGCTATCGAGAGGGCACGCCAAAAGCGATAGACGATAGGGACAGATGGCGAGAAAGAAAGATCAAAGGAATCCGTGCTGCGGACATGCATTAATGATGAAGGTGGTGATGAGGATAATTGTTATGGTAACCAGTCTTTTCGTGTAATGATATAATGGATATAGTCAGTTTTGTAATCTTTGCTTCCTTAATAATAACAAATTCGGAAAGTTATAAATAAAAAGAGAAAGAAATCAAAATAAAACAGCAAAGGTTAAATATGGTTATTCAGATTTCAATTCTAAAAATTACCATTTTGGTCTGTGTTGCTTTACCAGGCAGATTCCAGATCAATGCAATAAATATTAGAACTTCAAATCCGGTTCCCTGAAAACCAGATATAAAAAAGGAAAAAAAAATGATGCTAATTTGAAAAGATTTTTCCATTAATCAATGTAAGGGGGAAATTATTTGTTCTGCTCAAATTCATAAAATGGGCGAAAAATAAATAAATAAATAGATAAATAAATTGGCATTGTACAAAGACCAATAAATTATTGACAACATTTTTTTTACAATTTCCCTAGGAAAAAGTTTCAGAATGCCACACAAGGCCTTCTGGTCTGTTGACTCGTTTGAACAAGGATCTATTTAAGTCTTTAGATATGAATACAATTTATAAACCATTGATGTGTATCATTATTTCAAAGTTAAAGCATTGTCAATATTATTGATTTAAAGCTGATATTACTTTCAAACTATTTCTGTAGCTCTTTATCTCAGCATTCAGGTAGTTGTTTTTACACTCAACGACTGAAAGGTCATTAAAAATAACGATCTGGAAGTTGTCATAAAAAGTAATAAAAGTAAGATGAAATAAAATTTCGTCAAAAACGAATAATAATGACAATATTTGATCTAAGAATTTTGGACAGCATAAAAACCATCACATCCACTTGTAGTAGAGCATAAACAAATAATATAAAGAAGATTTATTGATTAAGCTTTCATAACCTAATCGATTTGGCACTGTTGTTCCGATGTATATAAGAAATCTGATTTGACCGGGTAGTTAAAAGGAAATAGACCCTGGTAGTGACCACTTCAAAAGAGGCTAAGCAGCAATAGCAGAGATCTCAAAGGATGACTAAGCATCAGCAGCGACTTCGAAGACATCCCGAACGGCCATTAAGCATCAGCAGCGACTTCGAAGACATCCCGAACGGCCATTAAGCAGCAGCAAC
Source organism: Sepioteuthis lessoniana (assembly GCA_963585895.1). Classification (NCBI taxonomy): domain Eukaryota; kingdom Metazoa; phylum Mollusca; class Cephalopoda; order Myopsida; family Loliginidae; genus Sepioteuthis; species Sepioteuthis lessoniana. Next base: position 1,451,979 of record OY757923.1, on the reverse strand, counting down.
AGCAATCTCAACGAAAAACGCGACAACCTATTTACATTATGTAATGACAGCTAACCCCTGCACATCAACCGGTAATAAGGGCGCCTCGCGTAGTGTAATGGTTAGCAAGCTAGACTTGCAAGCCTGCAAGAGTGAGTTCGAGTCTCGTTAGGTGCCCGAAGCAAAAAAGCCTAGTAAATTACTACATCAATCGATAATAAAGTCTTTTTCTTTATTTATCACATATAAATCTCGTCTTCTTTGTGATACTTTTACACTTTTATTGTTAGCTCGAGTTATGGTACCACAAATACGACGACAAACGTAAAAGCCTATTCTCTCTTGTCAGTATCATAATTCCCGTAACAAGAATAAAGGATGCGTGTTCAAATCTCGTTGGAACTTTATTCTTTATTTCTGATACGAAAAAAAAAAACTCTGGAAATTATCGTATGCACCTCGTATGTAGCCACCGGGTAAACTATCGTTCTCTCACAAGTCCATGTTATAAAACGACTCTGGTAAGCTTTATCTCACTTTCTCCTTTAAATACAACAGCTGCCAGAAGTGAATGAATTGTCTTTTAAAAATGACTTAGTTATTTTACTCCTTGAAGTCATTAATTCTTTTGCTACTAGAAGGGACTAAATTATTTTGCTATTAGAAGTGACTTAGTTATTTTACAACTTGAAATTACTGAATTCTTTTGCTGCCAGAAGTGATTGATTAGGTTGAAATGAATCTCTTTTGACATTTGTCTTCGTCCGCGAAATGCTTTGAACATTTCATTGTGCAATCAATGAAGCATCTATGTAATTCCAATCGTTACCTATCATAACCAATTGGCTAAAGTAAAGGGTCGGTCTCAGAATCTGTCCATTTGATCTTTACTGCTAATTAATCTCCTCAGCATGCTAAAAACAAACTTTTATGCCAAGTTTATTTAAGTAAATTAAATTGATTACCCATCTTTCTCACCTTTTCCTAAATGTAGATGTTCTTTGAACAGCGTTTCTTTGATTCCCAATGAATGGTAAATAAAAAACCAATAAACATCTAAATATGAAAAAGATTGCAAATGTTAAAAAAAGCAATCTTTTTCAATCATTTCCTCATCATCCATTGATTAGGAGGCTACTTTTTAAAGTTGAAACTCGATTCAAAATCTCGAAGGAAATGTCCGCTTTTCATAATAACGAGCTAAATTTGTGCATAATACCCTTGTCGTGTACCAATAATCAGCATTTAGGCAACCCTTCAAAGAAATAATTAATCTTCCAGCTGCAATTACCACCGGTTTTGAAGATTACTAAAAATGACTTGAGTTCATTTTTCCTATATCAGAGGCAGAGTGAAGAAGATCCTAAAAATCTGCAGATCATTTAATAACTAAACAGGATTTTAAGGTGGACTCATTCTATGCAGGTACCTTACAAAAGCAAAATGTCGACATGTAGAAAACTTGACTAAAAATGTGTATACAATATCTCATACAGTAGCCACAAAAAAAAAAAAAAATATATCAGAAATTAGAGTCAGGTACGGTTGATCGTGTGTCCTATGGAAATAAGTCGTGAGAATTAATTTTGAATCCAGTGCCAATGTCTTTAGAAACTACTGCTATTTACAGAAACAAATAAAAAAAATGGGACACCAGTATAAACGCTCATACTTACATAGTAGTAATGAATATGCAAAAATTACATCCCTTTTGCAATACCCCGCCTCCAGTGATGATGGTCCAAGATTGGGCAGAAAGTAATTGGGGAATAGATAATTATAGAAGGTTTATTAACCGATTGCCACAAAATCTCATAAAATCGATACAGCAAAAGAATATGTAGACAAAAATATCTATAATGTTCAGTCAAATATATATATATATATTTATATATATATATGTGTGTGTGTGTGTGTGTGTGTGTGTGTGTGTGTGTGTGTGTGTGTGTGTGTGTGTGCACGCACGTGCTCGTGGTGTAATGTTTACTGTCGAAGGAAATGGACACGATATCCCGAGTTCAAATCGTAGACAAGGTTGTTTGCATTTCCCAAAGCGGTAATACCCAAGGGAAAGATATGAATCCAACTATTTTCCCTTCAGATATGGGTAAATAGTTGGGCAAACTGGGCTCTTTGGTAACCGCTTAAGGAGAAGGAAAACTCTGAATTCAAACCTGTTAAAACTGACCTTGTGTTGCATTCTGCTCGTGCACACACATATATATATATATATATATATATATATATATATATATATATATATATATATATATACAAGAGGAATGATGTGGCCTTTATTTAAAGCAACGATAACATCTTTTATTTATTATACAACATTAACCCATATCCTATCCCTTATATGACAGAATAAGTCTCAGAATAGTTTAAACAGAAAAATTATTTTCTCTTTCCTATTCAGTGTTTTTACAATCCCAGTTATGCCAGAGTTTGTCATTTCTGAGTTAAATGAATTCAAGTGCTCATGTTGGTGCACCAATATATATGTATATGTGTGTGTGTGTGTGTGTGCGCGCGCGCACGTGTGTGTGTGTACGAGTGTGTGTGTGTGTGTGTGTGTGTGTGTGTGTAAGATAAAAATACCCCAACAATATTTGATTTGGCATTGAGTAAATGATATGGGTTGAAATGCCACAAAACCCAACCAACCAACCAACGTAGCTTAGGAATCTTCGTTTGTCAGTAATGCTGAAAAATGAAATGGAACGGAATACTGGTTTATATGAAAATGAAAATAACGAAACGAAACAGCTATACAGAAAAATACATTTCTGATACACTTGTTACGATACCGTTGTGTGTGTGTGTGTGTGTGTGTGTGTGTGCAGAGTGCGGCATATGTTCTGCAACAAACAGAACGAACTACCGGTAAATATGAAAATAAGAATAAAACTTTTTACACTACTATACATATACAGAGTGCGATGAGTAAACTGTCGTAAAAATTGAATGGAAATAACACTAACATTTTACCTTTATCAGATATATCTGATCAAGTTATAATGCTAGTATTATTTATTTGATCAAAGTTACATGAAAATATCTTGACTATGGATTAAATTTTAAAAAATCACCATTGACTTCAACCCCAGCCTCCAAACAACTTGGAATCTCTTATAAACCCTTTCTGACAGTCCCTTTGTTTAAATTGATAAATGTTGTCATAATCCTTGCCTTCTGTTCATCTTTGGTGTTCTATGGAATTTTAATGGCCTCTTGCTCAACTGCATCACACATAATAAAGGGGATTGTAATCTAGGGAGTTAGGCAACCAGATTTTAGGAGTAATGTGGTCACAAAAATCTTCTGACTACCAAGACTGGGTTCTTCTGCTTGTGTAGCATGGTGCCGAGTCTTCCAGCAGCCACTGTCTTGATACTTTCCAAGCACTTAATGTAGGTCATTGAGTGAGAGGATTTGTGGGAAGAAGAATGGAGGCATTATGTCAGTATCACTAGACATTTTCCCAAACATCTTGATGCGAACTGGGTGTTTGGTTTTCATCACTATTGGTAACATTTTGGGACAGGATAAGTTAATGGTTGTTCTGTGAGTTCACCATCTGATCCTGGCAAAAACCTTTCTCATTAGAGAAAACCCATAGCATTGAAGGGGTGCTTGTGTTTGTTCAAAAGTTTTGCAGCGCGGTCTTTTCTCTTGTCCTTCATAGCCAATGATAAAAACTGACCCTTTCTCAACGAGAAGTACTGAATGTCTTCATGCATTACGTACCGAATAAGAAACTCACACACACTCCCATGTTCTGGCCTGATTGATTTGCTGGGATCGTTGTCAGTGATGGTCAGGATCTCAGAAATAAATTCAAGAGTTCTTATCGAAACAATCCGAGTGAGGCTTTTTCTGCACTGTCCTCAGATTGATACCTGTTATGAAATATACACTGTAATGCAGGGAGTGAGACAGAGAAGATGATAAGGATAAAAAAAGGAATTACAAACAACAAATTGGTTGGTTGTTTAGGTTTTATGGCATATCAACCTTTGTAGGTTATTTAACGCCAAATACGTTTTTATACAAATAAACACTTCTATTTCAAACAATATCTTTTAGCATAAGTACACAGTTTAATTGTCAAAATCATTTCTATTTCAAGCTATTCAGTTTAGTCAAACAGTTCTAATTCAAACAATTTAGTTTAGTATAAGTATAGATTTTGTTTACACATTGTTAAATGTCGAAACAGTTCTATTTCGAACAATTCAGTTTAGCGTAGTACTGTTTCAATGTAAAAAAACAGTTCTATTTCAAGTAATTTAATTTAACAGAAGTACGCAGTTTAGTTCTATTTAACCTATAGATAGGACCCTATCAGGTGCTACCACTCCATGTCGGAGTGGGCCTGGGAGCGATAGCAACGAAAGGATGCTCTGCATTCTCCAAAGCTCCAGTATCACTGGAACCTCACCATCAGATTGTTTAGTGTCATATTTAAGATGCTCTGCAGAGGTGCAGCCGTCTGGGCAAACAAACAACAAGAGTTAAAAATAACGGGAAGGTATATTCATGAATATAATAAAGAGTAATATAGATAGATTAAAATCTGTTCGACAAAAGGGTTCAGTTTTGTGTTGTGGTTGTACTTGTTGTGTGGATGGACAGTAGTTAAAGGAAAGATAAGTTTGTCTTTCAGAGTTTCGGCTTAGAATGCATGGAACGTAGTGGGAGTAGTTGCAGATATAGCTGACAGTATTTTTATCATTAAGGGTTTTCGGACTATTGTCTTCATCTTTATTGTTATTTCCACAACGTTTCGGCTAATATGTCGTCCGGCCTTCTTCAGGTGTTTGTCGAACTCGGGAACCATCACGGAACTTCGAACTACATCCTTTATTGAATCCACGGGGGTCGCCTGTTCTGATTCCGTTAGCCATAACCGGGTACAAGTGTTAAGTATTCCTGTATTGTTACTCGCCTGAAGAAGGCCGGAGGACATATCAGCCGAAACGTTACAGAAATAACAATAACGACAAAGACAATAGTCCGAAAACCCCTAATGATAAAAATCAACAAGCTTCGTCTCAGAAATTTTGACAACTAGCTGACAGTATTTGAAGATATGGCAACTTTTCTTCAAGCTACATGAATGACGCGAACTAACATTCTTTTCTTGGGTTCACTGAAGATAGAAGCTGAGTATTTGTAGTGGATTGCTGGTTTCCTTCAAGCTGCATGGATTTGTGAATAACCGCTGAGAGGTCGATATACGACACTGGCGTGATGGATAATGACATAAGATCTCTTGCGCTGTATGTGGGAACGTGGAAAGTGTGGGCCTTCGTTGCATATATTTGCAGTCGATTGGACGATTATGAACTTGCTGGGTTAACATGCTTGTGCAATTAGGACTTGTGTAGAGCTGCATCTTGGAGCAAATCGTGAAGTTGATATTAGCCGTGTCCGGGAATTGCTAGCTGCTTCTATACGTGTTTCTTAGTCCGTTGGTGCATTTAGCTGAACGCTAAGGAGAAAGTTGCATCTCGTCGTTGGGCAAATGGCCAAGAGCATGAGTTACGCTCGATAACAGCAGATACCGGTGTATAAATATGTCTCAGGGGTCTTGTCTGTGTTGATTTCCCACTGGTCAAAGAGGGTCACACGATCTGCTCCAACATTGCGTTCGGTTTTCGTGGACGGGTACTGTCCTATTTTTTCACCTTAATGAGTCATGAATCATGATAAAACCATGCCGTTTCCAAACTTTTGGAGGAGTAAATTGCGTCATGGTGTGCTTTCTTCACAGTACCCAGCTGACTCAAATTTTCAGCACAAAAAACAAAGCTTGAGACAAAGAAAGTGCATGCGCGAAATAAATAATTTAGAATGGCTAAAATTTACCCGTTGTGCCTTCTGTGTATTGTGTGTTTGGGGAGAGAAAGAGAGAGTGAGATTGTGGCCTGTTCTGCAACAAATAGAACGAAATACCGGTGTATATAAAAATAAGATTAACAAAACGAAACAGCAATATATGAAAAGAGGTTTCTATTACGTTTGTTGAGAAACCAGCCCATTGCTCGTGGGTAGAGAGTTCGCCAATGGCCCAGGAGACTGGTGTTCAATCCCTGGTCGAGTCATACCAAAGACTCAAAAAATGGTACTTGATGCCACTTTGCTTAACACTCAGCATTATAAGGTATGGATAAAAGGTAAAATGGAGCAACCCAGGGAAAGGAGTAGCGCCCTCCCCTACACCTCGGTGTTGTAGCTATTGAAAAGAGAGCCTTTGGGTCACCCTCGACTACGGTCACCAACTTACGTTTGCTGAGACCCCAACGTTTCTTGTACAGATCTGTTATTTTTGTCATTCACCAGCCAGTTTTTTTTCCCATCAATTACAGAATTTCTATTTCATTCTCTAATCTTTTTTTCTTTTATCTTCAACAACAAAAGTCGGGATTGTCTTCTTTAGAAAAAAATTTCAATCGATTTGCAAAACGACTAGGGGTGCTGTCCAGCATAAGAATACCTGACGTTCCATGGCTGATTGACAGATGTTTGTAAAAAAGGAATGGCATCATGCTTCAGTAAGGTTCAATACACTTTAGTATTATTGGACTATTAATTCTCACCTCTTCAGGATCGAACATCATTCATGAAATGATACTTCTACGCTCCAATCTTTTTTACACGTTTTTCATTTAAGTCTGTCACCTGAACTCCATAGCTGGCATATGTCCGATAAGTGAAAAAAAAACGCCAAGTCTCGTAGATTTTAAATAAATCATTCCACACATTAGATGCATGGAAACGTAGTCTACATTATTCAAAGTATAATAAAAGTCAGTAATTGTTCGCGATGAACCTCTGGGTGTGCATTGGGGCCTGATCCCCACTAATGGGGTCGACTTGGTGATAGGGAATAGGGTGTTGAAAGACCCGAAAATTCCCGTTAACCTAAATCAATTTACATCACTGACGACGTCCTCGGCACTCTAGTTAGATGCGTATATTCGGAAACATCGGACAAACTTCCGGTTGATCTAACTATATTAAATTTGTTTTCATTGCTAATGCCCTTGGGGAAGAAATGAATCCATCTTTTCCCCTTACAGATATGAGTATATAGCAGGATAGAATGGGTCCTTTAGCCTTGATTGTCCATTTAATAAAGACTTGTTTAGTTACACGAATTGTTTCCACAATTTCTGGTTCTCTACATCAGCCAACTTGTCTTGAAAATAAATTTGCGTTCTATTACCTATGACGTAACCTTCAGTGCAAGCTGCGAGGCTATCAAAAATGGGTTTTGTACAAACCTAGCTGAAAGAACACAGTTGTGTACTGACATCGGAGATATCAGGAGCTTCTATGAAGCCTTAAAGGTGGTGTACGGCTCTACGTATCAGGTCCAAAGTTCGATGCGCAGTGCAGACTGAGATACAAGGTGTCCATTCTAAGCCGTTGGTCGAAGCATTTCCAGGTCCTCTTCTTTGTCCAAGAATCAGCAATTCTCTACATACATCAACATGCAGAATGGGCACCAGTAATGACGAAGCTGTGGTGAAGGCAACCCTTACGGTAGAAGTTAACTCTAAAATCAAAACTGGGGAAAGAAGATCCAGCATATAACCTCTGCTGACTTGTCGGTAGCTTTTGACGAGAAAGTCTAAGAGAAGGTACTCTAAAATAAAACCTGCAGTTTGCATAGTCACCAGTTATCTTGTTATGCTTGTCACTGAGGCGTTGCTAGGTAGACGCAGAGAGTTACATTAGTGTTGAAGAAGCATATATAACAAGAATCTAACGACATACAAATGTCTTAATACCTTATCTTACGAATCTTGTATATTTTTCACTAGTTGAATCAGTTATTCATCAGGATGTTTGAGTTTTGGCGGTAAAAACAAATATCATTTATCAAGATGTCGCAGTCATCATCATGATCTGTTAAAATGTTGCAGTCATCATCACATACAGTACCGTGCTCGATGACATGTGAAAGTTTTGGGGAAACGGATGCATAGTCTCTTACGGTTAGCTAAATACCTTCCAACACTTAAAGCTCTGAAGCAAAGTTAGGCGTCATGAACAGGTTTATCAATAGTTAGAGAAAGGTAAAAATGATGATGCTCGAAATAAAGGACTAAATTAGCAAAGATTTAGATAGTGAAGCTCTGGATCATTTCTTCTATAAGGAAATAATACCGGAATTCATCCCTCTGTGATAAGTCTAGAAAGTGTACCCTAAATGTAAGGACTGCTTGCGGAGATAAACGATAATCTAAATTATGATATAACACGACATATACATCATCATGTGAATTTGGTTTGTGGTTTTTGTTTAAAGGCATATCAACCTTCGTGGGTTATTTAAAGGGTTTCATATCTATTCAGAAAGTGAACGTAATAGTGCGATTGGACTTTGAAATTTACTTACTTTTAAGGTGCTCAGAGTTTAGCGCTTTAACCATTACCGACTCCTGATCATACGAGTATATGGGTCCCCAGAAAACTTTCGTTAAATCATCCCTTTTAAACTATTCGGTATTATATGGTTGAGTGATTTACCTTTTTTCATTAGTCTAATGAGTAGAGTGTTCATCAATTATCCGGGAGACCAGGGTTCAATCCCAGGTCGAGTTGATGCCACTTTGCTTAAAACTCAGCATTATAAGGTAAGGATCAAGGTTAAAGTGTAGCAATCCAGGGAAAGGAGTAGCGTCCTTCCTTACTCCTCGGTGTAGTAGCTATTGAAAAGGGAGCCTTCGATTCACCCTTGACTAAAGGGAGACAACTTTACTTATTTTACTTTGTTTCAAAACTCTTGAAATTCCATTCTTTGACTGGCCCAGCTCTGTTGAAACTGCAAAAAAAAAAAAAAAAGATGTGCTATCAGTTTGTTGGTTTTTGTCGAAGAGCTACATTAATTTTCACATGTTCAAACATGTCTGCTAGCTGATGCAACACTGAAAATATTATCACTTATTTGATGAGGGGATTGCCATATACTTGTGAGAAATTTCGAGTACGTGACAAAAAACAAAATCGAACTACATTTGAATAGATTGTTATCTATTTTGACCGGTAATATATATACGAGATACTACCTAAAATTTAATTTGACAATTAAAAATCACAATGACATCTAGGTTCCTCTGTTTCTTTTAAGTAGTCAGTACGTATACCACAATCTCACTTAGGGTACTGCTCACAAAGAGTGGTGGGAAATCTCCGTACTTCATTCAGTTTTGTACTTGTCTAAATTGGTAGACATTTTTCGCAAAATACTAATTTTAAAAATAACGGTAAAGTAAGTCATTGTGAATAGTAATTGTCAATTTACTAATTTTCCTAAAATTCTTCTGAGTATGTTATCATCTCTGATTTTTATGATAAAATGAGTAACAACCAGCCGAATTGGATATTTCTCGGCTATCTTTTACGCAGGCTTCTAACTTGATTAATTACTTACATCTTAATCAATGTTCAAATTAGCTTTCTACCGCTCGTTCTCTTGAACAAGACGACAACATTATCAACGTTATCAGCAATAAATCGTTGAGATTGTCAGATGATCAGCACTGACGATATAAATTGCCTTCAGGGAACATCTTCAAGAATGACTTCATTCTTCAGGGAAAAAACGTAACTTATCCTTTATTTAGCAGGCCACGACAAGACTTTAACAGCAGGCATCTAGATTGTGAACGAGTATTTAAATCAACATATCTATTTGTATTATCATTATCTTGGGATTTAGTTTATATCATTAATATAAATGCTATATATATATATATATATATATATATATAGTGTCTACACAGGGTTGATTGCAGCCTAGAAGACCTACCAGGTGCGATCAATGATAGGGATATGACAGGGATGGATAGCGAAAGGGAGTCAGGGGATTCCGTGCTGTCAGCGTGATATGATGAGGATATATATATATATATATATATATATATATATATATATATATATATATATATATCAGTAATATTCAGTCAGCATTTGCAGTCATCTGATGAGACGGAGAGTATAATGATATTTTTCGCCGAAATAAATTTATAATGACAATTTAATCAGGTTTGAGTTTCCTTCTAATTGCACTATATATATATATATATATATATATATATATATATATATATGCTTGTGATAGCTGTATTCAGAAGTTTTCATATATGAACCCCGGAAAATATGCTTGTTGGCAATTTATCAATTGATAAACAATCTTGTTAATATTTCAATGTTTATTAGGTAAATAAATACCCTTAAGAGTAAAAGTTTTCAGAGCCTAGTTATTTGGGAACATTCATGCGAACTAAGTAATGATTAAATACGACCAAATGGATTCAAAGGTTCAATAAGGTAAAGACTTAATAATAAAGGCAAAAAGAGATTATCTCTTAAACTACTTAAACTCAAATCGAAGAGATTAGGATTTGACTTTGGCCTTTTTTTTTTCTCCATATTTTACCGGTTTTTATTTGATGGAGGTACAAAAATCACTTCACCTTTTTCATTTGATTAATCACATATAAATTGCTTTTTGGTATAATTTTTAGGATTACCTTTTTTTTCTTTGAGTCGCATATAAACTAAGAGAAAATATAATCGCAGCGCTTTGACTAGATGCTTCAATTTATGCAAGATTAAACGTTCTGATAATAGACGTGCATAGGTTAAAGAAAAAATGGAACAGTAACAGTCAGACTCCATTTTTGTTACATTATATCTTTGTCAGACGTTTACACAGCGCAGTAATCTCTCTCTCTCTCTCTCTCTCTCTCTCTCTCTCTCTCTCTCTCTCTCATAAGATACGGTCCATTAGTAAGTGTATTATCACGACGTAAGACGGGCGAAAAATTTCTAAATTTGATTTGAATATCTACCACCAACAAACATGCACATACAATACTGGCAAATTAGCATTATTCTTCAGGATGTCGAAATCTTATTTTCTGTCAGAATATATATATATATATATTATTGAAAAAAAAAAAAGTAAAGCAGAGTAGATATCCAGGATTGAGTTTCATGGCTACGATCATCAGGTGACCTAGTGATTAAACATTTTTTTTTGCATTTATCACTATTAAGATTTTACAAGTTAGAGGCAATTTTAGTATTAAATTTTAACCATTATATATCTATATATATATATATATATATATATATATATATTGTGTGTGTGTGTGTGTGTGTGTGTGTGTGTTATCTGACCCCTCGGTCATAAGCAATATGTAACACAAGGTCGGAGTTAAACAGATTTGAATTCCCAGTTTTCCTTCGACTAGACCAGATGTGATGGCGATTTTAGAGAGATTAGTCTTCCCTACTATTTGCTCATAGCTGGACGGAGAAAAGTTGGATTCATACCTTTCCTAAGAGCATCAGCACAATGTAAAATGCAAACAGCCTCGTTCAAGATTTGATCTTGGGCCGCCGTATCCATTTCCTACAACGGCAAACATTGCACCACGAGCGCCGCCTACGTAAGGGAGTGTGTGTGTGTGTGTGGAATGCTCTAAAAATTCACAAATTCCTGAATATCTAATGTCAAATCTTTCTGTTAATTTCTCTTCGTGACGCCAATAAGTAAAGAATATTGTGTTGATAAGGGAATGCTGGGCAATAAAGAAATCTGTGATATTTCTTATCACTTTTGATGTATTTTTTATAAATTACTAATATTTGCAAAAATGAAACCATTCTCTTCTGCGCGTCAAAATGCCTTAGATTTTGTTCTCTTAGGCACTCTAAATATATATTTTTTATAAATAAATAAATAAATAAACTTCGAGCATACCTACATCCATTTTATTTTTAAAAATTAAAATTTAAAAAAAGCTTTCGATAACTACTTGCTCTAAAGAGTTTTCAAAATTGTAAACTTGCTGAGAGAACCTGAATTTTAAAAGAGAAAGCATGATTAATTTCTATTGAGAAAATAATAAGCATCTTCATATTTTCATCATTTACAAGACGACTCTGATGATTTTGTCGCAGGACTGATATGAATGCGTCGATCCTGCGAACAGTTGTATGTAGTGTCGTGATTGACAGAGGACTGGACAAATAACAGAGACAAGTGGATAATTCCAGGTTTTATTTAGCAAATTGTATACGAAAGGTGTATGAGTGACGAAGTACGGTTGTTGTATCATGTAGGTGTAGAGTCTCTGTTGGGTGTTGAAAGTCAGTGTTGTTGAAAGGAAGTTCCGTTATTCAATATAAGTAATAATGAAATACTTCATTGTACTTTGAAGAGGAACTTTTAAATATAATGTATTTTATCTTGTGGTTACAAACTTGTTACCTAAAGGCCAGTAGAATTAATCCCTTTCGAAAAATAGTTCCTGGGTTAGTAACAGATGTTCTCTCGTGACGTATGTAAAACTTTTTGTTGTCTGACATCACGGGTGACCAGCGTTTTCCCTAAACCGAAGATTTAGATATTGTAGTCGAGACGGCTACGACAATATTGATGCTTTTATTTAGAGTGAAGGGTTCTTAAAAGTATTTCATATTTTCATCGCCATCTCCGTTATATCGAGGATTTGAATGATTTAGGAATGACACTCAGTGCGAATGCTTACCACACAAAATTATCAGAGTATTTAAACTGTATTTCTCTAATATCAACATGATTTGCTGGTTTGAGGTTTCATACTTATATGCAAATATCCTAGTCACAGTGGGCAATAGCTACTTGGTAGGGCTAAGTTTGTCCCTTGTGCGAAAGGCACTCCAAAAGGGGCAATGCCGAGAGGATCAAGCATTTTTTGTGACAGCTATACATAAGTCTCCATTCGTGCATGGTTCCTTACGTTACCTTCTGTCAAATCTGGCCTGGTGGGAGGTTGGATAAATCTCTCAAACATATTTTCAGTAATATATTTATTGTTTTAACTCTTTTGCAGGCAGAGCAAATAGCGGTAAAATATTTTTCCTACGGGCTTTTCATTGACAAATTCAATGTGAATGTATTGAATCATTACTAGGAGGCTTCACTGTTGTGTAAAGGTTGTTTTGCAAAATATCAAAAAGTGAGTGCTTTATTGTTTTCATGCAATTGTAGTATGACACACAATTGCGGATCAGATTTGTAGCAGAAAGAATTTCGTATTTTTGTTTGGTGCGTTGATTAATTTGACCGTTAGGGTCGACGCATATTTTCACCCAATCAGGATGTCATACCGTGAAAATAAATAAATAAATAAAGCTATTCATCCCGGATCATCTTTCCGAGCAGCACCAAATTAAGGAAAGCCGCCAAACACTCTCTCTTCCTCAGAACTTCTTCGTTCAGGACAGACGTAATGACTGTCCACTCTCTTCAGATTATTATATATTGTTTGTTTGTTTGATTAATTGATTTGTTTAAACATACTCTCAATTTTTCAAATTTTCTGAAAATAATTCGCCCACTCTTGATTGCTGTTACTCAGACTCCACTGAAAGACTATCAGCAAAAGGTTGGTGTGAAAAATTCGAAAGAAGTAAAATAATAATAATCATATTTTTTTGGAAAGAATGAAACAGAATTAGAAACCATAAAACAAATTATAAACTTCTACAACCAAAAAATAGAGGAATAAAATGAAGTATTGAAAAATGCGCGGCATTTATAATGAATAAAGGAAAAAGAAATAAACTTAATGAATTGATCTGCCTCATTTGGAGAATATTAGAAAAGCTTAGGGGGAAAAGAAAGCTACAAATAACTGAGAATATTACAAACAGAAACCATCAAAGAGAGATGAAAGAAAAAGTAAGAAAGGAATAATTCAGAAAAACAAAGAAACGTCTTGAAACATTCGAAATAATGAATACCTGGGATGTCTCCCTTGTAAGATATTATCGGCCCTTCTTAAATTGAACAAGAGAGGGATTCAGAAGTATGGACCATAGAACAAAGAAAAAAAATAACGATGCACAAAGCCTTGTACCCGAAAGATAGAATCGAAAAACTCTATTTGACAGGGAAATAAAAAGGATTGCCTGGATGCTGGGACTCGAATTTTTAAACAGATCGATTTGACTCATAGATGAGACCCTAACAGGTACTACCACTCCAGATCAGAGTGGAACTGGGAGTAATGGCAATGAAAAGGGTACTCCACATTCCCTAGATCTCCAATACTGGAATCTCACTATTAGAAGTAGGTTAGTATCATACTCAGGCCCCTACTTTTGGGAGAGAGGTCTTACCCTTCGGCAGGGGATTCAGGGTCAAATACAACTCTTTAAAAATTATACGTACTCGATAGGACTATGTGCAAAAAAAAACTCTTTAGAAACAACTTCTAAAAAATGTAAATAGTATCCGATTCTCTAAGCTCTTGGCATAAAATTACTCTAAACAGGTTGTCACACCGTGAAAATAAATAAATAAATAAAGCTATTCGAACACATGTGCATGATAATCATTACGAAATTCTTCACCTCCTAAAAACTCTACTTGTCCTCTACATTCTTTTTTGAATCACTTGTTTGTCTATTGTTTCCTATCATTGCATTGGTATTAACTAGTACCAGTTATAGTCAATGAGGATTTTCTTTAGATTATTCAGAGATGAAGACAAGTAGCAGTTACCAACTTCTTTGTAGAATGCATCATAATGACGTCAGAATAACTTCACAGAAAAAGGGTTGTCTGAACATATACAATTAAGCATCTGTATTTGCATCGGTATAGTCCCATCTTTTTTTCGATTTTCAATATTTAAGCAGAATAATCTCATTTAAAAACAAACCACAGGATAAACTAAAGAGAAAAAAACGCAAGGAATTTAGAAATTTTTCCCTCTCTTCTTTTTCTCTCGGTCTACTTGCCTGATTCTCTCTCACACACTCTCTCTCTCTCTAAGAGAGTGAAAGCGATATTAAGAAAACCCGCCCTACTATTTCCCTGGTTACTACCTATGATAAGATATATTTTGCCCGCTAGACACTGCACTCATTTGTGTCTAGGAAAAAAATATCCGTTTATTTTTTTTATTTTTTGTTTTTTAACAAATCACACTCACAACTTTCATTCATACAAAAATCTTTTGCTTACACCTCACAAAACACATTTCACACATGTTTTGGTATAAATACGCTACAGAAATGAGTAATAATTAATCAAATATTACCGATTTCGCTGCTTGAATTGCATATTTATATTTTGATTACATACAACTATCTTGAGTCAATTTCATTATATATATATATATATATATATATACGAGGAGCATACGATAAGTTTCCAGACTTTTTTCGTATGGGCATTTAAAATTGTTGTAGACTCTTGAAAATTCACTATGTTATTATTATACATCTTATGAGGTGACTGACCAATTTTTATGATTTCAGCTTCAAATGAACAGCTACAACAGCAATTGGAATACACCCTACTAAAGCCTGATTATCACAGCTGGTGAATTTCAAAAATGCAATCTGACACTTTAGAAGAACGATATGCAATAAAATTGTGTTCTAAACTTGGAAAAAAGGCCACAGAAACGTATGGAATGCTTCAGACCGCTTTTGGAGCATCTTGTATGAATCGAGCATCAGTTTTTGAGTGGCATAAGAGATTCAAGGAAGGCAGGGAGTCTGTGAGGGAGGATGAGAGGTGTGGGAGGAGTAAGGAAGTCAATACACCAGAGTTGATTGGCCAAAGGGTTAGGGTTACTATATTGAGGTTTTAAGGGAGTTCAGGAAGAGATTCCTAGGGAAGAGGCCAGGACTCTTCAAATCGGCTCAGGGGCATTTCCAGCAGGACAATGCACCAGTCCACAACTCCATCCTTGTCACAGACTATTTGACCAAGATGGGCATCAAGACAGTTCCTCACTCTCCCTATAGTCCAGACCTTGCTGTCGTTATGAGAGAATTGAGGAGATGAAAGAGGCCGTGACGAAGGTCATTGACACGCTCACAAGAGGACTTCCAAGAGGCCTTCCAAGGGTTGTTGGAACGGTACAACAAGTGCATTGCAGCCGGAGGAGATTACTTCGAAGGGGACTAGAGTTCCATGTGTGTACTATCAATAAAATTGCCCACACGAAAAAAGTCTGGAAACTTATTAAATGATCATCGTATTTCTTAAAAACAAAACAACCAGATCCCACAAAGTTCAAGAGAAATAAACTTTACAAAATCCGCCTTTGCATATTTTCCCCTATGCTTGTCGAAAACATTTGAATTTAAGGTAACAAAAATAACATACATTCAAGTAACGACAATATTATAACCAAAAAATAAAGAAGTGTAAAGAGAAATACAACGACTAACTTGTTCGAAGCCATGCCGTCAACCACCTACTGTCAGTTTAACTTTGGTTAATGATAAATTATTTGGTATTTTATGTCAAAGTTCTTTTTGAAGCCAACTTTTAGGGTTTATTCTTCTTCTCGGCGTCTTTTTTTTGTGTAGAATCAACCTGGACAACCGTGTTTTTCTAGTTTACTATTTCTTTAAATGAACTTTGAGTAGACCACCGCTTCCTCCCCTTTGATGAATATCTTTCTGTTTTAACTCGAATTTTCTTCTGTTGAGCCTACTGAGGCTTTTACCACATCTTCTGACCTGAGCCAACAGATTCCTTTGTCGGCAAAAAGTCCCATAATACCGCCTCCAGACCTTAGACTCAACTTTCTTTTGAAGGAGACAGTATACGAAAACTACAAATACCCCATTAATCTGTACGAAACGAATAAATAAATAATAAATTAAAAAAATTTTAATTCAATTAAAAAAAAAGAAAACCATTAGATTTGCAGAAACTTCCAGAGGTCCCTGACAGGAAAAAGGGACGACGCATGCGTAAAGAAAATGTGACCTCCCGACAGGGGGAGCAGACTCATTCTCTTTCAGGCAGTGACCGGCGAATTGACAACACCATGGCTGTCTGGTGTCTGGGCACCACGCATTCATCTTTGGACGAGGCGTTGGTTAGTCCCTTCCACCCAGTAGCAGCTCTCTCTCGGTTAACAGTATGCCGAAATATAAAAGGCTACGAAATGAAACTACAAACTAAAACAACTGGACTCTGACAAACTTCCAAAAGAAACTAATCCTTATGAGGACAAGCATATACCAAGAAACGATTAACGTATTTTTAGACACCTTAACTGGGGAATTCAACCATTTCAATTGTATTCAGGGAAAACCACCCTCACCCATGGAATGGTTGTTGAACCCAGGAAATAAAGGAAAAATATAAAAGAAACGTCTTCGTCTCCTGTCAGTTGCTGTCTTCTTTCGTATGATTCTTTTGGGCCTTTCTTGTTCAAGGAGTTACACCGAGTAGCCAACGTGGGGTAAAATAGAATAACCTCATAATGGAGACAGATATCAAACGGCAACACAGCTTTGTCCTTGACCATTACTGACCCCACAAATCTTAAGCTAAGCCTCTTTTTCTTACAAGTCTTTATTGTTACCTGTTGAAACAATAAGCCTACAACATACTATTTATGGTTTTGGTATGCTGTCCTCTAAGAAAAAAAAATAATGAATAAAATTCATGGACAATAAAGGAAAAATATAATTTATAATCTTACAAAACATTTGAAAAAAATGTGATATTTTATTTTATTTTTAATTTTAATTATTTGCCCAAAACACATCTGGTTTGGAAAGAAGCGCAACTTTAAAAATAAAAATAAAGATCAATTTTATTGCAAATTAAATTACCATGACAAGAAATTTCGGCAAAAACTTGAGCGTGATACTCGTAACCACTGGACAGCTGTTTCACGCCACAAACTAGAACGTACTACCAAAATACTGCAAAACTTTTGACTCGTCCTTGAATATTAGAATAACATTACATTTTTTTGGAAGAAGTCTCTTGTTTTAAAGACTTCTATGAACTGTTATTTCAAATAGATTCCGTTTTATAGTCTATTTTCCATATCATCATCATCATCATGTCACACTGCCAGTAGGGATCTTCCCGACTTTCTCGCCACCCTTCTCTATCGTCCATTGCACCCGGGAGGTCTTCCAGGCTGCATCCTGTATCGGCACAGAGCTGCTGTATATAGATTCTGGCTGGTCGTCCTACCTTTTCTCATCCATGTGAAGGGGTCCACAGGAGTACATCGCTTATGAGTTCGTCCTTACTTCTCCAGCAGTGTCCCGCATGTCTGGTTCGTCTAACTTGGATAGTTTTCGTGATGGTTGGTAGATGTCCGTACAGCTGCTGCTTTGTAAGGTGTTGCCTCCAGGACTTGTTCAATATAGCTCGCAGTATTCTTGTGTAATTGCTGTTAAGCTTTTTCTTCATACAATTAGTTAGCGTCCAATTTGATATTATTGAATTCTATCCCTCTATTTCTAAAGACTTATTATTAAAAAGTTTAAACCATGCTAAGAGCTTTATAGACATCACCAATAAGCAAATAGAAATATTCTTAATTTGTAGAAAGTCTTTTCTAACTGATAAATCTATTTGGATAAAAAAAAAAAAAATTGCTCAGATAACTCTGACGTTCCCATAGGTTCTTACGACTCTGCACAAATAGCCGATTTGATAGGTATTTATATATTAAATAAGTAGGTTTATATATGGATGACGGTCTCGTCTTCATTCCAAATAGTAATGGCCATAAAACTTCGAAAATTCATAAGAAATTTATTAAAGACTTCAAGTTATAAGAATTTAAACTTGAAATATCATCTAATCTTAAAACAGTTAATTTCTTTGACATTACCTTTAATTTAACTAACAATACTTTAAAACCATTTATCAAAGATAACCAAATATTAACTCCAACCAGCCCAGATCAATAATCAAACATATACCGAATGCTGTTAACATAAGGATAAAGAGATTATCTTCTGACAAAAATAAAATTTAATGAAAATAAGAGAATCTATAATGAAGCCCGAGAAAAAGTGGATTCCAACAGAGGTTAGAATACCAGGAACAATTTATAACCAATAAATTTACTGGACACTGCAACCACCAACAACAGCAATAGTAGTAAGAATAGTTATAATTATAGACTTGAAAATAGTAATAATAATAATATTAATTCTAATAATAAAAATATAAGCATAAGAAAAGAAAGTTAATCTGGTTTAAACCTCCATCTTTTTTGCAAACTTTCTAATATCAATATAGGCAAATATTTAGACATTTCAACAAGGACAACACATTAAATAACATTTTTAATAAGAACACACTAAACATTAGTTCCTCTTGCACCAATGATATTAGTTACTCTTGCACCAATGATATATAAAAAAAACTTATAATCATGATCAGAATTATTATAATAAGAATAAACAAATCCCTCATAATCAGCGAAGAGATGAATTACTTTGTAATTGTAGAAATTAAGAAGATTGTCTAACGGAAGGAATGTGTAATTCCGAGAAAATGGTCAGACAAACAAATATTTTTCCCATGGAAAATTGTAAGGAAGAGAAGGTTTATATTGAAATTTCAGCTGGAAATTGGAAACAAAGATTCTACAATTATAGACACTTTTTCCAACCCTTTACTGAGAAACCAAACAGCCCTATCGAGGTAGTTTTGGAATTTGACTGATAAGGATATAACTTCACGAATTAAATGGAGATTTATTAAGAAATGTTCTACTCCTGAAAGCTTTAAAAGTAGATGAAACTTTTGCCTGGTGGAAGAAAAAAAGAATCATTAGATATGAATTTATCGGCCAACAATTAAATAAACGTAATGGACTAATTTTTAAATGCCGGGATGAAAATAGATTTAAACACAAATGAAAAAGGTTAATAATAGAAAATTGATAGTGATAAGAATAAATTAAAAGTAAAGTTGGCGATTTTAGTGGAGGGCGACTCGAAGGCTCTCTTTTCATTAGCTACTACACCAAGGTGTAGGGGAGGATGCAACTCCTTTCCCTGGATTGCTCCAGTCTATCCTTGATCTGTACCTTATAATGCTGAGTATTAAGCAAGGCGGCATCAAGTACCATTTTTTTAATCTTTGTATGACTCGACCTGGGATTGACCCCGATCTCCTAGGCCACTGGCGAACACTTAGTCCAATTGGCCAGAAATTAATGTTATCAGTATTACTATTGAGTATGAATTAATAATGTAATAATAATAATAATAATAATAATAATAATAATAATAATAAAAACACTGATAATTACCTTTTATTATTAGTGATATTGGTCTAGTGGGTAGAGCGTTCACTAATGGTCCGGGAGACCGGGGTTCAATCCCAGGTCGAGTCATACCAAAGACTTTTTTTAAAATGGTACTTGATACCTCCTTGCTTAACACTCAGTATTATAAGGTACATATCAAGGGTAAAGTGGAGCAATCCAGGGAATGTAGTAGCACCCTACCGTACACCTCGGTTTAGTAGCTGTTGAAAAGGGAGCCTTCCGGTCACCCTTGACTAAAGGGAGACAACTTTACTTTTACTTTATTAGTGATAAGATAATTAATGATCCTAATAATAATGTTAATGATTTTAACGGTAATTTGAATTTAAAAAATATATAAAAAAGCATAAAAGAAATTAAATAAAGATTAAATTTCAATCTTAAATGGAAATCAAATAAAACCCTAAAAATATTTAACTAACGGTAAGTTAGTAATCGCACGTTTTCTTTTATAGATAAATAAACAGATTTATTTCTTGAAATAAAATAGGTTAATTTATTAACAAGATTTTAGTTGCTGATGTCTTGTAAATTTTTTTTAGATACATGACATCTGGTTTTGACACCAACATCTAGCTCATATCTTTCATTATTTATTCTTTTTTAAGGCGTAAGAATCTATTGAAAGAATATTTTTATATTTTTTTCTCTCTATTCTGTGATAGCTATCTGAAGACGTTGTTTTTTTGTATGCAATGGTCAGCTGAAATAAGTTTATAATAGCTATATGACGGTTTGTGGAGTTTTTCCAATTTGATATATATATATATATATATATATATATATATATATATATATATATCAACAAAAATGATAAGCCATATACTCCATATCATTTTATCTACACCCTGTTTATGTGTTCCTGTTACTCTAGTAGAGATTACATCTCTTGCCTTCCAAATGGTAATCCTAATGTTTGCTTCGAGGTGTGACCAAAGTAGTATATAAAAGGGCTAAGAAAAGTAAAACTCTCTCTCTCTCTCTCTCTCTCTCTCCGTTCCTGCCTCAAAAATCAGAAGCACGCACGTGTGTGTACGTTTCCTCGACAGAAGGGACTCTCGTTTCAACAAAACTCGAATTGTATGGTGCACGATAAGATGCTTGACATAAGTCTTCACACAACAACTTCCATTCTATTTACTCTTAACCTATACCAAAAGACTCTTCAATTACACTATAGAACTTTTCTCTATAATGCTTTTTTGGGAGGTGCCTGTGGCGTAATGGTTATCGTCCTAGGAAATGGACACGGCGACACGAGTTCAAATCCTGGACGAGACTGATTGCATTTCACATAGCACTAATACCCTTGGGAAAGGTATGAATCCAATTATTCTCCCTCCAGCTTTGGGTAGATAGTAGGGCAGACTAGGTTCTTCAGCCTTGGTGAGGCAACTAGTTTAGGAGAAGGAAAACTCTGAATTCAAACCTATTAAGCTCCGCTTAAAAAAGTGACCTTGTGTCATAGCCTGCCCGAGCGGAGGGGTTGGTAAATATGATAATGCTTTTTTTTGTTTATATATGTCGTTTCTGAGTTCATTCTATTAGTTTTGCTCAGGCATTAGATATGTTGTTGTGAGTTCGTCGTGAATCGTTTTATATTGTTCAGCTGGAAATATTAAATCATAATACATTATCTCTGCTACAAAAGTCCGAATTGTGTTTCCCACACTCAAATAATTGTGGCAACGAGTTATGGTTATCAGATATGACATATATGAAGATAAACATTTAAGTTGTCGATACCATAGACCATTCAAACGCAACACCCTGAATCTTATCAAAGTCGAAATATGGAAATTAGTAATTGCCATCTATCCCAATGACAGAATGTAAGCTACGACAACTTTCATAAATTTTACTTACAAACGGAAAAGAATTTTCAAAAGTCTTTCAAATGAAATGGCTACTCTCTGATACCCACCCCCGATATTTTCGAGTCAACATTATCATCATCATGAGGTGCTTTGTGCATTGCAGTTGTGAGTGAACATGGTTTTCACATTGAATGATTCTTCATGGTGTCTAGGATATTTCGTTCACTTAGGTTTAGTTCTTTTACATTTTCCATATTTTCTTCTCAGTTTCCCTTTCCCAGGAATTCTCGAATACTTCCTATTTTTGTACATTATCTTTCTGATCTTATTCCAAACAATTTTTTTATTCACTGCAGCTGTCATTCTAAGATAAAACTGTTTGAATTTAGAAACTGAGCATTTGAATAACAGTCATATGATCACACACACACACACACACACACACACACCACACACGCACGCAACACTGCTACACATGGAATAAACTATTTATCATACTGCCCAGTCGGCTTGGCCAGTAGAATACACCGAATACATCTCTGTAAAGAGGTAGAACCCCCGCAACGAGTGTCCTACATATGACACTAAACCATCTAGTGGTGAGGCTCTAGTCTTGGAGCTTTAGGGGAATATGGTATACTACCAGGTTCACCCTGACTCAGAGTGGTAGCACCTGTTAAGGTCCCATCAATGGGTCAAATAGATCTGTTTAACTATTTAACTGTGTGCAAACAAATGTTGAATTGTTAGTGTTACATAGCAATACTTGAAACAATTTGTGTGCAAACAAATGAGCTCTGGCTTGTTTAGAAATGTTACGTACAAACTATACGTTTGCAAATGATATTTAATATATGTATAAACAGGATTTGGCATTAAATAACCTACAAAGGTTGATATGCCATAAAACCCAACCAACCAACCTATTATCATAGAATTACTTTTTAAGTTTACTTAGTATTTTATTGCTTAAATAACACAGCTCAACAAATATTTTTGTAATTATCAGAGATTTTGTGGACAGGTTTAAAGTATTTTGTTAGTGCTGATCTAAAAATGAAGTTAGTGTTGCTAAATTGGCTCTAGGTTTTAAATACTGGCTCCCATTAAATTATGATTTTAAACCCAATATACTGTCAGATTCAATCCAACCAAATTTCAAGCTAAAAGCTTTCTTTCTTAATCGCCAACTCTTTTAATACCGAAGTAGCTAAAATATACGACCTACATTAATTCAGGATGCACCTTTGACCTGCCATTGACTTTACCTGCACAGATGTAGTACAAAACATACCACGTGACTAATATAGACTTACGGAAACTCAATTATTAAATCTAAAATAAAAATCCAAAGACAAATTTAGCAGCACATGTATACATAAGTTGATGACAACAGCTCTAAAGTCTATGAGAGCTGAATTCACAAATATGGAGCGTCTATTATCTAAGAAATAGAGTCAATCTAGACAAACCGATGCTATATTTGCAATCAACACCAAAGTGTTACTCATTGGCAATAATATTTTGTTGACCAGTGAAATCAAATTTAGTAAGGATTTTTAGCAATCATTAGAAAAAATTCACAAGCAAGAAAAAAAAAGTTGGGTACCCACTTGCGTAAAAAGAAATCCGTCATCCTTTAAACATGTGACTTTCATGTCTTTCTGTTCGTGCTTGATGCTGAAAAAAATAATTTCTTGACAAAATAGGTTCTGGAAATGAAAAATGGGATTTTGCGAAAATTCAAAACAGAAAATAATATCGAGATTCAAAATAATCTAAAGCATCTTAACATAAATGGGTTTTCTTAAGAAATTTGATTTAATATATCAATCTTTGTAGGTTATTTAATTCCAAATCAATTTTTTTTACAAATTTCAAACAATTAAGTTTAGCATGAGTACAAAGTTTAATAGTCAAAAACATTTCTATTTCAAGCTATTCAGTTTCGTCAAACAGTTCTAATTCAACCAATTCAGTTTAGTATAAGTATAGGTTTTGTTTACTCACAGTTAAATGTCAAAACAGTTGTATATTAATTCAGTTTCAATGTCAAAAACTGTTCTAGTTCAAACAATTCAGTTAAGCATAAATACGCAGTTTAAATGTAAGTACACATTTTAATTTTAATTTTCAAAAACGTTTTTATTTCAAGCTATTCTGATTAGTCAAACAGTTCTAATTCAAACAATTCAGTTTAGCATAAGTATGCAGTTTAGTTCTATTTAACCAATAGATAGGGCCCTATCAGGTGCTACCATTCCGGGCTAAAGTGAACCTAGGAGCGATGACAATGAAGGGGCACACTGCATTCCCCACAGCTCCAGCATCACTGGAACCTCACCATCAGATTGTAGACTCTGACCCTCATTGGAGGGGCTAGGTTTATTTCCAACACCCGTTTTGGTTATTTCTCATTCAGTAACCTTTTGTTTCGTTACAACAGCATTGAGTGACCTACGAGGGTTGATATGCCATAAAACCAACCAACAAACAAACAAAAATTAATAGAAGTTGTTTTTAGGGGGAGGAATGTTATCTTTCTCAAATTTTGCTCCAAATTTATCAAAGACATTAAAATTGCGAACTGATATTTGAATAAATTGACAAACTAATAAGTAAATATAAATCCGCTTTTCTCATAATTATTTATGGCCTCACATGGTTTTCTGCTTGTTCAGTGCTTTCTCCCGGATAAAAAGTGAATATATTTGAAACCACCTTTGTTTATTTCCATTTTACAAAAATGGTAGGCACAAGGCCTCAAGTTTTTGGGGGAGGGGAAAAGAGCGGTCATGCCTTTCTATATGTTCTACGGGACCTAGCTAGCCACATTCGCCGACCCATTCAACAATACAATATATAACCATTCATCCGTCGCCATATGCGCAGCAATCACCAAAATACCACATGTACTCTATGAAAAGTCCTACTTAAAACCCGAAAATTGATGGATGATTTTTATTCATGATTTATATACAATGCTTGTGATGGGGATGGGAGAAAAACCCCGAAATAAACGAAAAACAAGGAAAAAAATCCCCATTTGGTTACCCTCCCATCCCCCCGTCTCTAAAATCGGAGGCCGACTGTTTTCCGGGGCGAAAGGAACCGAAAACAAGCCGGACCTGCCCTAAGTGGGATTGGGATCCTAATCTACGGGGGTAAAAGAAATAACGGGTCGGGCGCGGAATGGGTTAATACAAGCGGGTGATATGATTTTTATAAATTTTATATTTTTTATATATGCATATGAGTGTTCAAGATCTTCAGTAAACGTGGGCTGGGACACGGGCTGAGGTACCAAAAATAATGGGGATGAGGAAGATCTTGAGAACTAACAACTAGATGACGGGGACAATGACACACAACATACTGCTAACTAGGTACCTAGGTACCAAAAGAGAAAAGGGGAACAGTTCTACTCACCAGGGGTGGGGTCCCTAAGGACCCGTACCGTAGACGCCATGAGTCGGCAGAGGAGGGAAGGATGACTCCAACATTGCCCCCTTTCGCACGACCAGGCTCGCTGCATTCACCCACCTTTTGCTGAATTTTATGCGATCCAAGCGTTTTCTATCGCATCTGATTTTGACCCTCAGCAGATGCCGAAAAAACAAAACCAGATCACGATGAGAAAAGTTTGCATCGTCATAAAATCCCTTGTTTCGCGTCGTCCATACCACCATTCTAGCTACAGCCAGGATCGCGAGAAACACCACACGCTTCTCACCCTGAAACGGAGGAAGCCACCTTTGTTTATTTGGAAAACACATGAACGAATAAATATATAAACTGATCTATATATTTGCAAATTGTTTTATTTTGAAATCATTTACCCCCTCATCTACTATAAATAGTTTATGACTTCAAGAAAAATTGACTCTTCTTTAATATCCTCAATATAACAGTAAAGAATTGTTGGGAAGTAAATTATGTTTATTTCTGTGGGGGGAGGGGGTTAAGTGAGAAAGAGTCTTTCTGTGTTTGGATGTACCAATCACGTGAATAGCCCAGAAGTTTTGGCGCAAAATACCAAAAATCACCAGATAGATTCCAGACTAGTTCCCGGCTGCCCCTCGACCAGAAATTCTCCCCAGGAAATCACTAAATCAGTAGTTGCCTCATATCCTTGCCATCACACCAGTAAGTCTCTCAAATTTAACTCAATACACAAGAAGAACTTTATAGTGTTAGTCATTATTTTGTTCTTCAATTAAGTGTTAGAATTGAACTAAATTTTAATTCATTTATTTGTTGCTGTTGGTTTTAGAAATAAATGCTATATTAACTCCCGACTGAACACCTGGTAAATTTTACGAATTTAGCGTAAAGAACTGATCACATTTATTTTTGTTGTTTAAAAAATTGTTTTAGAAGATTTTATTTTAGAGAATTTTTTAAAGCCATTTTGGTACCTGCCACACTTTTATGACATGACAGTTGAATTTCTTTTTACCCCCCCCCCCGTACTGACTGTTGCCTTCGCTAAGTTTACTGCCAGGTCTTGTCACACTCCGTGCGATCAATGTACATTTTTTTTTATTGCCTATCATTGCTTCTCTTCACCAAAATTTAAAAAAAGAAAACACGGATTTCACATCTGTTTACATGCTGGCTCAGAATTATATATAGCTCAGTTGGAATATTCACTAGAATCGAAGGGCATTACGTCTCAAAAGGAAAAATATATTCATGCAGTACCGTTATTGCCAGCTGAGATTTCAAAACAGGTCTGGGATATTATCCTAAAATTGTCATCCAAGAACCCTTTTTAAGAATTAAAAAGGGAAATATTGAGTAGAACTGCGATGTCGAGCGAAAAAGAAATAGCCCATTTTTTATCTGAAGAAAGACTGGAGGATGAAAAGCCTTCACAATTCTTAAGGAGGCTAAAAGAATTGACGAGAACCAACAAAGAAGATACAATTAAACGGCACATATTTTTGAGCCAACTGCCTGAAAAATGGCAGCAGGTTTTAGCAGCCGTTAGCGACGGTCAGTCATTGGAGAAATTAGCTGTGGCCGCTGACAAAATGCCGGACATGACTTTGGAAGACGTCCACATAGCTAGTATACAAACTCGGGACAGAGTCCTTAACAGAAGTAATGCAGTATTTTTGTAAAATTTCCAAGAAGTTAAAGATGATTTTTGCCTCAGCTTCTCCCATCCGGGAATGAATTATTCGATATCCATAGATGTTCGGAGATATTTCGTACCAAGAGACAGAGGTCGTTGAAATAGCCTGTCATATACAAAAAATAAGAAAGAACATTCCATGTGCCATATCCATGAAAAAAAATTCGGAGACAGAGTACGGACATGTTACCCACCCTGCAATTTTACAAATTCAGGAAACTGAGCCGGTAACATTCTGCGACTGCGTATGCCGGGGCGGGGGGTAAGAAAAAGTCACCCTTTGGCGGATTCATGACTGCTCTACAGGCCTAAAATTTCTAATAAGTAGCGGTACACACACAGATATCATCATCATTATTGCCTGCTACAAATTCAGAGAGACCTAAAAAGGTATTGATAAATTAACCCTGCAAGCAGTTAATAAATCCGTCATTAAAACGTACGGCCAGAAACGATGTGCTTGACTTTGGCTTAAAGCGAAAATTTGAGTGGTTTTTCTTATCGCAGATATAGACGCACCGATTTTAGATGTTGATTTCATCGGCCATTATAGTTTGCTTAAAGATGTTAAAAGGCGTTACTAACAAATCTAACCAGCACCGGAGTGATCCATATCATTGTTGCTCCATGCCCGATTGTAGCAAATGGTAATTTACTAAGCTTTTTGCTTAGATGTGGCACAAGGCCATATGAAAGGGGCACCCAATGAGACTCGAACTCACTCGTGTAGGTTTGCTAGTCGAGCTTGCTAACCATTACACCACCAAAGGCGCCTTCAAGCGATTGGAGGTGGTAATTTACTAAGCTTTTTGCTTAGATGTGGCACAAGGCCATATGAAAGGGGCACCCAATGAGACTCGAACTCACTCGTGTAGGTTTGCTAGTCGAGCTTGCTAACCATTACACCACCAAAGGCGCCTTCAAGCGATTGGAGGTGGTAATTTACTAAGCTTTTTGCTTAGATGTGGCACAAGGCCATATGAAAGGGGCACCCAATGAGACTCGAACTCACTCGTGTAGGTTTGCTAGTCGAGCTTGCTAACCATTACACCACCAAAGGCCCCTCCGATTGTAGCAAATGAATCGTGTGTTTCACGTTTCAAAGAATTTATTAACGATTTCCCAAATATTGTGAAACCTTATTTTCACAAAGAATATCACAGTCATAATGTGACCCATCACATAGTTATTAACGCCCCCCCCAGTACTTGCAAAACGCCGGCGTTTACCCATTGAAAAGTTTAAATATGCAAAAGAGGAGTTTAGCAAGATGATGCAGCTGGGCATCATTCGTCCCTCTTGCAGTAATTGGGCTTCCCCATTACATTGTTTCAAAAAGCAACGGTGCATGGCATGCCAGCAGTGATTACTATGCGCTTAATGCTATCACTAGACCCGATAGGTATTCAATCTCGCATCTTCACGACCTCACCGCCATTAAACAGGACAAATCAATTTTTTTTAAAAATTAGATTTAATTAGGACATATAACCAGTTACCTGTGGAACCAGCAGATATACTTAAAACTGCCATAACCACCCCTTTTGTACTTTTTGAATTTGTAATGCTGGTCAAACTTTTCAAAGGTTTATTGACCGTGATTTACATGGTTTGGATTTTGTATGCACCTACATAGACGACTTACTGTTAGCGGGTCGTTCGATGGAAGAACGCATAAACCACCTTAAGATAATTTTTAAAAGATTAAAAAAAAATATCGGATTGTAATATATCCAACTATATGTACATTCGGCAAGACTGAAATTGAATTTCTGGGCCACCGTATATGTGTAGCTAGTATTTCTCTTTCCCCTACTAAGACCGAAGCTATAATACAATTCCCAGTCCCCACAAATATGAAAAGTTTGCGATAATTTTTGGCTATGGTGAATTTTTATCGCCGCTTTATCCTACAAAAGTATACTCCAACAACCTTACTAACCTGTTGACGAACATTAAGAAATATAATATCGTAGTGTCAGGTGATGCACTATCTGCATTTAATAAGATTAAAGCAGTTTTAACAAAAACTAATGAATAATCCCATGTCCTTCCTGATGTAGAGTTCTGTTTAGCAGTGAATGCTAGTGCAGTTGGAATTGGATCTGTTTGAAAAAAAATTTCTGGATCTGGGAAACCTATTTCGTTTTTTTTTTTTTTTTTCTTTTCTCCAAAAAACTGACCAATTCCCAGAAGAGATACAGCAGTTTTGGGAGAAAATTGTATGCTACTTACACAACTGTTCGTCACTTCCGGCATTTTCCGGAGGGGGAACGATTTTACATCTTCACCAACCACATATTGGCGCATTCCAGTCGAATTCGGTAAAGTCTTCCTGTGTTATAGTTCACCTCTGATATCAGACATCTGAAAGGAGTTGAAAATATACCCGCTGATACTATGTCCAGAACAATAAATGCAATTTTTTTGGATCCGTGTACAGAAACGACAGAATTTGAGAACAGCTTAAAGATCAGCACCTTCAGAAACTACTTCGAGACAATTCAACCTCACTAAATTTAGCAAAAGTACTAACAGCAACCTGGACATCGTGTGGGACATCAGTACGTATTTTCTTCTCTATTCTTCACAATTTAGCTCATCCTGGTGCTAACACTTCCATCAAACTGCTAACAGATGTTTGGCTTCGTATGAAGTCGGATATTCGACTGTCGGCGAGAACCTATGAAGAATGTCAAAGGGCTAAAGTGGGAAGACTCACGTAGACACCTGTTGATCCTTTCCCGTTTCCCAGATGAACGATTTGAACATGTACACATAGCAATAACTGCTCCTTTTATAACTAGCTAACCTACACGAGTGAGTTCGAGTCTCATTGGGTACCCCTTTCATATGGCCTTGTGCCACATCTAAGTATAATGCTTAGTAAATTACAATTACTGCTCCTTTACCTCCTTGTGAGGGATATACATATTTGTTGACGTGTGTCGATCGTTTTTCTCGTGGGTGCAAAGTCCGTTCAATGGCTAATATTGACGTCCATACTTCAGCGAAAACATTCATGACGGGCTGGATATCCCATTTCAGTGTTTCACCTGTCATTACCATGGATATAGGAGGTGCCTGTGGTGTAATGGTTATCGCTGTAGGAAATGGACACGGTGACACGAGTTCAAATCCTGGACGAGACTGATTGCATTTCACATAGCACTAATACCCTTGGGAAAGGTATGAATCCAATTATTCCCCCTCCAGCTATGGGTAAATAATAGGACAGACTAGGTTCTTTAGCCTTGATGAGGCAACTAGTCTAGGAGAAGGAAAACTCTGAATTCAAACCTATTAAACTCCGCTTAAAAATTGACCATGTGTCATATCCTGCCCGAGCGGAGGGGTTGGTAAATATGATTACCACGGATAGAGGTCGATAGTTCGAATCAAGTTTATTCTGCGAATTGATGAAACTTTTGGGGAGCAAACGAATCAGCACAACCGCCTATCACCCTGAACCTAATGGCTTGGTGGAAAGATTCCACCGTAGTCTGGAGTCAGCCATTGGAGATACGTTAAACCAATCAAATTGGCTTTAGAACTTACCCTTGGTACTACGTACTGCAATAAAGGAGGGCATCCAATGTTCATCTGCTGGGGTGATATGTGCCACCACACTCAGACTACCAGGACAATTTTTTTCAAGTCTCCACAGACGTCCCTGGACATTACTACTTTTGTAGGTCGTCTGACAGCCAAGATGACTAACTTAGCTTACAACCCTGTTACACAGTGTAAGAAACCTACATATGTTTCAAAACGATCTGAAACGTGTACACATGTTCTTGTACGTGACTTTCCTGGGACACATTCCCTACAACCACCTTACAAAGGACCTTTTAAGATCCTAAAAAGAAACAAAAAATATTTTACCATATCCATTGTGCTCAGAACATTTCCCTGGATAGGTTGAAACTTGCTTTTTCAGATACCACATGGCTCAATGTGAGCCCACAAATATTATTACCACCTCCCAGTTGTCACTAATATCCTAAAACAGTGACAAGTTCTGGCCGACATGTTCCATATCCCAGAAGTTAAAGAAAATGTCTTTACCACTTGTCAACCTCAACGTACATTTTATGTATTTGTATTTCAGAGACTTAAACAATATTTTCTTTGCATGGAGACCTTTTTGATGTAATTTCCTCTAATATGCTCCACATCTTGTAGAGTGGGGAGTATCTGTGGGGTTAGTGAAATGTTTATTCTTGTGTTGGGTTGAGAAAGAGTCTTTGTATGATTGGATGTACCAATCCCGTGAATAGCCCCGAAGTTTTGGTGCAAAATACCAAAAATCACCAGATAGATTCCGGACCAGTTCCCGGCAGCCCCTCGACCAGAAATTCTCCCCAAGAAATCACTAATGTGTTAGAATTGAACTAAGTTTTAATTCATTTATTTGTTGCTGTTAGTCTTAGAAATAAATGCTATACAAACTTCAATAAAAAAAAAAGTGTTTCTTTGTTTTGCTTTTGATTTGGTTTTCTGTTTTGTTTTTTAATGAGTAACTATTACCATACACCAATTCCTCAAGTTCTTTCATTGGTTAAGCTGACTTTGGAATTTGTGAACAGGTGAACTTTGCATTTTTTTGACCGAGGAGGATAGTTGGCATCACAATTGGAAAAAAAAACTTTAAAATTGGTTATTAGATAATGACTTATTGTTTGACCTCACCCGAAATTAATTCTGGCACGTGAAATATTTTCCCCCGAGTTTTCATGCACGTTTGACCTTATAATGGCGGACTAAAGGTCAAGTGAAAAGGTTACAAAGAAGGGGATACAAAAGAGAGAGAGAATAGGAAGAATAGTTTGATTCATACAAGTATCCATATATATAAAACGCATTGTGAGTCTATTTTTTTCAAAGTGAGCACAGGTACTACACTGATCCTAATATTTATTTCTATCTCTAAATATGCAATTTCAACACAAGGTCAGTTTTAACTACACTTGTGGGCAAAAATAAACAATACCTTGTTAGGAAAGCTTCACGATTGCTCTGATACTCCCCCTCATAGTACAATGGGGATTTGCTGTTTAGGATTAGAAATCCCCAGGATCAAATTTACCTTGTTCTTACGCCACCTTCTCCCTTCCCCGTTAAAGAGAACACAGAATTAAAAGAAACAAATACTACAGTTATCCCAGATGATATTAAACAGGGGTACCAGTGAGTGCACATATCCTACACGCTGATCTTAGTTATATGTAGATAATTCCGTTTTTTTTTTTTTTTTTTTTTTTTTTTTTACAGCTACTATTCTAGTTTTTAAAATAAAACCGTGGAATGTATGTAAACACAGCAACTGTTTGACCTTTTAAACAAATATACATTAACAGACACATTATTTTTCAAAATATATGTATGTGTATGTTTGTTTTAATTTTAGCCCAGACTGTGTATATATAATCAAACTCCATATGAGCATATTCATGTATGCATTCATATTTTATTTATATATATATATATATATATATGCACTTCACTAATTTTGAAGCTGCTCTTGCTCCAAACACCCAGCTTCCACTACCACCGCTGCCAAAAATAAATTCTAGCTGCCAGTCATTTACACTTTTTTGTGCTTTATATATCTCTTAGATTAGTTTTTCTCAAAACTATTTGATGTGTCGTACCAGCGGGATATCTTTCCAATGTGTCACGGACTGGTACCACATTTGTGCCATATTTGATTTATGATCATGTGCCACTGTTTTTGAAAAGAAGAGTATTAAACACTATAGAAAGATTTAATGTATTTTCATTTTCACATTTCCTCTTTTGTATATATATATAATATATATATATATATATATATATTGTATGATAATGGGGAAACTGGAAAGTCTCCACGTACCAGCACCGAAAAGCTTACCTCCACTTTGAGATAGCCTGTTCAAAAATTCATTAATTTCCCAACTCTATTTTTAAATCAGTCACGCAGTTCATGATTTCCAAATTAACAAACACGATTTTTTTTTTCGTAAGAGTTGAATAAAAGAGGGTGGGACAGAATAAGTTGGGTGTGGTGGAACATGAAATGTAATAATCTACTAAAATTCAACTTAATGAATAAATATAATCAAGGAAATTTTAATACAAAAAATTTTAATTCTATTTATGAAAAGTTAGTATGAAAAAAAAAACGTTACGCACGTTTAGCTTCTTACCTCATTTAATATAATTATTATTCATTGAGAAGATCAGAATAGCTTTTAAAGAAAAATTCTTAAATTCAATCCAAATCTACTTTCACATAAAGAAAATTGCATAAAAAATCTCATTGCATTAAAATATAGTTTAACAAATGATATCAAAAACGTTAATAAAATGACCAGTTACTTAGCTTAAATTGAAAATTTAATTTTTTTACAAGGCATTTTTAATTTGATAAAAGTTGAGAAAAATACGTTAATTTTTTTTGTATTCTTCAAGCATTTATCAAGCAATAATGTAAAACTAAAGCATATTTAAATCCCTAAAGAATTGAAAATAATTTTCACAAAAATCGAATTAAGATTGTAGGAAGAGATATTGTGTTTTGATATTTAATTTCCATTTTGTAGTGCTATATTTAATTTGTTTTTATATGTGGTTGCGTGTTCTCACCAGTCGGAAGATCGCCATTTATAGTGATAGGGATAACATTATTATTACTTTGGTTGCGTTGGTATTTCGTTGGTTGTTATCCCCTCGCTAAATGTTGATGGAAGATAAAGGTGATGGAGAAGAACGAAGACGTCGTTAGGTTTTTTACATCAAGGTTTTAATGGCAGCACGAAGTAAAGGGGTTTACACTGGTATGCTTCGAGGTCTCGTAGTAAGGAAAGAAGGTAGGAAGTTGTTAGATTGTATCATCTAATTTATTTTTAACTAGGGTCCCTTGGTCTAGAAGAATAGACCCAAGGGGTCCATAGCTCTCCTCACAATGGTTGATGCTGCTACTGCTATTCAGGAACAGACGTTAAGATGTCCGTCCCCGTTGAGGATTTCTGAGGGAGAGAGCGATTCGCGGGCCTTCTTCAATTTTTGGTGCTGCTAGGAAATATGGTTCGGGCTGAATAGTACAAGTCATCCTGATTGGGTGAAAATGTTTGGCGACTCTAACGGTCAAATTAAATTACGCGCCAAACAAAAATTCAAGTTTCTTTCAGCTACAAGATAAGAAAGTTTTATCGTTTATTTTTGTTTGTCTTTTTTTAGGTCAAAATTATCTTTTTTAGAAAAGGAAAGACTTATTTAAGGTTTTAAAAATGTAACTACTTTATTTAAAAGAGGCTAATTATAATAGTTATCTGTATTGTGTTAACTTTATATGACTGATACATAATTGTAATAAATGATGTGGTTGATAAGATGAATGTACTGTGTTGAGGCTTATTATTAACACTCATAGAAACATAATGTTAACAGATAGTGGGGGCTTATGAAGAAGGATATGGAGAGAGGGGGTACATACGTTGTGGCGGGTGTGATGGTTGGAGGAGGAAAATGGTGCTTCAGGTGTGGTGTGATGTCATTTGTGTGTGTGTCCTTTTTTTGTTTTTTGTTTTTTTTATTGGAGTTGAGGTGTGAGATGGGTTATGTGTATAGGTCGAAGTATAAGATGTTTGTTTTCGTGTCTGCATTTGGAATGAATTTCTGATTTTTTTTTTTTTTTTTATTTAGCAACATGTTTTGTGTTATATATATCTCGGATAGATCAGACTTCCATATGATCGATAACCTATCGATAGCAGTCCATGCTTTCGCTAGGCGCATATTGATGTCATTTTCAGTAGATGAGACGCTACTGCCGAGGTACATGAACTTGTCCACTAACTTCATGGAACCACCATTTAGAGTAGAGATGTCTATTTTTTGATCTTGTCTGCATTCACATGGAGGTAAATGCCTGCCTGTTCCAGACTATGCTGCAGAGATATCCGATAAAAAAAACGTAATTTCTTCCAAGCAGCAGTTGTATCAATTCTACTATATGGATGCACTACATGGATGCTAACTAAGCGTATCGAGAAAAAGCTAGACGGGAATAACGCAAGAATGCTAAGGATTATATTGGAAACAACATCCCACAAAACAACAGTCGTACGGCCACCTACCTCCCATCTCTAAAACCATCGAAATAAGACGAACGAGACATGCAGAACACTGCTGGAGAAGTAAGGACGAACTCATAAGTGACATTCTCCTATGGACTCCTTCACACGGACGTACTAGTGTTGGCCAACCACCAAGAATTTACCTACAATAGCTTTATATGGACACATGGATGATAGGGACAGATAGCGAGAGAGTCAGGGAAATCTGTGATAGCAGCGTGACATGATATATATTTTAGGGTAGGTCGATTTTGGAACTGTAAAAAGAATAACGCGGTGAAAGTTGCAAAATAACATCAGAAATTACCCCACGAAATATTTTTTTCCAAAATTTTGTATTTTTTTTTTTTTTTTTTTTACGAAATCGCATTTAAAGACATAATATTTTGTGATTTTAGTCGTGATATCAGTGACGCTGGAAACCTGTATCCATAAAATTAAAACTGAGACTAAAGGAAAATTAAATAATAAAATTTATTAAATAATTGATATTTTTAAGTTTATTATCCATTTTCATATCATATTTAATTAAATGACCAAAAACAAAAATAAGATACATCAAAATATATAGTTTAAAATACAAATAACGACTTACTAAACCTCGTTTTATTTACCGGATATTTTTTTCGGCTTTCACCGGTGGTAAATACCTCTCCGGAGTACTTCGGTTTGTTTGTTTTTTACCCTTATAATTAACGCAAATATATATATTTCGCAAAGTAGACATACTATTAAAATATTTAAACATTTTATAATTATTGTAATTTATTTATATTTTAAAATTTAGTGTTGTTGTTTTTTTTTGTTTTTTTTTTTTTTGTTTTTTTTTTTTAGTGAAAAGTCGGTTTACGAGTTAATTTTGGAACTAAACCGTACAATACTATTGTTTGGTAAGTAAACATTATTGCTTTTTTTTAATGAATTTCGAAATTTATTTACAATTTTTTAAAAACATCTTCGTGTATTTTCAGACAATATATATATTTCTTTTTACAGATATTTTGATTAAAAAATGACAGGAAAAAACACTGGAGTTTCCACTCGAAATAAAGCTGCAATTAAATTTTCAGGTTTACCATCACCATTGGATAAAACTGAGCCACGAACTTGTCAAAAAATAATTAAATACAGCTATTTTTTAATGAACACTTATCCCCACCTTTCTTGTTTAGGTATTTTTAAATTAATAGCAAAGGACGTGATAGATATTTGGAAGGCTGTCAACCCTCGTTTGCCTTTGTTAAAGGAAATTAGTGTTGTCAACAAGGTGAAAATTCTATGCTTTCAGAAGGCAAAGCAAATAAGTAGGAAACATCTACCTGCTGCCCAAATAAAATTCTGGAAGGAAAAGTTGGATACATTTTTTGATATATCATCATGTTCGTGCAACCTGCCAATTTTAAGTTGTGGCAATATTAATGTCAAATACACCAAAGAAAATTGCCAGACTAAACACATCATCTGCACTTGTCCTCTGACAAAAAAGCCAACAAAAATCTATGAAGATATCCCCACCAATAGCTTCAACATTATATGTTCAGGGTGATTCTTCCCATTCTTACACATCTTCTCCAAGTGATGAAACAGAGGATTATAAACAGCTAGATAGTCCTCTCCAAGTGCTTTATAACCTCACAAAAATTCCAAGGTATACTCTTGAGTTAGTTAGGGGTGATATATTTTCTAATCTTGGAGCCAGCCTTGCCCATGCCTTGCGCTTGGATTTGAGGGCTATTGGCCTTTTTATCCCTAATATAGATATAAATAATATCTATATGGATAAATGTAAAATAGAGCAAAGGCTAAAGTGAAAACAAATGCCTATGAAAAGCATAATGAAAATGTGGAGAATCTTCTTTGTATAGGAGTTGATGGGAGGAAAAAGACACACTACACTACAAGGAATTAGTGGAGGAAATGGAAGTAAAATTCTGAAAAAAGCCAAAGGACCTAATGCCACTTGACAATCACAAAGGAGACACCAAATGAGAGTATATATTTGACTCACAGGGTTCTTCCTGATATTGGTGCAACTGGTACACTATTAAGGCTGTCCTTGTTGACAACACGAATGCAAATACAGGCTGTGAAGGCGGACTTGTTACACTTTTAGAAGAAAAAAAATCTTCACACAATTGGTTGCTCCTTACATCAAAATGAACTTCCATTTAGAGCTCTATTCAAACATCTAGATGGCACCACAAAAAATCACACTACATTCAATGGTCCATTGGGTAAATTATGTGCAAATGATTGCCATAATTTACCCCAAAAATCTTTTTCAGCTGTTGAGAATCCCCTGGAGTTTCATTTTGGAATGAAAGATATGGATAGCCTTAGTAGTGACCAAAGACTACTCTATGAATATACAGTTGGTATTTCTAGAGGTAAAGTAGACCCTAGATTTGCATCGTGGAAAATTGGTCCATTAAACCAGGCAAGGTGGTTAACTTCGGCCATCAGGCTCATGTGCCTATGGACTCGTGGGGCATATCCACAGAATCTTTCGACCAAACTACATAGTTTGATAAATTTTATTGTGAATGTTTATGCTATTTGTAGGTTTAATATAAAAAAAAAAAGTAACACGTTCCATCACCAGCAAATTTATATTTACAATATGATTGACAGGATACGAAAGAAACCAACTGAGGTTCAAAGGATTACATTAAAAAACCTCCAGTATAATGCCTTGGCATTACTTCTGGAGAATGCTTTATTTTCAATGGTGAAATTTGATGAACCTGAAGTGAGAGAAGAGGGTATAAAAAGAATTTTGGCCATTAGGTACGTTTATATTTATTCATACAAAACTGGTTGAAGTACTTGTGCCAATTTATTGAAACATTTTAAAGATTACATCTGATTTCACCAAATATTATTAAAGCAGAACAAATTGCATTTAAAAATTAAACTCAAATTATTTTTTATATTCTTTCAGAAGAGGGAAGCCAGTCAAGAAAAGATTTTAAAAGATCCCAATGATCAACTTTAAAGTTGTGCACTGGACTGATTTAATTGATTTGTCAGTAAATGGAGTCTGAGAGCCACCACTCACACTAGACTTTTCTGACGATGAATTACAGAATTCATTGTTAACTGGTGAAAAGATTAACTTGCCAGATTTTCCTTCACATTCCCAAGGTGTGGAACGGGCAGTTCGTAACGAAGGCTTCTCAATCTGTGTATGACTTTGAAGCAAGGCACCAGCACATACTTGAAAAAGTTTTGTGCCAACAATTGAGACCAGCGTTTTCATCTAAGGGCTCATATATGGAACTATTTGATTCCATACATTAAAAATTATTAAACAATTATTTGTTTTTCCATATTTGTTTATTTGTTGTATTTCAATTCATATCAGGAAAAAGTTTTTTTTCAATATATTCGAATATTACTGCTTGAATAATAGCATTTTAGATTCGACACAGGTAAAGCAGGGTG
Organism: Sepioteuthis lessoniana; assembly: GCA_963585895.1. Lineage (NCBI taxonomy): Eukaryota > Metazoa > Mollusca > Cephalopoda > Myopsida > Loliginidae > Sepioteuthis > Sepioteuthis lessoniana. The sequence goes on along the minus strand of OY757923.1, from coordinate 1,413,338 downwards.
GGGTAGGGGTTAAATTTTCAATTTTAAGTTTTGTTATAATTTATTTATTATATTTCCATAAAATAAAATAAGATTTCCTAATTTAAATACTGAAATTGTTTGGTTTTTACATCAATCTTTAGGCCAAATCTGGCAAAATCGAGGACTTTTCAGTACGTGTTTATTCAAAATCTTTCATGCCAAATTCGCAAAAAACCGTTGAAGATTCAGATCTAATTTTTGGTATGAGTATTTAATAGGTATATACACAACTTTCAGTGTATTATTCTTTTTGATATTTTAAAAAAAGTGAAAAATCAACCTACCCTAATATATATATATATGTATATATATATATACACACACGCATAAATTAGCCGTTATCACATCGTCTGCTCCCTCAAAGATATTTCACTGGTAAACAAAAGCACAGACACAAAAATAGACTGTTATTTATAAAATACAAAGCTCTGTATGTTCGTTACTACTACTACAATGGCTCTTTCTAAGTCATTTTCAAAATTAGTGGACTTAGATGCATATAAAATAGATTTTCGACGAAAGTACATTGAATCAGTAGAACGAATCTTAATAAAATTCTCTAATACCAATCTATTGCAATTTTCTACAATTTTTTTTTTTTTGCGCATAACGCGAACAACTTTTAACGGAGTTCCTTTCTGTTTGATCTGCGTGACACTTTCGAGTTGAACAAACATGGAATTTTTAATGGCAAGGACATTTGTTTAAATAGATTCCTTTCTGAAGAAAAAAATGAAATTTAAAATCATGACTTTTGACGATTACTTGGAGGAAAAAACTGACAGATTAGTGTCCTGAATATAACTCTAAAGTTTAGAAGATTTGAACCTTATCATTAGAAGGTTTAGAGTCTAAACCATCCAATGGTAAGGTTCCACTCATGGAGTTTTGGGGAATATGGAGTACTCCTTTATTTCCATTACTCCCAGGTCCACTCTGACCCAAAGTGGTAGTGTAGAGGATGAAATGTCGGTGGTCACCTCCTGTGGAGCGATGGTTTTGTTCTCGAGGTTAGAAAGAAAACTCCGAATGACGTTTACACAATTTACAACGTTAAGAGCATGAACAACGCAAACAAAAGTAATTTCACAAAGATAATGTTAAATCAGATAATTTTTTATATAACAAAAAAAAAGAGGAAAAGTTAAAAGATTAAATGTTCGGATATGTTTGCAATATACTTATTTGTATCGGTTTGTATAATATAAATACGTTGGCTGAAATGATAGTGTTGTTCAAAATATGTGTGCGTACATGTGTTCGCCATCAAGACAAAAGGAGTAAAAAGGTGAACAAATCCTACTTACATATATATGTGCGTGTATGTACGCGTGTGAACTAAAAAGTACCTGGCAGCTATGTATGTATCTACTCGCTGACTGTATGTATGTATGAGGCGATGTTGACGTCCATGAGATGTTTAGTATATTGAAAAATATTCAATATACTAATATGAACGTATTTTTGCTGACTGTATATTCTCCTATTTTGACTGTGTGTTGCTGTCAAGTTGGCTCGAGTTGTGTCTTGCTGTGAGAGCTGAAAGTGAGAGATTGACTGCGAAAATAACAAAAGAGGAAGTTGCTTTCGTTGACATGAAGTATATAGGGGTCCTAGTGACGTGACCGGCTCCAAATACAAGATTTTTTTTTTCGCGGGACAAATTCGTTTGGGATTTCAAATGCGCGGACGTAGTTGAAGATACAAGCATGCAACAACTGTGTCCAGCCAGGTTTCCGAAACTACTTAATTCATTTTGACGCCTAACTATTTTTTGTTGTGGGAACAAGTTTTTTACAATTGAGTTTTGGATCCTATTTTTTCAGAACTTTTACTCGACGTGCTCTTTGCCGAGTGGATTAAAATTATAAGGGTGTAAATCTTATAATAGCACTTGTTAGGGTCCCACCTTAGGCCAAATAGAATGTATGTCGTTAAACTGCTTTTGATTGCCAGGCTTCAGTCCTGGGGCTTTGAGGAATATGGCGTACCCTTTCATTGCCATTACTACCAGGTCCACTTTGAACCGGAGTTGTAGCACCCGATAGGATCTTATCTATGGGTCAAATAGAACTTTTTAATCATTTAACTGTGTGCAAACAAATGACTGATGTTAAATTGAATTGTTAATGTTATATTGCAATACTTAAAACCACCTGTGTGAAAATAAAATAATTGGTGTTAGTGTTGTATATTGACCTCCGAATCAGCCAAGCTGTCAAAATAGGAAATGCACCGGTGTAAATAACAGGCTCATCCGGTCGAGGAATATCAGGATATAACCTTGACCGTGGACGGGTTGAATGAGTGCGATTTGTGACGCCCACAAGGTGTGCGTCGAACAATTATATAACTCGGTGCACAGGAAGTTCAATCAGTTGGAGATAAGATGCGGTAGAGAAATCCAGCACCTAGCAGAGGGGGCCCTCAGGCCCCCGATATAGCAATTGCAATTAGAGAGAAGATGCTGGAATGAGGACCATGTCCCAGAGAGGCTGGGTCCCTAGGCCCCAGGTTGAGCAACCCAGGAGAACAGGAAGAAGCGCTGTTATGACCATAAGAGTGGGGGTCAATATGTTGCAGTTCTGTTCGGTCTCCAACTCCCTCTCACACACAACCCTTTCAATAAAGTGAGAGGTATATTTTTCTAAAGAACTGTGTCGCTCGTCTTTATTGTGTCGTTGTTATGATTCTGCATGCATATGTGTATGTATAGTTGTTCATGGCTATACAACATTAGAAAACAGTACTTGAAACCATTTTAGTGTGAGCAAACAAATGAATAATACTAAGTAGAATTATTCATGTTAAGTTGAAATGCTTGAAACCGTTTAATTGTGAGAAAGAACTGAATTATTGGTATTACATAACAATACTTAGAACTATTTGATTGTGTGTAAATAAATGAATACTGTTAAACAGAATACTTGGATGTATATTTATTGTATGCAAACAATCATCATCATCATCATCATGTCCTGACGCTAGCACGGATATCCCTGACCCTCTCTCGCCACTTCTCCCTATCGTTCATCGCCTCAGGTAGGTCTTCAGGGCTACATCCCGTATTCTCACATAGCTGCTGGATGTATGTTCGACGGCAATTACGCAAGAATGTTGCGAGCAATATTGAACAAGTCCTGGCAGCAACAACCCACAAGGCACAAACTGTACGGCCACCTGCCCCCTATCACGAAAACTATTCAAGTTAGACGAACCAGACATGCAGGACACTGCTGGAGAAGCAAGGACGAACTCATAAGTGATGTACTCCTACGGACCCCCGCATATGGCCAAGCAAAAGCAGGACGACCAGCTCGAACATACATACAGCAGTTATGTGAGGATACGGGATGTAGCCCTGAAGACCTGCCAGAGGCGATGAATGATAGGGAGAAGTGGCGAGAGAGGATCAGGGATATCCGTGCTAGCGGCACGACATGATGATGATGATGATGATGATATATATTTGTATATAGAAAATTTGACATTAAATAACCTACTTGAGTTGATATACTATAAAACCTAACCAACCAAACTTAACCAGGCAGAATAATTTGTTGAATTGTGTTTGAGATTTATTTTATTAGAAAACTTAGTTGAGGAGGAAGATTTTAGTTGAATATTCAAGTCTGAAGATTACTTAAATCAACAACACACACACCCATATATATATATATATATATATATATATATATATATATATATATATATATATATATATATGCACGTGGTGCCTTCAATAAGTTTCCAGACTTTTTTTGTATGGGCATTTAAAATTGTCGTAGACACTTGAAAATTCACTATGTTATTGCTATACATGGTATGAGATGACTGACCAACTTTTATAATTTCAGGTTCAGCAGCAATTGGAATACACCCTACTAAAGCCTGATTGTCACAGCTGATGAATTTCAAAAATGCAATCTAGACGGGAGGACACTTTAGAAGAACGATATACAATAAAACTCTGTTTGCAACTTGGAAAAAAGGTCATTGACACACTCACACAAGAAGACTTCCATGGGGCATTCCAGAAGTTGTTGGAATGGTACAACAAGTGCATTGCAGGTGGGGGAGATTATTTCGAAGGGGACTAGAGTTTCATGTGTGTACTATCAATAAAAGTGCCCATACGAAAAAAGTCTGGAAACTTATTTAATGATCCTCGTATATATATAAAGTGTGCGTTGAAGTCAAACATAAATGTCTCCTTCCTCAGATCAGTTCACTATAAATGCTAAAGAACCTTCATCTTAACTGGACTACAGTTAAGTTCTTTTGGATCTCGACGCCTCTGACTCAGACACTACTGATAAATGATACCAGTAGAAAAAGAAATTCGACAGTTTTTCTATGATTTCTCTGGTTTCTGACGCCGTCACGCTTAGATACATGTAATTTACTAAGCTTTTTGCTTAGATGTGGCACAAGGCCATATGAAAGGGACACCCAATGAGACTCGAACTCACTCGTGTAGGTTTGCTAGTCGAGCTTGCTAACCATTACACCACCAGAGGCGCCTACGATTAGATACATGTTACTCTTGTTTCGGCTCAGCGTAAATGTTATTTTGTGAACGTGAATATCATTCCCATTCTTCTTGTCCGGCACGTACATTGATATCCTACCAGTGCGGAAAAGGGACATTTTTCCCCTGAAGATTCTGGATCCGTCTCTTCTTCCTGTCTAACAGCTCGAGGACCCTAGCGACCAGTATATTATCAACAACGTCTCCTTTCAGAGTCCATCTTAAAACTTGAAATGAACAGGATAATTCTTAATATTTTAATTGATGCAGGAAGCTCACAAAGTTTTATCAATGCGGACATTGCAAAAACAGACTGGTGGAAAATCATGCTTTGTTCTAGTAAAATAACTATGGTCTCACTATCTTCCCAAATTATCGCTTATTGCCCGGTTGGACTACGAATAAAACGAAATAGTTATGACAATATTAAACTTCAAGTAATGCACAGTCTATGCTGCAGCGTCATACTAGGCCATAATTTTCTCAGTCGGTACTCCAGTATTAAACTCCCTTTTTAGAGGCCTCAAACTGACGTTGAATATCTGCAGCCTGACCGCTGTAATCATACAATTTCCCCTTCTCTTCGATAATTTTACTTGAGACAGTAAACAAGTAGCCATCAAATCTAGGCAATATTCTTTCGAAGACAAATCATTTATTTCATCAGAAATAACCAGAATAATAAGAGAGGGAAAAAGTAAATCCTCATGGGGGAAAGGCGCAAATAATAACAACAATAATAACAACAAACAAATGGTTATAGAATAATCGCAAATTATAAACCGACTTCCTCAGGTGGATGCCTATACGCTACCTTGTATTGACGAGATGGTTGGTGAAATTACCAAATACAAAACTTTTAAAAAACCATGGACCTCAGAAGTGCCTACCACCAAGTAGTAATAAGTCCGCAAGATAAATTTAAAAGTGCTTTTGGTACTTGCTGACGATTGTACCAATTTAGGGTCCTATTTGGTGTTACGAATAGTGTAGCCAACTTCTAGAGGGTTAGGGATAAGATAATAACCAATTAAAGACTGAAAGGTACGCCTATGGGGTGTCAATAATAGTCAAGGGCAAAGCTATGTTGCCGTTTGATATCTGACTCCATTATGAAGTTATTCTATTTTACCCCACGTTGGCTACTCGGTGTAACGCCTTGAACAAGAGAGGCCCAAAAGAATCATACGAAAGAAGACAGTTACAGACAGGAGACGCAGACGTTTCTTTTATATTTTCCCTTTATTTCCTGGGTTCAACAACCATTCCATGGGTGAAGGTGGTTTTCCCTGAATGCAATTGAAATGGTTGAATCCCCCAGTTAAGGTGTCTAAAAATACGTTAATCGTTTCTTGGTATATGCTTGTCCTAATTTGGTATTTAAAGCTTTCATAAGGGTTAGTTTCTTTTGGAAGTTTGTCAGAGTCCAGTTGTTTTAGTTTGTAGTTCCATTTCGTAGCCTTTTATATTTCGGCATACTGTTAACCGAGAGAGAGCTGCTACTGGGTGGAAGGGACTAACCAACGCCTCGTCCAAAGACGTATGCGTGGCGCCAAGACACCAGTTGGCAATGGTGTTGTCTATTCGCCGGTAACTGCCTGAAAAAGAAAGAGCCTGCCCCCCGCTGTCGGGAGGTCGCTTTTTTCTTTACGCATGCATCGTGCCTTTTTCCTGTCAGGAACCTCTGGGAGTTTCAGCAAATCTAATGGTTTTCTTTTTTTAATTCAATTTAATTTTTTTTTTAATTTATTAATTCGTTCCCTACACGCCTATATTGACAACATAATGGTGTGTGGCTATGACAGAACTGATCATGATCGCAACCTTAAGCGGTTCTAGTCTTCCTTGAAAATTACGCTGCCAGTGGATTCTTCGGAGGAACAAAGCCCTAAAGATTGGGGAGACTCCCATATCACTATCAGAAGCCAGAACGCTCAGGCACAGATGTCCTCGACTCACTTTCAGACTCGAAACGCCCAACTTCGAATAGGAGACAGGAAAGAGTTAGAACCGGATACTTCCGAGCAATCCACCTTTCAGCGCTCATGGATTGGCTTATGTGTCATACCTTTCCTTTATAGATACTTTATGACTGTTTGGGCCTCTGTTTTGTCCATTTTTAGATTTGTCGCACACCTCTCAGTTTTGAATGTACCTCACCGACGCAGCAATTAACACAGAAATCTGAATTTAGAAATTTAAGATAGAACGTTTGATTAAGCACATAGACAAACTGCTTTCATAGGTCATACTAACTGCAAATCTGTTACAGTCATAGTCAATCCTGATAGGTTAAGTTTTAAATACATGTGTGTGTGTGTGTGTGTGTGTGTTACTTTGTGTGGTCGAGTGAACAAGCAATTGTTGATTGTTGTCACTTGTTCCCGATCAGGACTCCAAAGTTCTACATTGCTGTGGTCTATTTTGCACTATGATGGAAAATAAGGACATAAAATGCTTTTTTTTTAAAATATTTTTTTCATTCTTCTTTATTTCTTATCTTCAAATCGCCTTCGAAGATATGTGAGTTTTCTTGACATTGAGGGAAACTTTGTTTATTTCTAACTCCGTCAACGATTCGTATCACGAATTTCCATGTTTACTCGAAGGGACCCAAGAGGTTCACTCCTCTAATACTGTTTCTGCGTCTTCTTTGTCATTCGTTTCACATGATTTGTATCCACTAATGACGTTCAGGATATCCTGTTTACTTTCCCGAATATCTGCAGCTGTGGCTTTTTCTTTACTCTTTCAGGGTTATTTATCCTCAGGTTTCTCTATCACAGCACACCACACACACACACACACACGTGTATGCGTGTGTGTGAGAGAGAGAGAGAGAGCACGCACGGATGCACGCACGCACGCACGCTACAACTTTACCGAGACTATCAATGTTTCCCGAAGTGTCTAACATCAATCTTCCACGTCGATATTTAAGATCAAATTTGAATCCGTCCTCCTCTTATTTATCAAACTGGCTCGCTACCGATGTATGCATCGATTTTGAATACTTCAAGAAAGAGATTCCTCGACTTTGTTGTAACTTAGCAACCCATAAAAGTGAACTTTACGGCACATACGTGGGCATTTTTGCCTGTAGTTATTCAGTCATCAGTGAGACACCACTGAATGAATTTTTATACAGCGTGACCGTCACATTCGTAATATAGATCAGGGGATGTGAAGCTGGAGTTTTGGACACACTATTACATATCAGCATGTCGGTATTGCATGTCAGCATTCAGTTAACAATCTTGATTTATCTCCCTGTGGGTAGAGAAAAGGGTTACAAGATGAGAATAGAACAAACAAAGAATTTAAATGAGGGAAAGAAGCAGAAAAAAAAATGAAGAAAAACAAATTAGAGTGAGAAAAAGGGAAATGGTTAAGACAACAACAGAAAAAGAAGAAAAAGAAGAAGAGTCTTAAAAGTATGAAAAGTTGAAATATTGTTCTTTTGTTTGTTTTTTTTTTCTTTTTTCTATTTTCTTTTTACTTTTTTTTCTTTTTTTACCTTTCCGTTCTGTTAATTCAGTTTATTACAAGAAAATAAAGATAGAGAAGAAAAAACCGGCTAAAAGGGCATTGTTTAAAGGTGTACTGAACGACCAAAAATATTGGAAAATCCAACGGGTTTTTCACGTTAACGGAAAAAAAGGAAAAAATAAACTTGTTATATTGGATGAAATAGGCAGGAGTTGATGGTCAAACGAAACCAAAATCAGGATATGATATCCAGGATGACGAAATATCTAAACTCTCTCTCTCTCTCTCTCTCTCTCTCTCTCTCTTAAAATGAACATGAACTTGGATACAGAAACATTCTCTATATTAACACATTACTGGTAATGTCATTAAAAGACTTGAAGCCATGCTTTGCGTGAGTTAAATGTCGTTAAGGATTTTATTTTTAATTCTGGCAAATAATTAACCTTAATTTGAAATAATTTGTTTCTTTTTCATCCCAACAAATAAAAACAACAAAGCTGTAGCTAGAGGTCTGGTTGTTCGGAGAGAAGGCACTTCTCCCAGGAAATCTCTTCCTTGTATTTTTAGGGAGATTTGTTATTCTATGTCGATAGTGATGACAACTGGTGAAATAAAAAATAAAATCTGAGACGTGACAAAATTTACAATATGAAATGCAATTGTAATTTTTTTCCTTCTTTATTTTAGATATAATATTAGGATAAACGTCATGTTGTGGCTATCCTAATATGATATTGTATATTTTTGATTAAATATTATTCATGATGATCTACATAAGCTTGAAAATGAGTGTAAATGTACGAGTATGTACGGGCGCACTTTCATATGTGTGTGTGTGTGTGTGTGTGTGTGTATGTGTGTGTGTATGTGTGTGTGTGTGTGTGTATGTGTGGGTATGTGTGTGTGTGTATGTGTGTGTGTGTATGTGTGTGTGTATGTGTGTGTATGTGTGTGTGTGTATGTGTGTGTGTATGTGTGTGTGTGTATGTGTGTGTGTATGTGTGTGTATGTGTGTGTGTGTGTATGTGTGTGTGTGTGTGTATGTGTGTATGTATGTGTGTGTGTGTGTGTGTGTGTGTAAGAACATCTTAGGATGCCTTTACTTCATTCAACCGAAATTTGTATACAATCTTAAACTTTATTTTCTATGAAAAGACGGTTAAAAGTTGTGACTCTAATTGATTGATTTTAGCGGCATGTTAACCTATCTAGGGTAATTTTATACCGAGAGGTTAAAGAATCGTGTTCCTTGTATATTTATATTTACATTTTTTCTTAGTCTTTTTTTTTTTTTTGCATACGATCCAATCGAATACGAATAATTTTTAAACAGATTATAAAAAGAGGCCAAATAATGTAACCATTTTAACTAAAATGGCAATTAAGGTTGATGAATCCTGTTGCCTTTGTTATATTAAGAGAAAGAAGAAAACAAATGAGACGACGAGAATATTGATGGTTTTCAAAAGGGAAAGATTTAATGGCAGCCTGAGACGAAATTTTCCTTGTGCTGTGAGTAATAATAGAAGAAGGACAGTTGTAAATAGTTGAGCAAGAATTTAGCAGAAGTTCGAGGTCCAGTTGATTTAGAAGAAAGAAATAATTGATAAGGAATGGTCTCCAAAAGGGAACAGTGGCTCAATGTTGAATACGCTCTCTCGTGTTGACGTGGTCTGTCTGTTGCTGGATTCCGTCGAGGAAAGAGAGGAAGAAAGAATGTTTCATCGCCTTTTATATTGCCCGGGAAAGTCTCTCGGGCAGAATGGCATAAATCATTCTCATTGGACGAAATATACAAATCGAACTTCAACGGCCAAATAATTCCCGCGCCAGACAATAAATTTGAAAATATAAATCACCACGTGATTTAATGGTGGTCTGATGCGCAATTGAAAGTTAGTTCTTTCGGCTACAAGATCTATTTAACTCACGTTTGGACTCAAATTGGTACTAGCTCCGCAGATCAGAGTGGAACTGGGTCTAATGACAATGAAGGAGTATTCTACTCTCCTTAAATCTCTTGAACAGGAGTCTCACCATCCGATTCAGTTTAGCATCATAACCAGGATACCACTTTTTCTTACCCTTCAGCACGAGGGTACAGTCAGCCTATTCTAAGACCCAACCGACAAGGGATCAAATAAATTCAAGATAAAATAATTGCGGAAAATCAATTATGTTTTGTACAATTTCGGCAAATTTTTAGAAAGCATTTTTAATAATTGTATTGTGAACAAATTTTATATTAATTCGACATGACTTGTAAACTCGTTGGGTTCTCGTTATAACAGCCATCTCTAATGATATTGATGCTTCTGTTTGCCATATATCGAGAAATTGGATGAAAACATCACAAGATTATGATTCAGTTGCAAATTGGACTGGAAATTAGTTGTTACATTTTAAGTGTATTGCTCTGATTAAAATCTCACTATGATGTGCCATTTTTATTGGATTACCAACTTCTTAGATTTCTTTTTGTAAGATAGGATGATAAAGAAAATTAAAAGTTCTCTATTTTACATTTTAAAACAAAATTTAGATTACTACAAATCATACATTGCAAACTTAATTGACCCGCAAAGTCTTCAAAAGCATTTATATTTTCTGTATGAGGCTCTAATTTAGTTGTCAAGGAAAATTTCACTAAATTTATAAAAGTTTTTCATTGTTTGGTGAACCACTAAACGAACAATAAACTTTTACTACTGTCCCTTACGTCCAGAGACGGATCTAATGTGAAGTTTCATTAAGTTTAACTAATCCTGGTGGGGCCCCAGAAGTGATTTTACTTCATACGGCTTCAAAGTTTGAATATGTGTGAAAAGTGTTCAGAAAATAATAATATAATATAATCCAATTCAAAATAATAGTTGAAAATAAACAAGCTTATTAAAAATGTGAACCAACCCCAAATAGCTTAAACTTCAGCCCCCGACCCCGAAAAAATTGTTGTTCTACCAATGTATATGTCAACCTAAAACTACAAAATTGTTGATTTTTCGGTATATTGGTCAAATGAACCTCCAATGAAGTTTTAAAGAAACCCACCAAGTTGTCATTTAAATGTATGTTGTTATTTACTTGGTTTTGCTTAGATATGACACAAAGTCCTGAGGTTGTTTCAAGTGGTCACCCATCTAAGAATTGAACAGGCTTATCACTGCTTAACTTCGATGATCAGACATTTTCAACGTGACTTGACTGTTAATATATGTCTAATAATCAGTCTGGAAACTGTAAAAACACCTTTTCAAATCCATAGTTATATAAATAATCCATTTTTAACAATGTAGTCTTTCTACTCCATCTTTACTGAGTGCCCCGATACTCGTGGCCATGTGCCAGACAAAAAATGCGTTGACAGCCCTTAAAGCGAACCTTATCTCAGTACTTTTTCCTCAGGTGATCAACGGATATTTTTTACGTCTCTCTCTATTTTTTCTCTCTGTTTTTCCCACTCACTCTTTGCCGTGTGTATGTGCGCGCGCGCGCACACACTCATATTTTCTCTTCTCTTTTTCTCTCATTCCATTTTTCACAAACCACAAACGTCTGTGAACATAAATACCGTCCCATTTGCTAAAATCTTTCTATCTTCTCAACCCAGCCATAACCCCGACAAATGAAAAAGATTATATCAGTTTATCTTAGTATAGATGGAACTCTCAATGGCTGCAGATCAGCTGATAGCGTGTTAAGAAAAGGATATCACAAAAAAAACCAATGTGTGTGTGTGTGTTGAGAATCGTACCTTATTAAACGGTACACTTTACAAAAGAATCATTTGCGTATTTATACACACACATACGCACATAGACATTTTTCTTTCAGCAACTTGTCATCAACTAACACCTTAAAAGAAAAATATTTTTTAGAAGGTCTTAATTCATTGGGTTTTGTTTTTTGTTTTTCCTTTTTATGTAATCGCGTTAAAAATTTGCGTATTTTTGTCGATGCGCACGAAATTCACCTCTAAACAAATACAAATAGATGTAGCAATTATGTTTTAACATAGGATTAGTTTACCCACTTTGTGTGTGCGAGTGAGGAGAGAGAGAGAGAGAGAGAGAGAGAGAGAGAGAGAGAGAGAGAGACGGGGTGGGGAGAGCAGTAGTTGCATGCCTAGGATTTTGAAAGTACTGAAATGATTACAACGACAACGACGACGTTGTAGCCAGAGGAGCTACCGACTTTACCATGGTGTAGAAATGTTTGTAGTTAATTTTTTGGTAGATGAGTCTATTGGTTTGCGTCACACTTACAGAGTTTTTCTACATCACATCAGGTAAGTGGGAACGATTCAATCATTTTTATTGTTTGTTTTATTTTTTTGTTTTGCTTGTTTTCGATGTTTCATTTTTTGTTTTTGTTTTTTTTTCACAACATTCTTTCTTTTTGCATGTATGTATGTGTCTGTGTGTCAATATCTATCTATCTATCTATCTATCTATCTATCTATCTATCTATCTATCTAGTAACGTTTTGTTCATTGTATTCTCTTGCGTTCTTAGCAGTCAATATCTTGATGTTTTTGTTAAACCTGTGATCCATGATTTGTATCAATCTTTCACTGACAACCGCAAAAGCTCTTGATCAATTAATTTGACTCAAAATTGATAGCCTGAAGTATTTATATTTCCATTCACAGACATATCTATCCATTAACGATATATCTTCTAATAGTTTATTCGACAAGTATTTGCCTATTTATCTAACAATCTAATATTTCGTATTTCACGTGATTTATAAAATAAAAGTTACACATAGACGCTTTTTTTTTACAACCGTGTATATCATTATTTGACTAAAAAAAATAGATGAATAAACTAATAAGATGTAATAAATAAATCGGTAATAACCCAACAAATATCAGTTGGTACATACGCTGTAGAGATACCACGGGATTTTTTCTTTCTTTTTTTTTTTAGATCAATTCTTAATCCACAGAATGAATGGATTAAAATAGATCCTACAATAACGTAAGAATCAATAGCTATGACAATAATTAATAGATCCATCACACAAAAAAAATGAAAACATTTTTATACGTAATCGTCGTCCCTTTGCACAAACAAACTTGTACTCATATATCTGCATAAAATAAATCTGTTTTGTAAAAAGTGTTTGTTTCCGAACTCTTAAATGATTTTATTTTTAACACAAGACTCTTCTCCACCGACTCCGACATATTCAAATTTCTTACACCGATGACATGAACTTGTAATCAGATGGGAATTACGAAAGATTTATGAGCCAAATTTTCAGAAAAAAGCTTTTGATATTACCTAATTCCAATAAACAGGTTCAAATGGTTCAAATATATTCACGGGCAAAACTAACTGCGATATTTGGCATTGCCCGGGAGAAGGAGGATGACTGTACATATGTCAATACTAATTGCACAAAGTTTTTTTGGTAAAATTAAATGTCATTTAAGTTTCGGGATGTTCTTTCATGTGCCGATGACTTTTTAAAATCCAATGTTCACGCACAATTTTATAAATAAAAAATAATTAAGGGGAAGATGGTAATAACAATTAAAAAAATTTTAAATGGAAACGTTTTTATGATGACATTTTAAAAGTTTACTTAATTTAATGGCGGCTAAAAGTGTCTCAAAATTCAATCATGAGTAGATTTTTGGAAGTTTTTGTTTTTGTTTGTTTTTTGTTTTTTTTTAATGAATGTTTCTTCTTCTTCTTCTTCTTCTTGGAACTCCAAATGATCTCTTTATTTTCTTGTTACTTGTTGTCTGGCGAGTTTTCATGCCAAAAATATAGTAATGTTGATGTTTTTATTGTCCATAAATACCCAGACAGAATAACCATTTATTAATATAAATAAATAAATAAGATGGAAAGTTAGTACTGATTAAATCTTTTAACTAATCTTCTGTCCTCATACATCTAGGTTAAAAGGACATACTTTCTTTACTTGCTATCGACCTAGTACATGGATATTATCAATCATAAGTGTCGGTTCCCAGTCACTTTTCAAAAATCCTTGTCAATATATGTTTTAAGATCGAGCTAATGAGTTAAACTTACATAAATCTTTCACTTATCTCTATATTAGATTCAATCAAACTATTTGTTTATAAGCGAGTTGGTAATATTGTATATTGATGCAGACTATTTTACTTTATCTTATGAGATGCGTGGATAAGAATCTTTAATATTTTTTATTTCCAAGTTTGAAAATGAGACGTCACACTGATCGGATCACAATTTAGATAAAACAGAAAATTGAAAAGAAATGGAGACTGTCAGTCCAATCACCGAGAAAGTGTTAAATCTCACATTATACTCCCTCCCTACCAGTCTGAAAAACTCTGTCCAAAATTATCGGTTATAACATACCTCAGCCAAAAAAACAAACTGAAACGTTATGGATGCTCGTTCGAACTAATCATTAGATGATAAAAGAAACATTCTACCAGCCAGGCAAATAAATCATATAAATAGAGGGGAAAACAGTTTTTGCTGCCAATGAGTAAAATTTAAATCCTTCATATTCCTATCATAGCAATTATACAACGTTAATTTTTTATCAGCTTTTTCCTTACCGGACAGCAGAATCGTAGAAAGTGAGTTCGAATCCAGGTTGTGCTATTAAGTTCACTTTCGTACTAATATCCTTTGGAAAGGTATGGACTTCCTTATACTCCTGGCTATGAGTTAAATAAAACCACTACTGATTCTTACAACGATGGATTTAGCATTAAATAACCCACAAAGGTTGATATTCCATTAAACAGAAATCAGCCTTTTCATTACCAGTGCACCGAGATACTCAAATCGATAGACATTTCTAACAGCTGAGTATTCTATATAATAATCTTACTTGTGTTTCTTCCGTTCGTTCGCACGTTACCCTCATCTACATCCCCTCCCCTCAGCCAAGTGGGATATTCTTCCGTCCCTCTCTCTCTCTCTCTCTCTCTCTCTCTCTCTCTCTCTCTCTCTTTCTCTCTCTCTCTCTCAATCAATCAATCATTTGAGATATTTTTCTACGTAGATGTAGCTTCTCCAGATCAACTTCGTTGGAATTGCCCTCGGCTAAATTCATCTATCCTCACTAAGTAGTA
The DNA here is from genome assembly GCA_963585895.1 of Sepioteuthis lessoniana. Taxonomy (NCBI): domain Eukaryota; kingdom Metazoa; phylum Mollusca; class Cephalopoda; order Myopsida; family Loliginidae; genus Sepioteuthis; species Sepioteuthis lessoniana. The sequence goes on along the minus strand of OY757923.1, from coordinate 1,398,204 downwards.
AAAAAGACATAAATCATTGTATATTGGTTTGCTGAAGATCAAATGAGATCCGAAGTTCTAATAAGCTCCAACACCATGCTTTTAAAAGCTGTAAAGGAAAAAAAAAAGACCCAAAGATTCCGCGGTACCTGCCATACCGTTATCCAAAATATAAAATATGCAACTATATATTAATCTTGTTGTTTCGATAGAATTAAATACTAAAAAATATGTGTATGAAGTATTATATAGATTGTTATTGTATATTTTTGAATTATTTATTGCAAAGGCAGCAATTTATGTGTAATAAAATTGCAAATCCTTCTTTCTTGCTCGTAAATGGTGCCTCTTGTCGTTCCGTGAAATATCCACGGATCCTGTTTGTTTCTTATGAAATTACCAACCATAAATAGATCTGTACTATAAATCTAACACATTAAGTTAACAACTGACACGGTTGCCAGATGGAAATTTTGCTTTCAAAACCAACAATTAACAATCTTTATTGGTGTGAAAAGACACCAGAGACAAAGTATGTGGCAGTTGTTTGTTTTTTGTTTTGTTTTTTTAAACAATGGAAATTGAAAGGATTCATAAAAATCTTGTGCGGACAAATTTATTTTTAGTTTGAATATTGTTTTAATAAAAGATTTTTGGATCAGTGTGATTTAGAATTTAGAAACAACTTTTAATCATTTCTCTTTTGACAGCTGTTTTACAACTTATTTTCAACACGTGTAAATGAACAAAAATTATTTTTTATTAAATGAAAGTGATTAAATAAAAGGATTGTCCATAATTTTCATGCAAAACAATTTTAGCGTGAAAAAAAAACATGAAAAAGGCAAAAATTTTCTGATGCCAACCAAACTGTGGAAAATGTAAGCCTTCTGAAATTTGGCATAAAAAAATATCTGGCAAACCTGACCCGACGGGAGTTAACAGCATATAAAAATTAATAGTTCTTCCTGAAAAACATGATAATGAATGACGGCAAAGACCCGAATGGCCTCTAACATTGAACTTCATAAGATAAACTGTATTTTCCAATAACTCTAACGGCTTTTTGTAACTTTTTAATTGTTGCTTATAAATGAAAATTATGACATAAACATCTCAGAGAAATTTTTAAAAAGATATTTTCTTCAAATAACCTTTAAAAAAAGAGTTATGCTGCTGTTTTTTCTTGGATTATTTACCAAACTGGCCTTAGTTCTGACACAAGGTCTCAGTAATTGAGCTTCTAGTAAGGATCAGACTCACTATATTTGTGAATTGTTTTGTTAGATAAATGTAACAGTTGATTCTGCTGGGTGATAGACTATCGATAATTAGGTTTTTTATCACTCTTTTATTATTTACTAATTACTGAAAAGAGTTATTGAATACTGTTTTTATTCGTGTATTAATCGATCTCTTGTATAGGTCCACCTTTGATTTATGATCACGTAATCATTGATTTATTACTTCAGTTTTTTGTAACAAAGAATTGCTCTTTGTCCATCCCATTGTTTGAATTTCAAGTTTTGTTTGAATTTTTTTTGGGGGGGGGTTAATTCTTGAGTCATAAGATTTGTTGATAAGAAAATCTTCAGTCGACCAGATGAAAGGTAACTAAATGCATTCAACTTTAAACGAGAATGATTAATTATTTGATAGATTTTCGTTGACTGAAAATAAATACTTTTGTTTTCATTCATTATCTTCAAAGGTAAAGATTGTCCTGAAAGCCTGAAAAGAAGCGGTTACTTTTTTCTGCAATTTAAAATTCCTTTCTGTTTATTTGGATTTTAAAACTCGTATATAAGTCGATCGTGTTTAATCGTCAACTCTCGATTTATGGTCACAAAATCATTAATTTATTCAATTAATTGTTGAAGCCTTTACTTTTGAATTCATCCTCAGAATAATTTGAAGAGATCTTAACCCCATTTCAATCTTTGCGTGTTATTTAATGCCAAAGGTATCTTTATAGAAAGACAGCAGTGACACTATTTAACCCATAGCCGCGGAGATATGGGGTTCTTAACTTTCCCAACGATATTAAACTGACAGTGAACGTAATAGCCCGACGGGAGTTTGAACTCGTTTACTACAACAGTCCAGCACGTTAGCCACTAGGCTACCTTTTACTTTTAAAGCGAAAAGTGATAGTTTCAACGTGCCACAACAATAGTACGTTACTTTAATGACTATAACACAACAGCAAACAATAAATAGACAACAAAACTGTAATTGGAATGCGATTATATAATTTTTTTCTGTTTTAAATTGTCCAGTTGGTTGACGTCATATCCGTTTATGATTTGTTTCTGTTTTCCCTTCTTCCACCTTTGCAAATATTATGGAATTCTATTCTTGATGTCAACTAAAGGTTATATACAGATTTGTCACCCTAATAAGATGTTTTTCGTTGGTATTTGTAGATATGTTATAAAATATCAACATATTTAGGTGTATGTGTAGTGTCTATATATTGAGTGACCCAAAAATTTTATTTGGTTTATTATATAAAAATAAACGAGATTTATTTAACTGCAAACAGAATATGTACCGTTTGGTTCCACAACCTTTAAAGTAACTTCATAATTTCGTCCTCCCAGAATATTTTTTAATTTCCTAACTAAAATACTGCAAAATATTTCTTTTGCAATCATCGAGGAAATTACTTTTTCTTTTATTCTTAGACTAGAATAAATAGTAATTCATGGGGCGGGCAATATTAGAGAAATATGACAGATGAGTTAAAACTTGCCAAGTTGCAACAACTTTTGTTTGATCATCAAATAAACATACAGTCTCGGATTATTCTGATCGAATATTATATCTTTTATTTAATTAATTTCCAATACTTTTCATTGGCTGCGGAATTCAGAGAATCTCAAAGGAAACGGCACTTGCAGGATGACATTTATCTACTTGTAGGCTCTGGGTCAAACTCATCAGTAGGTCCCAAATTACACATACTTATTGTACTGAGGCCCTATACTTCGGGCCCTATACTTCGGGCCCTATGCTCTAGGCCCTATACTCCAGGCCCTATACACCGGGCCCTATACTCCAGGTCCTATATATATTGTACAGGGGGTTTATGGTTTTGAAACGTCTTGAAAACCTGAAAAGAAGCAGTTATTTTTTTCTGCAATTTAAAATTCCATTCTGTTTATTTGAGTTTTAAATTCGTGTATACTCGTATATAAGTCGATCATGTTTTACCGTCAACCCTTGGTTTATGGTCACAAAATCATTAATTTATTCAATTCATGTACATTATATAATGAAATGATCAGTGCACATTTAAAGTTATAATCTGACGCGCTGCGCGACAAATTATGTTCAGTGCGGGTCCAAATACCCGTGGGCACTAGTCAGCCCTTGGTACTCCTTCGAATCAATCATCTTAGTAGAGGACCCTTTTTCAATACCATCCCATAAATATCACTTTCTTTGGAGGCAGACCAAACATAGGTATAGTTTAGCTTGTCTCGTGAGGTCTTGTGTATCACATTATTGTAAAGTCTCCACATTTCATCAGCGATCACAATTTATTAAAAAAATGAAACATTGTCATGTAGTGAATCGCACATGGATATATGGCTTTTTGTTTGTTTATTAGTTTCTTCCTTTTTCTTCTTTCTTTTATTGCTTGTTGTTTTTTTTTCCTAAACTTATGTGAAAGCAACCCCTGAAAGCGATTAACATGACCAAGCTGGTGCAAATTATTTTCGACGCTTCATTTGAGCATTTTAAGTATCTTTGGTATGGACTATTTTTGTGAATAATATCTTGATTTGATCACTATCAATTTTAATTCTCCTACCCGACCGTGGAGCATCATTTAGCGAATTATCTACACCAGTGTTTCTCAAACTATTTGATGAAACGTACCGATAGGATATTTTTCCATTTGCTGTGGAACGGCGCCATATTTGTGCCATATCTAAGCATAATATTATCAGCCAAAAAAGCAACATAAATTCTATAGAAACTAAATCTGATTGGGAACTTATGAAACAGGTTGAAATTATAAAAGATAAAAATTGACGAAGAGAACATTTATCATTATTCACTCAGACCAGTGTCTTTAATTTGGTTGTCAAAACGATTCAGCTGTTGTACCCACCTCTGTTTTCTTCAGGTGTCTGTCATAGTAATCTGGACATTTCAAAGCGAACCCTTTATTCAATCTATGTGAGTGTATTGTGCAGTCAATGGTTTAGAGCAGTGTATCTCAAACCATTTGATGCAACGTATCAGCAGGGTTTGTGTTGTATCATTATTTCATTTAGGATCAACTTCCAAGTATTTCTATCTGTTCTATTGGATCACAACATTTGAAAAGAATTATATTAAACAATACAGAAATATTCTGTACATTTCTACATTACATGTTACGTATATTATGATAATGTGAAACAGGAAACTCTCTACGGACCGATAGACAATGACTTGCGTACCAACACCGGTACCTATAACACTACTTTGAGCAGCGCTTCTACATGTCTAACACGTTCGATCGTTCACATCACCTTCTCTATAAACAACTCCTTTTTTCTATCTTTTCAGTACAATATGCAGAAATTGTTGCTTCTTTCACGCGTCTTCAATAAACAAAAATTAAATAATTTTAATGTCATCTGAATATAAAACAAAACAATTCTTTTTGTAAACCCAATTAATGGAAATATAAGACTGAGAGATATATATACTTCAGAAATAAAGTAATACCAGCAATAAATATATTACTTGTATATTCTAAATACGCATATTATTTGTATATAATTGATAAGTCGAATGAGGATATCCGACAATAATGGGAAGAAATTTGATCGAGAAATTCAAACAGTTTTAACAACTGTTTGAATTTTTTAAATTATTGCTTTAACAATATGACACGTTTTGCCTATCCGGCTTCATCAAATATCACAAAATTTACGTCAACAAATTCCGTTATTATTTCATAGTATCTGATGGAATCGAACAGACAAAATATGTTATACGAATAAATTGGATTTTCATTTTTCAGTCATATTCGTATATGTATATGAAGAGAGGGGGAGGAGGGAGAAAGAGAGAGAGCGAGAGAAAGGGGGGAGGGAGAGAAGGGAATTACACTGAGTAAGCCCAGCTGCCTTTTAAGATTAACTATTAATTGCCATATATTTATTGATTTCGTATTGATAGACATTATTTTATGGGCTGGTCATGACATATTAATAATAAAACAAAACAGAAAGGCATATATGCATGAAAATACAGGTACATAGATAATTAAAATATATATTTTGCACTGAAGGGATCTGCACATAAAAAGAATGATAGTTCGCAAGTTAATAATAATAAGTGCATCCATCCGTATTGAGTTAGACAAAGCTAAGCTTAATATATGAATATCTACTGGTATCCAGTTACGTTTTAAAAAAGAACATTTCATTGAAAGACGAATCTAACTTTTGTTCATATACATGGTATTTGAATTGCCCAACTTCTCACAAATGTAAGTAATATACATATATACAAGAAGGCAAAAGCCAGCCTAGATGTTCAGTTACACCCAGCCAGGTGTATAAATACACATACACACTGAAATACTCAGACTGAATTGTTAACTCACAATAAACAATGATATTCATTCTGAACTAAAGAACCCATCTGTCGATTGAATGAAAATAACAGTCTGATTGTTTCTTATCTTGAAGAGGCAGTACAAATAAAATAAAAGAAAAATGTAATTTGGTAAAAAAAGGAAAAAATCAGAAGAAATTATCGTCTAAACGAATCAATTCAGGATGATTTCTTTCTTACCTCAGATAAAAGAGAGAGAGAGAGAGAAGATGGAAGATCGAGTGAGGGAGAGAGAAATGGAAGGCCAAGAAAGAGAGAGAGAAAGAGAGTGGGTGAGAAAGAAATGGTAAGATAAAGAGTGAGAGAACGAGAGAAAGGAGGGAGATCAGGTGAGCGAGATAGAAATTGAAGATCAAAAGAGAGAGAGAGAAGATAGAAGATTGGGTGAGAGAGAGAGAGAGAGAGAGAGAGAGAGAGAGAGAGAGAGAGAGAGAGAGAGAGAGAGAAATGGTTAAAGAGAAAGAGGTAGAAAATCAAGTGAGAGATACTGATGAAAAATAACTTTTCTTTTTACTCTTGATCTCTGGTTCTTTCCTGCGAGATTTATTCATATCTCAAATATTAGTGTCTTGCTTAGAAGCAGACAAATCGACGGACCTACATACAAACCAAGCAAAGTAACTGTCTAATCAGAAGCAGTCAGCAACGTTTCACGTCAACAATAATAGTGTACTGTTCTGTTCACACAAACTTATGAGCACCAGTACATTTACATAACCAATTCTATGTAATATGCACATGGCAAACAAGTGTGGGATGATAAAAATCTTGCAAACTGTTTTATTTATATCAACTTATCTCTTTTACGAAAAGCACTTTCTCTTTTGCCAAATAATTTATTTTGGGAACAACTCTCGCTTTTTTATTTATTTTGGCCTCATCCGTTATACTTTAACATGCACCTCAGAGAAAACTTTGAGAAATCTGAAAAACGATGGTGTCTGTTGATAAACAAAATACAACTATAGCAGTTGAATAGCATTTTCTTTTAGTTTCTTTTTAGTCCGAGTAAGAGTAACTCTTGTTTAATTATATAGTTACCCTTTTTCCGCTTTTAAGCTGGATTTTTTTTTCTAGTTTTACAGATCCGATATAAAGAATTCTTGTTGTGTATTACAAAGGAAGAGAACCAATATCAAAATATTGCGTTTAATTACCATATTTGTATATGATTTTAAAACATAAAATACACGACTACTTTAGTCATGTATTTTATGTTTTAAAGATATATACAGTAAAATTCTACTTTGCAACCAGAAGTTCTAATCACATGAAAATATTATTTTGCATGAAGATTTTGCTGAAAGTTTACAGAATGGAGAACAATGTTTTTTATTTGTTTGCTTTTTAATCTATGGTCAGTGTGCCTCAGCAACCATTCACATCTCAGGATATGAACGTGAAATGACAAAACCATTTCCAGTTTCTTGGTTATATCATTTGCCAAAATGACTTTAGAATTACACACAGTCCTACTCACCATTATTGGCACCCTTTCATTTTCTGTGCTATAGCTTCAGAAATAAACGGAAAATAGCCAAATGTATATGAACATTTGTTATCATTTGCTCTTCTTTAGCAAATATGAGTTAGACCCAAGCAATTTCACTAAATATGTTCTCTTTTATTTATTTCATGTACTGCTATTTTATGGATGTCAATAATTGTAACCAGAATTGTATATTTACAAGTAATATACGCATTTTGATTTTATAGACTATAAGGCTGAATGTAGTTTTGTTTTTATTATTTCAACGAGAGAAAACATTCTGATTTCAATCGGTTGCATATTTCCCGATTATCACAGAAGTCCCGTTAACCACACTTTTGCTCATTTAGGTCATTAGGATCATTTAACTTGGGATTGTTAAGTTTCTCCTTCAAAATAAAATACAATAAAACATTTATATAATTAAACAACAATTATGAATCGTTCAACAAATATTTCTTTCATATTAATTTCAGCTACCTTCTATCCGTATCAGACTGTCATCCTGGCCGTTGAAACATGACTAAGCTGTTTTGCATCAGAGCAATATACGTGGTGCCTTCAATAAGTTTCCAGACTTTTTTGTACAGACATTTAATATTATAGTAGACTCTTGCAAATTCAGTATCTTATTGCTATACATCTTATGAGATGACTGACCAATTTTTATGATTTCAGGTTCAAATGAACGGCTACAGCATAAATTGGAATACACCCTACTAAAACCTGATTGTCACTGCTAGTGAATATAAAAAATGTAATCTTGACGTGAGGACACTTTAGAAGAACGATATGCAATAAAATTGTGTTTTAAACTTGGAAAAAATGCCACAGAAACGTATGGAATACTTCAGACTGCTTTTGGAGCATCTTGCATGAAAAGAGCATCAGTTTTTGAGTGGCATAAGAGATTCAAGAAAGGCAGAGAGTCTGTGAGGGACGATGAAAGGTGTGGAAGGAGTAAATTAGTCAATACACCAGAGTTGATTTGTCAAACGGTTAGGTTTAGGGTTACTATGTTGAGGTTTTAAGGGAGTTCAGGAAGAGATTCCGTTGGAAGAAGCCAGCACTCTTCAAATCGGCTCAGTGGCATTTCCACCAGGACAATGCACTAGTCAACAACCCCATCGTTGTCACAGACTATTTGACCAAGATGGGCATCAAGACAGTTCCTCAGCCTCCCTATAGTCCAGACCTTACTCCTTGTGACTTTTTCTTATTCCCTAAGCTCAGAGGCTGTCGTTATGAGACAATTGAGGAGATGAAAGAGGCTGTGATGAAGGTCATTGACTCGCTCAAACTTGGGGCCTTCCAGAAGTTGTTAGAACGATACAAGTGCATTGCAGCCGGAGGAGATTACTTCGAAGGGGAATAGAGTTTCATGTGTGTACTATCAATAAAAGTGCCCATACGAAAAAAGTCTGGAAACTTATTTAATGATCCTCGTATATATATATATATATATATATATATATATATATATATATATATATATATATATATTGATAGGGGGTAGTATAATAACCCATCGTTCGACTAAACTATGTAAGGAGGATGTCGTTAGAATTGAATATATTTATGCAATTATATATAATTTCCAAACATGTGTAAAGGAAAGAGAACCCAGTTTGAGAATAACTTTTAATTCTTTGATTGGAAAGTTTTCTAAATAACTTGATTATATACTTTATTCATCTTTTTGTCTCTCTACTTTTGTCTTTCTTTCTTACTTTTGGGTATCACTTTTTTTATGACCCAAAAAAGCCTCGTTATGTTAGAGGGATGACATCATTTTTTTTTTCTGCAGAAGAACATTTTTTAGTAACAACTTTTTCATGAGTAAATAATCTTTTTCTTTTTCGTTCTTTTTTCCCCTCCCGTGTTACTATAGATTAAATTATATATGCTAATTGTGTTATCACAGTTGAAGTTATTTTTCCCCGGGCAACGCCGGATTATAATGTCAGCGATTGTTTGATGGTTACGTCTTATGAAAAGAAGAATCGTCAGATCCTGTGTATCGAAAATCTCTAAGGGTGATCTGACCTGAGACAAATGGGAATAGTCTTTCAGGTCACAAGCGGTAACCACGAGTAAATTTTGGGACACAACTTCTATTTCTGACCATATTGAAATAATGGTTTTGATTTTTTTTTTCAAACCTTACTGTTGACAGAATAGGCTAAAACATTTGATTAAAAAATATATATTCATTCTTCATTCAGAAATAAAGACTACTAATGTGATTTATCCAGAATCATTAGCAACATAAAAATTCTTTGCATTTTATAATGATGTTTGCTCTTTTATCAATCTTTTCTCTTACGCAATTTACTCAATAACTTTAAAGTCTTGATTACTTTGCCTAAGAAAGATCGGGGATATATATATATATATATATATATATATATATATATATATATATATATATATATATATTATCCCGTTGCACACGACGTATGATTATCAAAAAATTCAGTTGAAGGTGAGTACAGACAGACTGCTTATATATGGTTTTTGTTTATAGTGGTAAAGTTTTGTGATTAACTTTTGGGATGTGTTGATAGCAGAAGAATGTCGCAGATCCCCACCAAATCGCCAGGTTTTAGATTTAGTTTTTTTCCTTTTTCTATACGGTTGCCTTAGCAAGGTAAAAGAGCTCAGTCTACCATACTAATTGTTAGAAAAAGGGGGGATGCATGTCTTTCCCAAGGGCATTAGCGCAAAGTGAAATACAAACAGCCTTGTCCATGATGTTAAGCCGGTTCATTAGGTCTATTTCGTATGGCCACAACTGCTATGCTGCGCATTTCCTATTATGCACGTATGTGTATATATGTATATAATTAATGTGTGTATTATCAATTATTGTTCTTGATCAAAAGCCTTTTGTGTAGATTTGATAATATTGTGATACTGTGGAAGATGGGTTCTTGAAGTTTTATAAGAAGCAAAACTCCGAGTTCCACAATTTACATGATATAAACAACGCAGACAAGAGAAATTTTACAACCACAAGAATTTAAAAACAAATATTTTTATGAAACAAAGTGGGCGAAGAAAACCGAATTCAAAGTAGCAATATTCGCATATATATATATATATATATATATATATATATATATATATATATATATATATATATATGTGTGTGTGTGTGTGTGTGTGTGTGTGTGTGTGTGTGTGTGTAATACAAATGTTAGCTGAAAGGTAGTGAATGTGGCTCGAACATATCTGTGTGTACGTGTCTTCACAGTAAAGACAAAGGGGTAAAGAGTGACCAAGTTGTTCTTACATATATGTGTGTATGTATGTGAGCAAAAAATACATTGTAGCGAAGTATAGCGAAGTATCTGCCCGCTGAACGTATATTTGTGTAGTAGGATATGTTGAAGTCCATGAGAAGTTGAGTAAACTGAAGGATGGCAAGCATACTAATTTCGTTGCGATTATGAACGTGTTTTCGCTGGCTATGATTTCTCCCATGTTCAGTTGTTGTATTGCTAGAGCCGTGAGTGTCTGCGAGAGCTGAGAATGTTTGAGAGATCCAAAAATATGAGCGTGAAAGCGTCAAATAAATAGGTTTCCTAATTGCTTGACCAGCTCCAAAAGCAAGTTTTATTTTTACACTTGACAAGTTTATTTGGGGATTAAACGCTCGGACGTAGTTGAAAACACCGACGCTTGACTATTCTGTTGGATCAGGCACCCGAAACTACTTTTATTTTGGTGTCTAAATATTTTTGTTTCGGGAACAAATTTTCTACAAGTGAGTTTTTGATCCTATTTTTCTAGAATTTTCCCCTCTATGTGCTCTTCGCTGACGGGTCTAAAAATATTGGAATGTAAATCCTATAATACATTTATTATTTCAATACAGCTCGATATAACTACATCAGGTTTTTCAGCAAAGATGCAAGAAGTCTAACTATATGTAACTTAATTTCAGTGATCAAACTGGAATTAATATTTCAAACCTAAAATTCAAATCGCGTGTTGTGTATGTTGTTATTGTGGAAAATATGAAAAATATAATTGTCTTTTTAGTTATTTTTATTTCCCGACAATTTGATTAACGTCATTTAATTTAAGATTTATTATTATTATTTTCTCCTTGAGAGTTTTTCACATTAGGGTTAGCTGATGGTCTTTCACTGGAGTCTTCTAAATATTCTGGCTCATGCCAATAATGCTGTAGTTTGAATGCTCTTCGCTTGTCCTCATATTTCCAAGTCCTCCAATCCCTTTATTAATCCTTTGGTGGCTGTACCAAGAGCACCAATTACAATTGATATAAACGTCACTTTGATGTTACATAGTTTTTTTTTTCAATTCCCTTACAAGGTCGAGGTATTTCTCTTTCTTTTCACTTTCTTTCAATTTTACTCTGTGGTCAGCTAGGACAGCAAAGTCCACAATTTTGCAAATTCTCTTTTGTTGTTGTTGTTGTTGTTGTTGTTGGTGGTGGTGGTGGTCATTTAGCCAATATTAAGTGATCCGTTTGTTGGTCAAAATCCCAGAGGAGTTTGTGTGTCTTATTCTCCAGGACTGATGTTAGGTTGGGCATATACCATTTGTTCGTATGGTCAAATTTCAGTTTCTTGCACAATTCCCAGTGGATCACTTTGCCCACCCAATCGTGTCTGGTCTTATACTCTTACTATGATAATTTGCTGCATTCGCTTATTATGTGATTCATCGTTTCGTCTCTATCACCACATAACCTACATTTGCTATTTTGTTGCATCTTATCTATTCTCGCTTTGATATTATTGTTTCTTAAAGCGTTGTTGTGTGCTGCTATTAGGAGAGATTCTGTTTCTCTCTTAAGGCTTCCCTTTCTTAACCACATCCATGTTTTCTCGTGTGAGATGTTGCTAATTAATCGCTTAAAGCGTCCATTATTATTATTATTATTAGTATTATTATTATACTGGCAGAGTTCCCACCATAAATGACGGGATTATTTACGTAAAGATCAACAATTCATTTTGATAAATTGAAAAAGAGAAAAAAAAAAGCTCGAAGAGACTCAGGAAAGGAAGAAAATGAAAGTATAGAAAGTTATAGTAAAAGAAGAAAAAAGTGAAAAGGCGAGAGAGGGAAGAGAAGGGAAGAGAAGGGGGAGAGAGAGAGAGGCGGGGAGAGAAAGCGTAAAAGAAAGAGAGAAAGAGAGACAAGGATAGAGAGATATTAAGTTGTGTACTGATGAAAATATTACGGAAATTAATTTATAAAATACCTCCGGTCACCATAACAACAGAATTTTTCATTATTCTGTAGTGATTTTGGTTTGGCTTAGTTTTATGGCATATCAACCATTGTTGGTTATTTAATGCCAAATTCTTTTTATACATTTATATTAAATATATGATTTCTAAACATGTTTTGTAGATAAGATTTTTAAACGAACCTGAGTTCATTCTTTTTCACAGTTAAATGGTTTCACTTATTTTTATCTAATACAAATAATTCTATTTACTATTAAATATTCTGTTTACTATTGCTAATAATTCAATTAAACACCAGTCATTTATTTACACACAGTTAAATTATCAAATAGTTCTATTTCAAACAATTCAGTTTAGCACAAGTACACAGTTTAAACGTCAAATATTTCTATTTGACCCATAGATAAGACCTTATCAGGGGCTACCCCTCCAGGCCAGAGTGGACCTGGGAGCGATGGCAATGAAGGAGTACTTCGCATTCCTCAAAGTTCCAGCGTTATATTCTGTTATGAGCTCCGATATATATATATATATATATATATATATATATATATATATATATATATATATATATATATATTAGATCAGAATTGCTTCATGTGATGCCACAATCCATTTGATGTTTGTGTGAACATATGAAACTCTAAGTAAAAGGGTGTGTTACGCAGGTCGATAATCTTACATTTCAGGTGTTAAACCCTCTATTTTATTATACCATAGAGCACTCTGTGTGTGTGTGTGTGTGTGTGTGTGTGTGTGTGTGTGTGTGTGTGTGTGTGTGTGTGTTTCCTTTATAAAAGAATAGAATTGATAAATGTACATATCAAAATATATATTAAAATATGCGAAAAAAGATTATTTTTAATGACTAAAAATAAATACTTATTTTTAGTCTATGTACCGCCAAAGCTAACTTACACCGTTCAAAACATAACATTCAACATATAATTGAATGTAGATTACATAAGTGTTAATAAAGCTTAATATTGAAGAGAAGATACGCTTATTTTGATCCCAATCGATTCTATGAAGTTAATCACCCTGAAGCAATTCAGTCAAATGAGGAGTGCATTTCATTCGCAAGTTGCTACTGAAATCTTCAGAGTTTTATAACGAGTTGCAAATAAACATGCTCCTCTTTTGCAGTGCAGTTGTATCTATATCAGGAACTGTTATCTAAGCTAGCCATATTGTATCTGCTTCGAAAAGTTTCTTTTCAGAGGTCATGCAGTACAGAGACTCTAGGGACCCCAAAGTGGTAGCAGTCGGTATTGAGGTGAATACGAGTAGGAAATGGAGGGCTGACTGAAGATTACAGGATTTAGAATCACGTTTAAGGCTAAGAGCCCTTGATAGGATTGTGCCAGTTGGACGATAAGACTTGGGTTACGTTTTAGGTTGCAAGATCAGTAAAGTCAAAGTGAGAGAGTGACAATATTTGTCCAAGTGGAGAGAACTGGCATTGAGGAGGATGGTGCAACTCAAAGAACAGGGAGCTTGAATCAAGTCTCAGAATGCGTTGAATGATCACTTGGTCAGATTTTTGCTGAGCTGACTTCTACTGCAAAGGTCCAAGATGTTTATTATATACATCTCGGTAAAACATGATGCTTTCCCGAACCCAGTGAACCTTCACTAATGAGGAAAGAGAGAAACACCTTTTTTCCCCTTTCAGCACCTTGTCTGGAATTTCCCCAAGGCTTTGAGCAAGTGACATTATCGTTTGTGCCACAATTAGGTACACGGGAAGATGATATGAGTTATTGCTACAACCATAAAATCTAGCATATACTACCTGAGGAAGAAAACAATCCAATTTCTTAAAGCTAAAGAGAAGACCTAATCGATAGCTGAGTTAAGAGCGCCCCAAATGAACGCCAACTGGAAGTAGATTTTGGAAAACAGTTGAAATTTATCATCATACAAGCAACAGTCTTTCTCGACCTGGTTATTTGTCGAATGCAACCAAGTTGGTGAAAACGTGGGAACTAATAACGCTCTGGATAGAACATCTGGAGGAAGCTTACCAAATACCACGAGTTGGTAGAACAATGCAGAAAACATGACTGGCGAATTCTATGTGGCCCAAAAGAAGTGGACTATTGAGGGTTTAGAAATTGTATAACAGGAGCTGATAAATATGAAGGGCATTATAATCATGTAGAATCTACTTTGGATAGTTTTGATATTTGGAAGTTGGGAAGTGATAAATCCCAGCAAGGTCACTTGAATGAGAGGGTTACATGCTGAAAGATTCGAAAATCTTAATGAACACAGGAACCTAAATGATAATGTGTAGATGGCATCTATTAAATAGTTTGGTTTCTTTGTTTTTAATAGCATATCAACCTTCGTCATCTCTTAAATATGTCTTTATGAAATCATTGTTATTTTCACTCTATGCGAGTTTTTCACACCTGTTGTAACTGATGGTTTTTCACCTGAGTAACATCCAGTCTCCTCAGGTTTCTAGGACTCTCCTCAGTATTCTATCTAATCTTAACAATATTGTGGTCTGTATGGTCTCGATTCTCCTTCAAACTCTTTTCCTGGTTTTTGGGTAATGTCCCAAGATCGGTAACCACTATTAGCATTATCGTTACTTTCAGTTTCCACAGCCTTTTCAACTCTGGTAAAATCCAAGAGCATTTGTATTTTCTCTTTCTTTCATTTTTACTCTGTTATCTGCCAGAACAGCAAAATCTACGATATGACAAGTTCTATTTTTTTATTAATTAATATTAGGTTCGCCCGGGAATGGGTGATCCGTTTGTATCGCCAAATCCTAGAGAATTTGATGGGTTTCATTATTTACTCCTCTAGAGTTTTTCACATCAGTATTAACTGATGGTTTTTCACTGGAGTTTGAGTGACAGCAAGTCTCCTCAAGTCTCCAGGACTCGTGTCATGATTCTGGCCGTCCTCAGCAATGCTGTCGTTTGGATAGTCTCTACCTGTCCGCCAACTTCCAAGTCCTCCAGGCCCTTTAATAATCCTTTAGTTACTGTGCCTAACGCACCAATCACAATTGGCACAGTCGTTACTTTCATGTTCCACAGTCTTTTTTTAATTCTCTAGCAAGGTCGAGGTACTTATCCTTTTTTTCACTTTCCTTCAGATTTATTCTGTGGTCCGCCGGAACATCAAAGTCGACAATTTTACAGTTCATTATTATTATTATTATTAGTAGTAGTAGTAGTATTCACTGTAGAAATCTTCGGCCTTTACTGTTAGATACTAAGCGATATTACGTCTTCTGCAATGTACAAAACATTTCTTTGACTGGATTGCGGTTTTATCATCTTATTAATCATGTGTTTTAGTGTATTATATGATAATTTGATTTTCAAAAGCAACTGTAACACGACGAAAACTGCACATCATTGCAAGATTTTGTTTTTGTAATATCGTTTAACAGAGAGTAAAGCAATTTCCAGTTCAACACTCAACTTAATGTCATGTGTGTGAGGTCTTTGATCGTATAATTTCTCAAGAGAAATCACTATTAAATGCTAATTGGAGAGTATTTATTTATTTATTTATATGTAATTATAATATAAACTCTCTAATTTTATTGGAGGTCAACAGTGGCCTTTAAGCGTGTATTATTGAAAGAAGGGATTTTAAAACTGTTACTTTACTCTCTCTCTCTCTCTCTCTCTCTCTCTCTCTATCTCTATCTCTATCTCTCTCCATATTTGTTATAACTGAATTCTACTGATTCATATTCCTTTATTACAATGACTTTTCGGAGGAAATGACTTAAGAATTTCAAGAGTTCTTTCAGAGAGTTTCAATTGCGCATGCGTCTCTGTGTTTGTTGCACAATGTGATAGTAATAAAAAAAAAAAAAACTAATGAAAGGAAATAGTACTCCTATGTAAAGTGTTTACCAAAAGAAGAGAACCAACATAGGTTGTCGTTCTATTTCTTAATGATGCTGTTGTTCTCATTTTAAGAGAAAGCGTCACTAAAGATGACGTTACACAAAAGGTGACTCGATGATACTTACTTCAAGAACGTGGGAAGTATTGGTATGTAAACGTATATTTAACTAAATTTATTTTGACACACGCATTACTTTAAAGAAAGAGATCTTTTTCATTCTTCAAATAAGATAAAAAGAATTAATCCTCACGAATTCATATAAAAAACACTCATGCCCAAAATAAACATTCTTCAAGCAAAAGCGGATATAGATACTCGATAAACCCAAGTATACTTTTATTCATATCGCGCAAGATGGGAACTACACAAGAATATTGCGGGTTGTTTTGAACAAATCCTGGAAACAGCACCCTACAAAATAGAAGCTGTGCAGTCACTTACCTCCAATTACTTACCTATCCTATCAAACAAACAATCCGAGTAAGACGAACAAGATATGCTAAACGCTGCTGGAAAAGTAAAATTTGAACTCATAAGTGATGTTCTCCTATGGACTACTATACATGGACACACCAAGGTTGGCTGATCAGCAAAGACTTCAGCTCTGTGCAGACACTGGGTGCCGTGCAGGGGACTTGCCAAGAGCGATTACCGATTAGGACGAATGACAAGAAAGTCAAGGGAATCTGTGCCATCAATACGCCTTGATGATGATGATGATGATATAGGATAAATAGAATAAAGAATATTACTGGATTATAGCAAAAAGATTTTATTTAGGCTGCATTTTCATAAGCCTCATGAATAAATTTAAATTCAGTGACACGATTAAAATGGCAGCAACATGAAGCGGAGGACATGATTTGTAGAAATAACAAAAAAGCGATACATTAGCCATGACTGATGATGCTTCTAAAATCGCTAAAAAAATCCTGCTTGTAAATACCTACCATAATATAGAAACCCTTTTATAGTCGGATGAGAAACACTTGAATCGAGTCGAATGCATTCCCCTTCAGAGGAGTCCCAGGCGACGAGCAATAAACCTGGTCCTTTTTCGGCGAGAGGGCAGGTGTTGTCTCGAAGCGACGAGCAATAAACCTGGTGCTTTTTCGGCGAGGGGCAGGTGTTGTCTCGAGCGAAGCATCCCATGGACCAAGTGAAATGGAAACAGCCTCATCAAGAAATTGAACTCGGTCACTGTGTCCATTCCCTACGATGATAACCGTTACACCACAAGCGCCTCTTCTACTGGAATTATCATTGATATAAGAATTTAGTGCATTGGAATAAGAAATTAACTTGCGAGGCAGATTTAAACTTCAGCATTCAAAGTCTGGAAACCAATGGTTATTGGCACTAGAAACAATTGCGTTTCTTCCGTTCTTGCAAATCAAAAACTTTGGAATAAAGAAAAAAAATTTCAGCCAAGAATCGAAATGGTAAAGAATTAATTATGGACGATGTCTTAACTATTTACACTTCCCTAGATGTTAAACTAATTCTGACCCCACCCCGAATGAACCATTTTAAAATAGATCAACTAAAAATATGATAAAAACAACCACAAGAATAAAAAAATTTAAAATGAATTTAAAAAATAAAACTCGTCACCACAAATAGTTAAATGGGTGCAATAATGAAAAGATTTCCGCTTAGAATTTCAAAACGAATGTTTTATTGGAGAGTTTTAATAGTCTCTTATTTAACAAGATGGTTTCCGAGGAAATTATATCTCTCACGTATGATCAAAATCCTTAAAAGACGATGAGAAAGGAAAAAGCTGAATGTCATCAACGTGCGTGTGTTGATAGCTCAGCTGAGGCAATTAGTGAGTGGCTAGTCATGAGTTTCAAGTTTTACAATATTTTCGTGCGTTAGTTTGCGGTGCGTATATCACGCGACCGAAACAGTTCAAGCCGTGATAGTTATTCGCCGTGCATGATAGTGTAGTGATAGGGGGTGCCCTGACACGTTATACATTGATTAGAAAGCTGCATAAATGAATATGCAGCGTAGTGTAATTCGGAGATTTATGCTTTACGAGTTTGAAATCAGCCATGACGCCACGAAAGCAACCAAAAATATTTATAGTGCGAAAGGTGAAGGAGCAGTTGATCACAATACAGCAATCAGATAGCTGAAGAAATTTTGTACGGGTTACACGAACCTCGAAGATTAGGTAAAGTTCGATAGGCCTAAAACCATGTATTCTAAGGCCGTATTCCAAGTCATCGAGGTAAATCGGGTATTTAACACTTGGAAAGTATCTGGCAAGCTCGGCATTTCATAGTCCAGTTTGATTCGTCACTTTCACGACCTCAGCAAGAGCACCGGAGTTGCCGAATTGTAACTTATGTTACCAAAATATTGCAAAACTTTTAACTCATTTTAATACATTACTTTATTTTTCACTGAGTTTCGATTGTCAACGAAATCATTTCTTTGATTATACATTTTCATATGATTGTTTGTATTTTTGGGTTTAATGGCACATCAACCTCTGTTGTTTATTTAATGCGAAATTCATTTTTAAACAAATAATCAGTTCTTGTTCAAACAATTCAGTTTAGCATGAGTACACAGTTTAATTGTCAAAAACATTTCTATTTCAAGCAATTCAGTTTAGTCAAACAGTTCTAATTCGGCTAATTCAATTTAGCATAAGTTTAGATTTTGTTTACACACAGATAAATGTTAAATCAATTCTATTTTAAACAATTCAGTTTAGCGTAAGTACAGTTTCAATGTCAAAAACAGTTCCATTTCAAACAAATCAGTTAAACATAAGTACGCAGTTTAAGTATAAGTATACCATCAAAAACATTTCTATTTCAAGCAATTCAGTTTGGCCAAACAGTTCTATTTTAAACAATTCAATTTAGCACATGTATGCATTTTAGTTCTATTTGACCAATTGATAGGGCCCTGTCAGGTGCTACCACTCCGGGCCAGAGTGTACCTGTTAGCGATGGTAATAAAAGGATGCTCCGCATTACCCAAAGCTCCAGCATTACTGGAACCTCACCATTAGATTGATTAGTGTCATTTCCAGGACACTCGTTCGTGGTGGGGGTCGTACCCCTCTGTAGAGATGCAGTCGGTGTATTCTACAGCCCCAGCTAACTGGGCAATTTTTCATATGAGTAATTTTATTTAACGTTACAGAAAAAAGAAGAATCATTTTTTTGTTTTACTGATTAGACTTTTGATTCAGTTGTCTTAATTGAAGTAACTGTTGAGTCGAATGACTTTCAAAATTTTTATCAGCCACAAAAAAGTTATCGTTTGTTACGTGGCGTAATTCGACTTTTAAAAGTGAAGCATGGAGCTGTCAGTCTACACTGTTTCTATTTCAAATGTCATGTAAATTGAAGCTCTAGTGTCTTTATTTTGGTTGTTTTTATTATAGTCACAACATTTCGGCCGTTCTATCTTCCGGTCTTCTTTAAGAGTTTGTTGTAGTTTAGTAATCTTTTGAGAATTTTTTACCAAACTCTTCCGTCAATGTCCAAGTCCAAAACAACAAATATATCAGTATTTCCTTTTGAGAAAGGTATGATTCCATGTTCTCCCCCACCAGCTATGAGTAAATAGTAGGGTAGACTAGGTCTTTTAGCCTTGTTAAGGCAACCATTCTAAGAAAAGGAAAACTCTGAATTCAAACTGGCTGCATTCCACTTAAAAATTGACTTTGTGTCTCATCCTGGTGGAGAGGTTGGGTATATACATAAATTAGTGTATAATCTTTCCCATTGTATGTTTATTCATCTATCATCACATATGGACACCAAATATTTTGTGGTTACAAATGAGACCCCTCAGCGTGTTTTTTCTTGTTAGTTTTTTAAGATTTCAATACTCTTTAGGATTTTTATCGCAGGATTCAATTTACAGAGTAAACTGGGCCCTCACTTTGTGTCCTTAAGCTTGATTAATTCCGGCTGACCTAATTTTAATCTTTGTTTTTATCTATAGTAGACATGTCATATATATATATATATATATATATATATATATATATATATATATATATATATATATATATATGTCATAGTAGATATCAAAGAAGATTTCATAGCCAAAAGGCGAAATTATGACCATTTTCTTTTATTTTCATTACTTTCACCAATATCTGGAAAATAAAGCCTTAAAATCGTTGTTTTTGCTTTTGTAGTACAAGCAGCATAGCCCATAAACCGTAATCTCTCAAGAACTTTTATTAGCTTATAAATCCTCACAAAACATAGTTTGATATTAGGCCTGTATTTATTACTGCCATAAAAAGTAGAATGAATAAATTTATAGTAAATTAAAATCTGTTGTGATTTAAAATCTTGTTTATCAGACATGTTTTCTGCTAAGAATGACTATAATTCTAAATTTAACCTTAAAAAAAAAACCTCTTTTCCTAACAAAAGTAAACGGTAGTCTTATCTAGAATTAGTTTTGTGCCTATAAAAGCTATGATAACCAGAAATTTTTTGTTTTTGTTTTTGTTTTATGCAAAATTTAATTAAAAAATCTTCACGTAAAAATAAACAGCTAAATGAATAAATAAATCTGTGAAACATTAATCATTTATCAAGTAGAAATCTACTAATAAACTGGTGTGTTCTTTTTAATTCAGCCTAAATTGATCCCAAAGGAGTCGAATTCACTTCGGACACGTTTTTATCATGTCCTTTTTTTTTTATCTAAAATTCATGACTCAATTTTTCAGATGTTAAGTGTCTTCAAATTATTTTTTCTTTAACACTTTTAACAAATTCGATTTGAGTTTCTACAGAATAAATATCAGAGTTAATTTGTTTGTTTGTTTGTTTCAACAGAGTATACAGCAAAACAAGATTGGAAAATTACATTTAATAGATGTGAACATTACATTGTTTCTTTGTTTTTAATTAAAGTATCTGGCTCTACATTTGATGATAAGTTTTTGTTTTTTTTCATAACTGCATATTTTAGAGTCTTCACTATAAATCCCGAGTGAAAATAAGAGTGATATCTTGGGTCCGAAATTATATCAAAATTTACATGTATCATTTCCTAGTTAATATAATTATTAACTAGATTTATCATATTTTTATCTTTCTATTTGGTTGTCTTTTTTCTTTTCTTTTGTCTTTCGAAATAATTTAAAATATTCAAAGTAACAAATACGTTCCCGTGATGAAAGCAATACCTCGTTAAAGTAAATAACAATACAAATAGAAAAAGAAACCAGTTAATTACCAGGTTGAACTATTCTCAACTTTCAAAATGTCAATGTTTGGAATGATGTCAATTATAGGATTTAAAATCTTTATTTAAAACGTCTGAGATCATTAAGTAATTTCTAAGAAAAGTGTTCCACAAAAATAATAAAACCCATGTATCTTTGGTTTAGAAAATCAACTTTTTATTTTAAAAGATTGTACTTATCTATTAAATATACATTTTTTATTATGATTGTTCTGTGATAAAATGAAAAATAATTGTAATAAGAAATTCAACTTCAAACGGAGTTTAACATCATGACGTTTCAATTTTCTTTTTCTAATCTTTAGAGAGTAAAACCGGTGCTGAACATAATCATAAGGGATATAAGCAGTGGCTTAATGGTCCCCTAGCAATTAAGGAACCCTCAAGGGTATTGTTTATGTGTGTGTGAGAGAGAGACAGAGTAGGGGAGAGAGGACAAGAAAGTTTTATGCCAGCTGTATGATCGTACCGTCAAAATGATGGCGTATACAATAAAAGGTTTCGTTTGGTTTCGTTGCTTAATGACATCTCAACCTTCGGGGGTTATTTAATGCTAAAGTCATCCTTTTGAAGAACAGCAGTGGTACTATTTAGTCCATGGCTGGAAAGTGAACGCAAAAATGCAGCTGAAGTTCGAACTCGAGGTTGCAATCGAGCACTTTAGCCAATACGCCACGGGAACTCCCTCGTACAATAAAAGATTCCTTTTTTTTTTTTATTCACGGTAGCTATGTGAATGATCGAGCATTAATAACAATCAGTGTTGTTTGTAAAGATGTGAAGGACAAATCAAATTTCGCTTTGGAACTCATAAAGGTTTGAGCTGGTCTTAAGTAAAACGTAGAATTTTACAAACAAGATTATGATCGAACATAGTTATATATTCATATGAATTTTATTTCACTTACCTAAAGTAAATATCTGATTATGACAAACAGAAATAGCAACAGCAAGATTGATTTTTTTAAATTTACGTCATAACTCCGCTATAACATGGAAGCACATGTTGTGTGTGTGTGTGTGTGTGTGTGTGTGTGTGTGTGTGTGTGTGTGTGTGTGTGTGTGTGTGTGTGTGTGTGTGTGTGTGTGTGTGTGTGTGTGTGTGTTCTTGTTTTTAGTTTTGTTTTGTTTTTTACTCGATGAAGATCTTAGATTGGGAAATATCTTTAACAATTTAAGAACATAGCGATATCATTGCACACATTTCTCTTAAAATACTGGTTCCTATATGCTGAAATTAAACAATGATCAGCTATGAGTCGTGTTAAATTAACAAATGTGAAATTAGTCAAGTGATAAGACGTTCGTCTTTCACTCGATCTCATTTCCGATGGACGAATTCCACATCGATTTCTTTTGTAGATTTTTATGAGACTGTAACTGTCACTAAAAATAGATTGAAGTAAAAAAATAGCAAAAAGTAGATATCTATGTTATAGTGACAATATCATACCCATATGACTGTGAATCGGAAAGAGAAATCCATATATAAATGAATATATCTATCATCTTTATAAATTTAAGGCGAGCAATTTCACAAGCTTTGTCAACCCACTTTATTTTTATTATTGATTTTGATTCAACTGCATAAATTGGATGAAATATTTCACTTTATAGTTTTGCATTGTGTCACTTGGATCAGAACTACGATTACTTTTTGTCTGATTGTTACTTATAATCTAGCAAATGCAGTAACAGCAAAATATTCCTGCTGCTGGATATTCCAGATTCGAAAATGATGCTTGGTTGAATTTAACGAGAACGGTTGTAAAAGATTTATCCTCAGTTTAGATAACTGTATATAAACCTTTCACAGAAGTAACCATGGTCATTTATTTCGTCAAGATACCCAACACAAGGTCTACTGCCATCGTAAATTACTTCTAAATGAGTAAAATTAGTTCTGCTCGATGCACAAGCATAATGAGTTCGCTGACAAGAAAACGAATTGATCAGATGTTGGATTGGTTGAATGTAGACGTTTGTTGCTTTGGTCTCTGTCAGTGACTGAATAAGTTTTTAGAACAAAGTGATTATAAAATGCTCAAAATGTGGTGATTTACTAAGGTTTTTGTTTAGATGTGTCACAAGGCCATATGAAAGGGGCACCCAATGAGACTCGAACTCACTCGTGTAGGTTTGCTAGTCGAGTTTGCTAAAAAAAGTTCAAAATGTGGCTCAGCACTGGACTGGAATCACAAACTAGGGTTTAAAGAAAAAATGTGTTTGGGAATAATCGACTTCAAATGCTGTTTCAATGTCAAAATCTCATTTTCATTATCAAATAGATAACAAGTAAATTGATACATTTGTCGATTTAAGAATTATCAATCCAGAAGATAACATGATCCACACGCGCACAAATATGAAACCAGTCCAGAAGCTAATAGGATCCACACTAACAGTAAATCAATCCAGAAGTTAACACGATCCTCACTAATAAACATTAAACTGTTTACAAATGCCACAAATGAATTATTACTACATAAGAAATGATATATACATGAATGATTTTTATAAACAAAAAATTTGGTTATTTACACAACTTTTCTAAAAAATAAATTTCTTGAAAGCAAACATGTGATCCAGACGAAAACAAATGATTTTTAATTTTCTTGCCGAGTGTCTATTTTGATCGAAAGCCGCAAGTATTTCTCATAAATTTCTCTTGTTTATATTTATATTATTGGCGTGTCACAGAGATAAAAAATCAAAGTTATTCTTCTGGCCGACCGCCTAAAAGACACACTTCAACCGAACATTTGGTACATTTTAGGCTTTTCTGCATTTAGTTCACCGCTCAAATCATTAAAACAAAAATATATTTTATTGGTCTATGTTATATGAAGAGGCAATTAACTGTGGGAATAAACCAACTGATAGGGAATTTCATTAAAATGTTTCCGGTTAGATTGAATCCTTGAAGACAAGTCAAATGATAGCATTACTAAAATCCTAACTATTTGGGCGGAGTTGCAGACGTGTGTCATTGTTAATTATATTTAGGAGTACATACTGTGTCATTCTCTGGTATGTACACTTAAGTATCACAGATTTTCACCGAATAGCAGCGACAAATGCTAATATTTATTTGACTCCCCACAAGTCTATGTGGCCCCACATACATTCGTGTGGTAGAGGCAAAATTGCCAAGTCTCCATGGTCTTGGCCACAAAGGTGACAAAGGATTACCATATTAATGAACTTGTGGGTGGTGTTACCTCGGAACTTTAATCTCCAGGGACCAAGTACATTAGCATCCATTTTGGATCCGAAAACAATAACTAAGTTACTCTCAACCCCGAAAATCTGGAGATGGCAGAGATATTATATAGCAACTTTGTTTTCAAAAGAGTACGAACAATCGACTAATGATAACAATTAGATTTTCTAGCAGAAATAAACACCCTCCGTCTGGCGCAAGTATCTAAATTTTAATGAAATCAAATATAGTCTATTAGAAAGACTAACAAAACCAAATAAGAACACATATAAAAAGATTACACTTATTTTTATTTTAATTGATTTTTATATAAAATTATTGATGAAATTGCTTTTCATACGTTTGAAAATTTGCCCAGTCGGCTGGAGCTGTAGAATAAACCGACTGCTTCTCTGCTGAGGTATAAGACCCCACCAACGAGTGTCCTGA
Source organism: Sepioteuthis lessoniana (assembly GCA_963585895.1). Taxonomy (NCBI): domain Eukaryota; kingdom Metazoa; phylum Mollusca; class Cephalopoda; order Myopsida; family Loliginidae; genus Sepioteuthis; species Sepioteuthis lessoniana. The sequence goes on along the minus strand of OY757923.1, from coordinate 1,373,096 downwards.
TATGACACTAAACAACCAGATGGTGAGGTTCTAGTAATGCTGGAACTTTGGGGAATGCGGAGTACCCTTTAATTGCCATCGCTCCCAGGTCCACTCTGGCCCGGAGTGGTAGCACCTGATAAGGGTCCTATCTAGAACTAAACCGTGGTTTGAGTTTACGGTTTTTTGCATTTAAACTGCGTATTTATGCTAAACTGAATTGTTTAAAATAGAACTGTTTTGACATTTAAACTGCGTACTTATGCTAAATTGAATTGCTCGAAATAGAACTCTTTTGATGTCAAAACTGTGTACTTATGGTAAACTGAATTATCTGAAATAAAACTGTTTTGACATTAACTCTGCGTATTACCTAGTCGGCTGAGGCTGTAGAATAAACCGACTGCACCTCTGCAGAGGGGTAAGACGCCCACCACCACCACTGAGTGTCCTGGATATGTCCTGATGGTGAGGCGCCAGTGATGCTGGAGCTTTGGGGAATGCGGAGCACCCCATCATTGCTATTGCTCCCAGGTCCACTCTGGCCCGGAGTGGTACCACCTGATAGGGCTCTATCTATGTGTTAAATTGAACTAAATGCATACTTATGCTAAACTGAATTGTTTGAATTAAAACTGTTTAACTAAACTGAATTGCTTGAAATAGAAATGTTTTTGACAAATAAACAATACATTTAAATTGCGTACTTATGCTTAACTGAATTGTTTGAAATGAAACAGTTTTTGACATTGAAACTCTACTTCCACTAAACTGAATTGTTTAAAATAGAACTGTTTTGACATTTAACTGTGTGTAAACAAACTCTAAACTAAATTGAATTAGCGGAATTAGAACTGTTTGACTAAACTGAATAGCTTGAAATAGAAATGTTTTTGACAATTAAACTGTGTACTCATGCTAAACTGAATTGTTTGAAATAGAACTAATTATTTGCATAAAAATTGATTTGGCGTTAAAAAAAAGGATGAACCCCCTTATCCCCCGCCTATGGGTTAAATAGTACAATTACTGTTCTTCTACAAGGATAACTTTAGCATTAAATAACCCACAAAGGTTGATATGCCATTTAACAAAAACAAAAAAATTAACCTGGTTCGATATTACAAAAGCTCGCAAACTTCAACTTCAACAACAACAAAATAATGATCCACTTCGTGAAACCCACACCCACAACGTGATTTATCATTTTGTCTTCGAAATTAAATTAATAACTATAATCTAAACTTCACCGATTTGGCAAGCAAAAAAGGCCGAAAAATATGGTTTAATCTTGTGTGTTGCAAATTGGGAATAATTGAAATATTTTCTTGTAAGTTGTACAGAATTCCGACAGAAGAAGATATGTGATTAAAACGAATGAAAGAAAAATACCAAGTGAATGACATTCACTCTGAATAGGATTTTATTTTAGGACATATATATATTCTGATATGTTTAATTAATACTCTAATGCACCATCTCATATGTTGGTCTGTGTTTATTTTTTCTCATTTGTTGTGAAGGAGTATAAAATGTTTACTGTGGTGAAAAAGTGGAGGAATACTCTGCCGTGGATTTGTGGATAATCTAATTGAAAATCATTTTCTTTAATCTAAATCTATTTGAGCCATACATAGGACCCAGAGATTACCACTCCAGATCAGAATGGAGCTGGGAGTAATGGCAACACAAGGACCCAGAGATTACCACTCCAGATCAGAATAGAGCTGGGAGTAATGGCAACAGAAGGACCCAGAGATTACCACTCCAGATCAGAATGGAGCTGGGAGTAATGGCAACAGAAGGACCCAGAGATTACCACTCCAGATTAGAATGGACCTGGGAGTAATGGCAACAGAAGGGTGACTCCACTTTCTGGGCTCTAGAACTGGTGCTTCACCATCAAATGCAATTTTGTATTATATTCAGAACAACAGAACATTTGTATACGTCCAATATATATAGACATATATATATATATATATATATATATATAAATTTTTATTGGTCCAATGAGAGAAAAAGTGAATACTTTGAAATAAAAAGGTTCACAAGGGGATTTGTTTTTAAGTTATTCTCACACTGAGTGATTAGAAAAACTCCGAATCATTAAACATTGATATGTTATTCAAACACTCTTAATATATTGTTCTCACACACACA